>CM014273.1:22380030-22400460 GCA_004135705.1 Alloteropsis semialata | reverse complement strand
GTGCTAACTTTTGTTAGTGGCCCATCATCCGCTATCGAGCCTGCACCCAAAACAAGTGAAGATGAACAAGGTATGCCACCGTGTCAATTAATTTTTAAGACTGATGTTTCTTGCTTTAGGTGATGAATCATGCCCCGAAGAAGTCGTGAGATCCGATCATCAAACATCTCTGGAAGCTTGCTGTTGAGACCAGTTTTTCGCCCAATACCAGAGAGATACCATGGAGGAACATTAGAAAATATGAAGCTCCATCGAGTCTTCTTTCCAACGCATCAAGAATCATAAATTTTGGAGATCGGTGCAAGGAGTTATGGTAAAATCTTTCAACACTACGCGTTCTGAAATCTGTTCAGGACAGAACGTAGTGCCAGAGAAAAACAAGCATAACTCTTTCATCCGGAGTCCGTTTGGAGTGAATGAGCACTCGTTGGAAAGAGAATTTGATTCACATTGCAATGGAGTAGAAGTTTAATACAGGTTCTGCACTGGACGAAGAGCAATTCAACGAAGAAGAGGCAGCAACAAGCAACAGAGAAGGTGATGTTAATGGTGATGATTTGAAGTTGATCAAGACTGGAGGCAAAAAGATTAGAAGCACCATGACTCCAACAATCTTCTCCAGTAGGATGCTCAAGAAGCTTCTAATTGAGTGATGCTACCAACGAAGGAAACCGCTCAGATCATTGACACAAAGCACAAGAGCCACCCATGATCTCGGCACCTTGGGTAAAACAAGAACTATAGAGAAGACACATCATTGAAACCATGCTACTCACTGGTGAATCAATGGTGATGACCTTGAAGCCTAGAGATGCACAACACGATGCTCTAAAGACCACAAGATCAAGATCATCAACATCTCAGGATCAATTTGCAAGAAGGTACTGTTCGCATCAAAAGTCTGCACAACCTCTGAAGAAAACAATAGAATACCTTTGAATATTTAAAATCCCCATGAATTTCCGATTCCAACGAATCAAGAACCAAGTCAATTGGAGATTCCTACAAGTGGTTATGATCAAAACATCAAAGGTCGTGCATTCTGAAATTTTCTGGAGAGCACGCAGCGCTGAAGTAAAATTGGCATAACTCTCTTATTTGAACTCCGTTTAAGATGAATGACCACTCGTTGGAAAGGTAATTTCATAAACTTTTCAACAGAAATATATTTTGGTATATTTTCTATTTTGGACACAGGGGAAAATCCATGAAGAAGAGGCAAGAGCAACTTGATGAGAACAAGGTAGAGGAGATAATGATGACAACAATGAAGAAAAGCTTGGGCAATGCTTTCATCGAGCGTACAAGATCAAATTCAGAAGCTTAGAACAAAATAAAAACCCCTAAGAACATTGGCATATGAAGACACGTGCCGGTGACATTTGATTCATGAAGATGTTAGAAGCAAATCACGATGGATTACAAAAGGTGACATCAAGCTGCATGGACACTTTGGATTCTCGCACAAAGACCATGACTTCGCATGAAATAATCGAGGTGAGAAGTCTAGCTCTATGACTTTAAATGAAGCGCTTTGTGGGAGGCAACCCGATCTTTTGTTTATTATCTATATAAGATGATGGTCTATATACTGTACTCTTTAATTGAATCATCAAGTAACATTGTACCACTGCTCTAATAAATGCCACAACTTTATGTTGTATGATCTAAATGTTATTGAGGGAGCACTTTGTTATTTGATCTTGGAAAACTTGTAGACCCTTTTGTGTGCCTATTGCTAGTAGTGTTTAGAGTCTTTTTCTTTGTGTCTTTTTGAGAGATATATGAGGTATGACACCTCCCTTTGATTCTAAACTTATGGCTAGTTGACATAGGCTGACTTTTGTTTTGTTTTTAGACCACCATTCATGTCATGTCATTTTGTTCATACACCTCATGTTGCACTTCATGCCATGTTGTTCTCACCCTTGCATTGCATTGCATATTTTGTTTTGACCTAACTTTTGTTAAAACCACCTAACACCCCCGCCAAAAACCGGAGCCAACAAGGATAGGATCGACTTGTGTTGATCGGCTTGCTGCACCATTCGGATTAGCCAAGTCTATCTCTATTCCTTGTCCTAACTGAAAACTTTGACTAGCCTCCCTACGAGATATTAAACCCTTAGGAAGACCTCTCATACCTATAGCCATCCTAAAACCATAGGTTTTGTTTTCCACCCAATGAAACAACCTTTGTTTTTCTTTTTGTTCTCAACCCTTAGGTAGATTTTCTAAGCTTGACTCCTCTCTTCAAAATTCTTGTTTTAAGCCAAAAATATAGGATACCCATGAACCTTCCCCTAAACCTCATTAGCTAGGTTGTTCGGTTCTTTTCGATGAGTGATTTTCTTGATGACAATGCTTCACCTCTTATGAGGTGGTTGGCCAAGCTTTGCCGCTGTAAGCAATTAATTTTTGAATAAATTGATTGCGAAACAACATTGAAAGACCTTTCAAGCCTTGCTAACCCTTATTTTTGCTAACTCTTTGCATTTGCATTTTGCGTCATTCCATCGTTCCATCATGCATTTGTTAGCTTGGCTCTCTCACAAAACTTCATGATGAATGCTTTCATATCGATGTCAATGCTTTGATCGGGCATTTTCCATTACGGTCTTGTGTAAATATGGTGTTTAGACATGATCGTGGACCATTATCATTTATTTTTGAGAGCCTTGTTAGCACTTACATTGCATTGGTTGGTTTATAAGCTTTGCAATGCGCTTTATTTTTCTTGTGCTATAAGGAATTATTGACCTTGGGATAGACATAGTGTTTTGACCTTGGTTAACAAATCTTAATGACTATGGAGAAATTTGGCAATCTAGTTGTAAACTTGGTGTTTGGAAATAGGTGTAAACATTATCTTTGTTTATATGCTTTTCTCTCATTTACATACTCACTTTGCACACACGCACACCCATTAGGTTTTTATTTTTCTCTTTTACTAGGTTAATTATGCCACAAGTTAAGATCTTAGGGATGTCGTTGGTTGTTGACATTTGCTTATACTCTCGACCATCACCCCGGGGATAGTTTGTGCATTTCATTTGTTTTGCAGGCATGACGAAGGAATCCCATGAATTCATAATCAAAGTTGCAACCAAGATCGTTAACATCTCCGAATATTTAAAGGGACACTGCTGTTTGTACAAGGAAGAAAAAGAGGATATTCAAAGACTCCATCAAATTCTTATTCCAACGCATCCAAGATCAATGAATTTGAAGACCCGTACAAGGAGATATGACAAAAACATTGGGCGTTGTGCGTTCTGAAATCACTCAGGACAAATTGCAGAGCTGGAATAAAATAGCCATAACTCTCTTGTTCACAATCTGTTTTAGGCGAATGATGACTCTTTGGAAAGAGAAATTTGTGTACTTTGCAATGGAGCAATGGTTCAGTACATGTCTTGTTCTGAAAATAAAGGAAAAATTTGTGAAAGATGAGGCAGCAACGAAGACAACATGCAAGGAGGTGATAACGATACGAAGAATGATTGGGACCATGGCTTAGTGACAATGGGAAGTGGTTGAAGGAAAATTAAGACAACAAAGATGAAGAAGCATAAAGATGATCTTCAAACACATGGCGGAAGGACTTCAACAATCACATGACGGTTCACCATCTTTCTTTTTCCACGCTTAGCATCATGCTAAGCATGGGGGAGGACATGTTGGACGAAAAGGAAAAAGCCATATAGAGTACAATAATCATGATTGTCATAAGATGCTCAAGATTTTTCTTCCATGCTAGGCACAATGCTTAAGCATGGGGGAAGCCACGCTACATATATACACTTCATTGCAAGCATCGAAAAGGATGGTAACTCTTCCTCAACCTTTTCTTTGTTCATCTACTTCTTAATGCTTGTATATATGTATGCCATCGACCATAGGTTAGAAACCTTTGTATATCTCTCTTGTTAATAACATGGCTACTAGGAGGACAACCTAGTTTTATTTTTGTTTTCTATAAATAACGATCACCATCACTTTGTGCTCACCACGATGACATAATTTGAATGCCTTTGCTTATGAAAAAGTGATGAAAGTTGCCGCTTTATTCTACCTACACCGTGTTGTATATGACTTGACTATTTGCTCTCTATAAAATGATCTTAAATTGATTAAATACCGACTCGTTTATTTGTGGAGGTTAAATGACTAAAATCTTGACCCGCATATTCCTTATGTTGCTCTTTGATTTAAGTTTACCGATGACCTTATGCCTTGTATTGTTTTATTTAAAACTTGATTCTTATGATATCTACATTTGTGAATCTCTTGCAAAGTTCTACCTACCAAAGCCTTTACATATACATGATCTATCATGATGAAGCCTTTAGAATTGCAAACTTATATTTTGATGAGTTAGATTAAGATTGATTTCTATGGTTCGAGACTAAGAATCTGGCCATTCCATTTTGCGTACCCTCTTTTTGCTAGCCTTTCTATCCATGCATTGTGGGTTTCTACACCGGAAACTTTGCAAACTTCACTGGATATCCACCCTATACCCAAATATCTTTTTGTGATTACCTCCTTGACCACAACCCACAATCGAGTATGATTATTTTCTCGATGAAAATCCAGAAGAATTGAGAGCTTAATTTAGAGAACATCAATTTGGGAGGCATCGAGAAGAAACTCCCTGAAGATTCAAGTGATTTTCTAGAAGATGAAGATGGACTTTGTGTACTTACTTCAACAATTATCGATCCTCACTTCTATGCTCGAAGACGAGCAATCGATTAAGCATGGGGGGAGGATGTTGAGTAAGTACTATATTGCCAAAGGTTCTAAGGAGCAAAAAGAAAGAAAAAGAAAAGAAAAAAGAAAGAAAGAAAAGAAACAAAGATGAACGAAAAAATGAAAGAAAGAAAGAAAGAAAAAAAAGAGAAATAATGCTCCTTAGTTCTTTTAGCTTCATCAAATTCCAAGTGCTTTGAAGACAATTCCATACTCAATTTTCCAACCATGTGCAATCCGATAATGAGGACATCATTTGTGCCTCGGGATCATCCACTTGCCATTGGCACATGTCCACCTATCTAAATGTGTGTGTTCCATCCCTCTCTCTTTCCAACATTTATTCTCCATGGCCTTTTTGACTAGTCTCGGTAATTCCAATAGATCTCTCTCTTAGTTTGACAATATTTGATGTAATATTTTGCTAAGATTGTTTTTACCTACCAAGCTCCACATAAGCCTTCCACTTTCATATATGAGTAGAATAGGTTGAAAATAATCTAGTATAGGCTTGAGCGACTTGATGAGATGAGTGTTTCCATGAGCTTTTGCAAGAGAATCTCACTTATGTTGAATATGCATCTTTTTGAAAACTCTTCACGATGGAACAAGGTAAAGGTCTAAAGTTCGCTTAAGTTCAAGAGCATTGCATTTATTATTATTGTGGCTTATTCTTTATTGCTAGTCTCTCTTCCATAATGAAAAGTAGCCGGTCACAACTTGAACTTTAAATGCCAAATACTTGAGAGCAAAGTGTCTTGTTGTGTATTACTAAGTGTAGGGAAGACATTGAAGGACAACGCTGATTTCCTAGTTAAGCAAAGATCCTAGACTTACTCCAGGACGAGCAAGGTTTAAGCATGGGGGGATTGTTGACGCTCATTATTGGTACACTTTTAGTGCTATTTAGGTGGTGGTTTTGGACTAATTCATATACTAACCCGCCACTTGGCACGTGAAACAACCCCGTTTTCGCATATGCATGTATTTTTGGAGGATTTTGGTTTACGCAGGTTTTTGAGCTATAAAAGAGCACTTTTAGACGAAGACCAAGATCGTGCGTAGCATGGAGGAATATGAAGGCCAAACCTAATATGACTTGGATCTTGTTCATGCTCATCAATGGTGAACCAACCTCCTAGAATGTGCAAAGGCCCAGACTTCGGATGATGGAAGCTACAATCACCAACTTTGGACTATAGGCCAGCAAGAGATGCTGAGATTATATGGGCCATATCTTCTTCATCTTAAGTCCGATGGAGGCAGGTTATATAAGGAAATTGCAAGGCTCGAAAAGATCTACAACTTTCGTATGGAGCGCTCGGGCATTTGGGGCCCCTAGGGGGTGGGCCGGTCGACCCAAGTCCTCTAGGCCGACCGGCCTAGGGTTTTGCTGCGCCGCCTCAACCTCCCCTTCGACGCGAAGCATCCCCGGACTATTTATAGCCCCGATACCCGGAGGCATGGCCATCCATCCACCAGAACTCGGCGAAACTTAGGGCATACATCAAAGGGAGATGACGGCCGCCGCAAGTCCTCGAAGTTGTCTAGGGATGGCTTAGGCCAACCCTAGCCACCATGGCCTCCCTGCGTGGTTGTGCCATGGTGGAGTTCAAGAGCTAGTTGGAGTCATCAATGGTATGTACTCGGTGGTGATGATCCAAACACATTTATTATATGAGTAATGTTATTCATGTCATCCGATCTTTTAGCGACTTGATTCCTCTTTTTTGAACTTGTGCTTTTCTTGGGTTTGCTTTGCTTTCAATCTATTATCGATATAGATTGCTTGGGGTGATCTTATATCCATGGTGGCTAGAGGTTCATACCAGATCTACCAAGTGGTTCAACACGTTCTTCGTGAACGTGCTCTTAAGTTACCCAGCCGATAGGGAGCATCGTGACAGGGTGTGATCCCATGTATGGTGGGGCTTTTGGGGGTTTGACTGGAGGATAGTAGTTTGAAGACGGGTTTGGATGAGATGCATGATGTGCTTGCTCTATTTGGCTAGAACTGCAACTAGAAGACGATAGCGCCATTTATCCTTCGGTTGCTCTTTACCTTTGTCTATGTTTATGGATGAGATCAACCCTAGAATTCACTCATATCCTAAAGGTTTACCCTCATATGCAATCTATGTGTAATGCTAGGACTAGATCCGTTTGATTAGATGAAAAACCCTAGGTAGTTCATTGTCGATCCATAGATTGATAAACCTTGGATGGAATACTCTAAGAGAAAAGCTATGATGATTCGTGCGCTTGCGGTTCACAATTGGCGCGTCTATGGATTGGATAGCTAAGGATGAGCTCAAGTTTTTTACTGTATTACTTGCTTCAGGACGCCCAACCGTCCTAACCCGGAAAGGGATGAGAAGGGGGCTAGACAAGCCAGGCAATGGTCCTACTACTCTCTAGTGCTTCTCACGTGGTGGACTACATAGGCCGTCAGGGCTGTCACCACCTGGGGCTACCACTACAAATCCGTGGCACTAGGCGCACTCCAAGGTACTCAACAGAGTAGATATCCATCTACTCAATTAAATACTATATTAGTTTTTGCAAGTATTAAGACACTTATCACAGCGAGGAGCCCACAAGTAAATAAAGTAAAGCTTGAACTTAATTAAATATTAATCCAAAAATACAGAGAAAATACCTGGATGATACTCGAACCTGAGTCGCATCCGTCGAGGTACAAGAAGAGGAGAGGAGCCGACATCCCCGGCTTCTCCCGGACTCTCGCCTCACCTCTCACCTATTCTAACACTACATTGTATCTAGTCTTTGAGCTTTGCTTCACTTCTTGTGTGTTGAATGAGGGAGAGGGGCCCTCTATTTATAGTGTAGAGGTGCTTTGGGATAGTGTAGAAGGTCCAATGATCCTAGAGGAATATTCTCCTTCCAATTCTCCCCTTGTGACACCTGCCCCTGGAAACTGACGAAGGAACATCGGTGCTGCGCAGCAATAGCGTGTAGGGCTTTTTCCTTCGATGATGTGCTTCCTAGGCCCGATCCCGTGCTTTCTTCTACTCTTGATTCACGTGAAATAGGTCTCGGCAAATCCTGTCATGCCACGTGTCCTGCTGGACCCGTTCCTGCGCGCGGAAATTCCACGAGTGATCCGAGTGTGTAGGCGGTGGCCAACCTGCGGGGGCCACGAGTCCATGGGCTCGCTTCAACTGCAGGAGTGCATGCTCAGTATGGTGTGCCCCCGTGCGTGGTTGAGCGAGCCGGCCGCTGGGTCCCGCTCCCGCGTATGTTGATTGACCGGGGGCGCCGACATCATGCCGACGTCAGCGTCCCTATTATCCCTTCCTTTAATAATATTAATACCTTTTTTTAGCTGATCTCCAAAGAATATAAATAATATATCCATCGAAATCGTCTCGACGAGCTCTACACAATGGTGTACTCAAACTGAGTATTAGAGATAATTTGTAACATTTGTATTTTTGGATCAATCTTAAGCCCATAGTGTAAATTCCTGCATGACACGTTAAAACACCAGAACCTGTGGAAATAGTTAGTAATAAACCCTGTCACTATGTTTGGTGTTTATATTTCATATGTTTTCTTCAGGAATTGACGGTCAAAAGTTGCACTTAAGGACCATCAACAGGGCAAAAGTATGCACAAAATTGACAATGATTTTAAGGTAAAAGTGATGTAGTTGTTCGATGTTCCAAGCGTTGGTGAACTCCTCGCCGTCGGCGTTCTGCAACTTGTAGGAGCTGGGTCGAAGGACCTGGGAGATGATGTATGGGCCTTTCTAGGGGGATGAGAGCTTGTGGCGGTCCTTATTGGTCTGGATCAGGTGCAAGACTAAGTCACCGAACTGGACGGCGCGTTCCCGCACTCGGCAGCTGTGGTACCGCTGTAGTTCTTGTTGGTATTTGGCCGAGTGTGCTAGCAAAATCTCTCAAGCTTCCTCTAACTGATCGGCCGCGTCCTCCAGAGAGGTTTGGTTGCTGGCCTCTTCGTAGGCGTGGACTCGCGTTGATCCGTAGTCGAGGTCGGTCTGGAGAATGGCCTCTGAACCATGTACCATGAAGAACGGAGTGAATCCAGTTGCCCGACTTGCCGTTGTCCTTAGAATCCAGACCACTGCGGGGAGCTCCTCGACCCATCGACCGCCAAATTTCTTCAGTCATTCGAAGATTCGGGGCTTGAGGACTTGAAGGATCATGCCATTCGCACGTTCGACCTGCCCATTCATGCGGGTTGCGCTACGGCTGCCCAATCCACGCGGATTTGGTATTCATCACAAAATCGCAGGAATTTCTTCCTGGTAAATTGTGTACCGTTGTCCGTAATGATGGAATTTGGGACCCCAAAGCGGTGGACGATGTCGAGGAAGAATTTGACCGCTTCCTCAGACTTGATTTGCGTAATTGGGTAGACCTCAATCCACTTGCTGAATTTATCGATGGCGACCAATACATTGGTGAAGCCCCTGGGTGCCTTCTTGAGGGGCCCGACCATGTCCAGCCCCGAAACGGCGAAGGGCCAGATGATGGGGATGGTTTGAAGGGCCTGGACAGGTAGGTGGGTTAGCCTAGCATAGAATTGGCCAAGGGGTGGCATGATGGCCGCATGTTCCCCCGTGTATGTCTCTCAGCAGTTGTTGTCCCTCATCGATGGGAATGCAGCGCTGGAGGACATTGGTGTGACTCCTTCTGTAGAGCTCCTCTCCCACGATCGCATAGGATTTGGCGCGGCGCGCGATGCGCCGAACCTCGTCCTTATTTTCGGGGAGCTTCTCCCTTAGGAGGCAGTCGAGGAAGGGCTGCCGCCAGTCACTGGGGTCGGCCTCGGTGGCTTCACCCTGGGTAAGCGTGGCCATTGCCAAGGCTAAGAGGTCGGTCAAGGCTTGGTTGACCGGGTTGCTCTCAGTCGCGGGGTTCTTGACTTCCATGACCTCGGTTATGGTCGGGGTCGGGGTGTCATCAGCCCCTGAGCCCTGGGTGGGCGGCTTTGCTGAGTGCTGGGTAGGCTGCGCCTTGTTTGTTGGCTCCGGGCTCAGGACGCTGATTGATGGGCTTTGTTGATCACTGGTGAAGATACCGGTTGGGACTGGTACACGGCTGGACGCCTTCTTGGCCAGTTCATCAACGGCTTCGTTTAATCGTCGCTTGATATGCTTAAGTTCGAGGCCATCGAATTTGTCCTCGAGCTTTCGAACTTCTCAGCAGTACACGGCCATGGTTTCGCTTTCACAGCTTGACTCTTTCATGACATGATCGACCACGAGTTGAGAATTGCATCTGATTTTGAGGCATTGAATTCCCAGCTCGATTGCGATTTTCAGGCCATTGATAAGTGCCTCATACTCGGCCGCATTATTCGATGCCAGGAAATGCAAGCGGACTATGTACTTCATTCGCACCCCTAGCGGGGAGACAAAGACTAGTCCGACCCCTGCCCCCGTTCTGACCAGCGACCCGTCGAAGTACATAATCCAGTACCCTTGGTTGACTGGTACCAACGGCATCTGGGTTTCAGTCCACTCGGCAATGAAGTCGGCGAGGACTTGGGATTTGATCGCCGCCCGCGGGGCATACGTGATCCTTGACCCATCAGTTCGAGCGCCCATTTCGCGATCCGACCGGTGGAGTCGGGGTTATTGATGATCTCGCCGAGAGGGAACGAGCGCACGACGGTGACCGGATGTGAGTCAAAGTAATGGTGTAGCTTCCTTTTGGCGATCAGGACAACGTACAGCAGCTTCTGGATTTGCGAGTACCGCGTCTTCATGTCGCTGAGTACTTCACTGAAGAAGTACACCGGATGTTGAACCTTGAGGGCGTGTCCTTCTTCCTCCCGCTCTAACACCAGCACTGCGCTTACGGCCTGCGTTGTCGCTGCGATGTAGAACAAGAGGGGTTCTCCCGGGGTCGGGGGAACCAGGATCGGCGCCTTCGTCAGGATGGCCTTGATTTAGTCAAGGGCCTCTTGAGCCTCCTGAGTCCAAGTGAATCGCTCGGATTTTTCAGGAAACGGTACAGGGGGAGGACTCGCTATCCGAGCTTTGAGATGAATCGGCTCTACGCGGCCAGGCATCCCGTGACCTGCTGCACTCCCATGAGATTTTGGATCGGGCCTGTTGACGCTCGTTAATGGTACACTTTTAGTGCTATTTAGGTGGTGCTTTTGGACTAATTCATATCCTAACCCACCACTTGGCACTTGAAATAACCCCGTTTTCACATATGTGTTGTGTTTTGGAGCATGTTGTATTTTTGCAGGAAAATGGCCCAAATTGAGGCATTTATATTCAAAGCCCAAAACTAACTACAAGCCCAAAAGAATTGAGCCTAGCAGAGGGAGCCCAACCAATGGACCATATGGGCTTTCATAGCCCAAATCATGGCCTTAGGTGTCCACATTCAATGAACCTTGGGTATGAGAGACTTAAGCATGAAGAAATTGAAGATTTGGAAAGTTATCCACGAGATCAAGGCAACCTCAGAGATATTCGCGCTGTCCGGGACAGCATGATCTTTTAGTGTAAATTTGGAGATCTAAATGGCCTCTAATGACAAAATATTGAATACCAAAATTATAGCTATCGTCGAGATCTTCAATTTGGATATATGGAAAGCATAATATGGAATATGGAGCTAGGAGATATGGCCCCCGAAATTCATGCTGCGCAGAAAAGTCTGGAATCAGACAGATTATTTTCTAGCGCTGTTTTGGGGATCTTAACTTCATTTTCAAGGAAACTTATAAATACCAAAGTTATAGATAATGTCGTGCTACACAATTTAGAATCTGTGTTTGCCCTATTTGGAGTCTGGACGAGGAAGATATGATGTCGGGAATTCAGGGCTGCGAATAAGGAAAATCTGGACGAGTCAAATCTTGTGGAAACCAAGTTTGCTTAACTCCCAAGCAAGGATCTCGTGGAAGGAAAGGTGGAGCACACCCCAAGGCTCCCCTAGGGTATAAATACAACCCCCTAGACACCCTCAAGAGGGGAAGATTGAGATCTAACCACCACAAGTCGATGCGAAGAGGGACACACACCGAAGGAAGCCAACGGCCGCCGCAAGTCCTCGAGGTTGCCTAGGAGATGGCTTAGGGCATCTCCAATGTATAGAACCACCCCTGGTTCTATAAACGGGTCCCATAATGATATGAAGTTATGTGTTGTTTTAGCTATAATGTATAGAACCAGGGATTGAATCTATAAATGGGACCCACAATCCTTCACTCTCTCTTTCTCTCTCCCTCTTTCCTCCATGGAACCAGGTTCTATACATGGAACCAGGCTCACAGTGTATAGAACATGGTTCCATAGGAGAGTGAAAGGTATAGAACCACCTTAGGACCTCCCATTGGAGAGGCCCTTAGGCCATGCTCTGGCCGCCATGGTTGGCCCCGCGTGGTGAAGCCATGGTGGAGTTCCGGAGCCATGCCTTGAACTCATCAAGGGATATGTACATTCGATGGTGATATCATTCTACTTGTCTTGTTTACTTTGATCTTCTAAGATGCATGCTTTCTCTCATATGTCTAGCTAGCCTATGTTCTTAGTAGGAATAGATCTAATCGTGGTGATTAGTCTATGCCCTGCGGATACATCTTAGTAGTGCGTAGGAAGTCAGCATGATTATCCTCATGTGGTGATAGCATGCGAGAGGGAAAAGGTAGAACGATTGCGTAATGTTGAGTAAGATCGACGGCGAGTACCATGGGAGTTGTTGCGCGACCACCAAGGAGGAGGAGCTTCGAGTAAAGAGCACTTGGTGGGCGTTTGAGGTAAAGCTTTGCGAAACCTTAGGCATTGACGCGCACCTCGCAAAGGCGCCCGTGGGAAAGTTCTTGGAGATGACTCTTTATCTTTGTACGAGATTAGATTGATTATCGCTTTGGCCGGAGTTGCAGCTAGAAGATGGTAGGCTTGTGCTACCTTTGGTCGTGTTATCTCGTGTCGTGGGGTTGTGATCTATTCATTACATTCATCAACTTCACACAGATGTTTAACCTCGTATGCAATCTATGCTTCATGATAGGATTAGATCCATTCGGATAGATAAAAAACCCTAAGTAGTTCTTTGTCGATCCACGGATTAATAAACCTCGGGAGAATATTCTAATGGAAAAGCTACTAACGATCCGTGCGCTTGCGGTTCACAATTGGTGCGTCTATGGACCTTCAACAGGGCCCATCTTGTCAATGGGCTCGATTTTTTCCGGGTTGGCCTCGATCCCTCCTTGGGATACAATGAAGCCGAGCAGCATCCCTCTCGGCACCCTGAATACGCACTTCTAGGGGTTGAGTTTGACACCGTTCGCTCGGAGTTTATCGAACATTTTTTGCAAGTCGGCCACGAGTTGGTCAGCTTGCTTGGACTTGACTACGATGTCGTCCATGTATGCCTCTACGGTTTGTCTGATGATGTCGTCGAAGCATCTGAGCATACATCGTTGATATGTAGCTCCCACGTTTTTGAGCCCGAATGGCATCGTCACGTAGCAGTATGAACTGAACGGGGTGATAAAAGAAGTCGCGAGTTGGTCAGACTCTTTCATCACGATCTGATGGTATCCAGAATATGCATCAAGGAAGTAGAGGGTTTCGCACCCCGAGGTCAAATCGACTATTTGATCTATGCGCGGCAAAGGAAACGAATCCTTCGGGCATGCCTTATTGAGACTTGTATAGTCAACACACATTCCCATTTCCCATTCTTTTTCCGTACAAGAACAGGATTGGCCAACCACTCGAGATGATACACCTCCTTAATGAATCCGGCCGCCAAAATCTTCACAATCTCCTCACCGATGGCCTTACGCATCTCGTCGTGGAAGCGGCGCAGGCGTTGTTTCACCGGTTTCAAGCCAGGCCAAATGTCCAAGGAGTGCTCGGCGACTTCCCTCGGGATGCCTGGCATGTCCGAGGGTTTCCACGCGAAGACGTCGATGTTTGCGCGGAGGAAGTCGACGAGCGCGCTTTCCTATTTAGGGGACAGCTTGGTCCGATTCGAGCCACCTTCTCCTTGGCGTTGTCCGGGTTGAGCTGCACCTCCTTGGTGTCTTCCGTCAGCTGGAAGGAGGTTGCGCTGCGGTTGGAGTCTGGAGCCTCCTCCACCAGTCGGGCGCAAATTGGCGTGAGCTCCTCCACGGAAGCGATGGTCCCCGAGGCTAGCTCGCAGCTCTTAGCTTCGCATTGGTAGGTGCGCTGAAAGGACAAGCCTACAATGATCACCCCCTTCGGGCCCGACATCTTGAGCTTCACGTAGGTGTAGTTGGGGACGGCCATGAACTTCGCATAACACGGCTGACCCAAAATGGCGTGGTAGGACCCGTGGAATCCTACCACCTCGAACGTGAGGGTCTCCGTTTTAAAATTGGATGGGGTCCCAAATGTGACGGGTAGGTCGATTTGCCCGAGGGGGACGGCCTGCTTCCCAGGGACGACTCCGTGAAAGGGCGCCCCAGTCGGGCGGATACGCGCCCGGTCGATGCCCATCACATCAAGCGTATCAGCATAGAGGATGTTGAGCCCGCTCCCGCCATCCATCAGTACCTTGGTAAGTCGCGTCCGACCAGGGACAAATTATGGGTGGTCTTCGTGATCAAAGGTTATTTCTGCCTCCGACCACCGGAGGAAGGCCGGCGTGACCGGTTCTGCAGCGAATACCTCGCGACGCTCCGCCTGGCTCGACCCTTGTTGACCGAGGCCTTGGTGCCGCCGAAGATCATCAAACATCCATCGGGCTCTAGGTAAGGGTCGGTCGCCATATCCTCACCCGCCTCGGGGTCCTTGGGGGTCGGATCGAGCTTCCGCCTCCATGGCTCCCCTTTCCGAGTGTCCCCCGACATGAATTTCTTCATGAGGGAACAATCCTTGTAGAGATGCTTTACGATGTACTCGTGGTTGGGGCAAGGACCGTTCCACATCTTCTCGAAGTGGTCGGTCACCTCTCCCATCGGTGGTTTAGGACCGGTCTTCCGCTCGGCCGCGGCTACCATGGCGATATCGGTGTCTTGGTGCCGCGCCTTGTTCTTCTTTTTCTTGTTGTTTGGGCGGTTGGAGGGGCCCTCGTCAGCCTCCTCGTCCCTCTTGCCTTTTCCCTCGGAAGGGTGGTAAAAGATCACCCCGACCGCCTCCTCGCCGGAGGCGTGGCTCGTTGCTATGTCGAGGAGATCCTTCACCGTGCGAGGGCTTTTCTGTCCCAGCTTATGGACGAGGGAATTGCAGGTCATCCTTGATAGAAACGCGCCGATGACGTCGGCATCAGCGATGTTGGGTAGCTCATTGCACTGCCAAGAAAAGCACCGGATGTACTCCCGGAGGGTCTTCTCTTGCTTCTGACGGTAGTTCTTGAGGTCCCATGGGTTCCCCAAATGAGTGTAGGTCGCCTGGAAGTTCCTGACGAAAATCTCCCTGAGGTCGGCCCAGTTCCGGATCTGGCCAGCAGGGAGATGCTCGAGCCACGCCCTGGCCAAGTTGGCCAGGTACAGCGGTAGGTGACGAATGATGAAGTTGTCACCATCCGCTCCACCAGCTCGACAGGCGAGCCGGTAATCCTCGAGCCAGAGCTCGGGATTTGTTTCCCCGGCGTACTTCGGTAAGTTCGTCGGGGCACAAAACCGTTGCGGGCACGGTGCGGTCTTGATGCGGGAGCTGAAGACGCGTGGCCCTGCTGCGTTCGGACTCGGACTTCGCTCCTCGTTGTCGTCATCATAACGGTCGCCCCGACGAGGGGCGCGTCCGCGCTGAGGCTCCCGGTCACCCTCGACTGGCTGGCGACGACGCGCATTCAGTATGTTGCGCACATCGCAAACCAGACCGAGGCATCCCTGGATTGGGGCTCCTGGTCGCCTGTCGGGCCCAGGACGCTGTTGGTGGACCGAGACATCCTGCGGGTTGTGGTCACCGCAGTCGCGCGGAAGCGGTCTCGAGGCATGACGCTTACTGACCTAAGAGCCACGTCGTCGAGATTGGGAGCTCTTAGCCTGTTGCACTGACGCTCGCTCGAGAAGCTCGCCTACCTCGTGTTGGGCCCTCCGGGCTTCCGGTGTGACTAGGTCGGGAAGTCCCCGCAAGAGCACCGCGGCCGCCGCAATGTTCTGGCTCGCTCTCGCGATGCGTGGGGGCACGCCGTCATCGCCAACGATCCGCCGTTGGACGTCGCGCGCTCGCTCGCGCGCCTGTGCTCCGGCGTCGCATTGCCGAAGCTCACGCTTGATGCGTGCCTGTTCTTGGTCCATGCGTGTGAGCTCCTGCTCCACACGAAGCCGTTCCTGCTCCACACGCGCACGCCCTTGCTCCAGCCGGCGTCGGGCCTCTTGGAGCTCCTATCGCCGGGCCCGCGATTGGTCGGACGCGAGTGCTGGGGTGGTTCAGTCGCGGCCCTCCCGCCGCCTAGTGCGACGGCGTTGGTCGCATCGACATCAGCCACGACATCGCGAGCCGGTGGCTGGCCGGAGTCGTCGTCGCTCGCCTCCCCCAGCGCCCCGTCAGGAGTGTCCGCCATGAAACACTCACGGGAGGGGTGGTGGCTTTCCGTGGCCAGCTCCGTTTCGGATGTTTCCGATGATCCGTCGCTGAGCAGGTCGAAGACGGACTCCGAGACGTGGTCGATCATCCCAACGAACTCATTGTCCGTGGGGGGTTGGCACGTGTGTTGGCGCTCGTTATTGTCACACTTTTGGTGTCATTTAAGCGGTGTTTTTGGACTAACTCATATACTAACCCACCCCTTGGCATGAGAATAACCCCTTTTTGAATATGTGCTGTATTTTGGAGTATGTTGTGATATGACAGGAAATACGACATATTTGGAGGGGTTGGACATGGACCAAAGTGCACACATGGACAAGCATCGCGGAGGAGGACCTACACGCAAAAGATGGAGGCGAGAGGGGCCAAAAAGGGCCTAGGCCGGCAGGCCTAGGGCCTATGGGGCCGGCCAGTCTAGCCCATTTTTGGTCCCAAACGTCCCCATCTTTTTGAGCGCGAAGTTGATGCGAAACCATAGTCAGATGCCCACTGCCAAGCGCCAGAGCCGCCTACAAAAGTCTCCGAGGTCGACCACAACAAAAAAACCATTATTCTGAAGAATCAACAAAGAGAGGGAGCTGCATTCGGAGAGAAGGGCGACACCGGGAAACCCTAACAAGGTCCCTCCGGCACCGCCACATGATCAAGAACAAGGAGGAGATTGGATCTACAAGGGAGTAAGCAAGGCGGAGCTCGAGAGGAGGAAGAACACCCCCTAGCCGCCCCGGCGTAGGGATTTCCCTCCTTCGGATTGTCTTCCCCGTCGGTCTACATCTACTTTGGAGGATTCTACACCATGTTCAGCGCTACAATGTGTAACATTATGGGGTAAAGTCCTTTTTTGTCCTTTGGGGTTGAAGGGAGATCTTAAGTTGTAATTGCCGAACCATTGTTTTGGATCTTTGCTATCATATTCTTGTCATTGGTGCTTTTAATCTAATAGTCGGACGACTTTGCTTTGAGGATGCATACCTAGAATACATCGACAATCTTGTGCTCTTGTTGTTCAATCACGGATTACCCTCGTGTAGTGATAGTACGCGGGAGGGAAAGAGTTGAGCTTGGTGCACCTTTACTTTTGATAGATTAGATCGGTTCGTTCTTGCTCGGTGGTTACATCTTTAAGTGATCCTAGATCCCTTGGACAAGCATTCTATATATCTTGTTCTCTCCATATCATTGCTCTCTACGTTGTTCTCTTTAACTTAGATTAGATTTAGTTCTTTACTCATACACACTATCATTCGATAAAGAGCTTTCAATCAACGAGATTAGTGCTTAGTTAAGCGTAGCAATCCACTTGTTCCACGGATTGATAAAACCTTGGGGGATACTCTAAGGGAAAAGCTACAACCGATCCGTGCGCTTGTGGTTCGTAATTGGTGCGCTTAAGTGCCGCCAACAAGCTTTTCTGGCGCCGTTGCCGGGGAACAAGCTAGATTGCTACGTTTATCTTTGTATTAATTTTGTTGGTCACTAACACCTAATCTTTTCTTTAGAAAAAAAATCTTTGTTTTTGTTTTTGTTGTCTAGATGGCTCTTGTTGCTCAACCCATGGAGGAAGGAGAAAAATCACTAAGGGATTATGCAAGCCCGCGACCGGAGGACTTCGACATGCAAAAATCAGATTTGGCACTCGAAGCCACCGTGTACGAGATCAAGCCTCAAATCATCAAGATGGCGACGACAAATCCATTTAGAGGGGTGGAGATGGACAATCCATATAGGCACATTAAGAATTTCACGATGCTATGCAACACGGTACAACAAGATGGAGTTCCCCTAGATTGGTTTAGATGGAATCTTTTTCCATACTCACTTGCAGATGAAGCGAAAAGATGGTACACACTTGCATCCTTTGAGGTGAAGGGAAATTGGGATGAGTTGATGAAGAAATTTTGTGGACGGTTCTTTCCGATAAGCAAAATTCAATATATTCGGAGGCAAGTGATCACTTTCGCACAAGGAAATGACGAAGGAATAGATCAAGCTTGGGATAGGTTCCACGGATTAATCGAGCAAGGACCAAAGCTAGGACTCTCCGGTGATGTACTTTTGCATACTTTTTATTTTTCCCTAACCCCCGAATGCATGCAATTTGTTCGGATGTGTGCAGGAGGAGATCTCATGGAGAAAACACTCATGGAAGCCGCCCAAATCCTACAAAGAATAAGCAAAGGGGCAGCCATGCAAAGAGATTGGGAAAATCATCTTTCGGGAAGAGTTGAGCAAGAAACTCAAGTGGGAACGCTTGCTGGAATTTTTGGAAAAGAAGCCCCGGAAGCGAAGAAAGAAGAACCGAAGCAAGAAAAGATTGAAGAAGCAACTCACGATGAAGGAGGACCAATCCAGAGCAACAAAAATTGCAAGCCGAAAGAAGTAAAAGGAAAAAGTTTGGCGAATGCAAGGTCACTAAAAGAATTTGAGCAAATGGATTGGATCCCGATCGACTTTGGAGAAATATTCGAGAAGAGAAGACCACACCCAAATCAAAAAGGATCAGTGAAAACCATAGAATCAAGCTTTCTACCGGAGAAACACTCGGGGTATGAGTTGGACAAAGAATCGGCCGGTGAGATTATTCGAAAACTTTTCAATGAAGAGGAAGAGATAGACCCGGACCACATTGCGGAAGTGAAGAAAATTATGGGAGTGACGCCGAAGACATCTCCATTCGCGCACCAAGCCAAGGTGTATGCCATAAAAGCCAATCATGTTGAAGGTACCCCGCTACCTACACCTCACATAAGTTGCACGATCAATGGAGAAATATCTTGCAAAGCTTTATGCGACATCGGAGCCCATGTAAGTGTCATGTCTTCAAAGTTTTATGATGAACATTATAGAAAAACTTTGAATCTTGCTCCTACACCAATTAAATTGATCATGGGAGATGGTAGAACAACCAAACCTTTGGGTGTGCTTAGAGATTTAGATGTTGCAATCTCGGGTAAAGCTATTCCAACCGACTTTTTTTGTAATTGATGCTTGCCATGATGAACATGATGATATAATACCTGGTAGGCCTTTTCTTAAGTTGGTTAATGCCGTTCTAGATGCCAGAAAGGGTACAGTTATGATTGATCTTGATGGAACTACATATACATATGATTTCCTACCCGCTTCTCATATTGCTTTACCTCTACCTCTTAATAATGAAGAGGTAGAGAGCCTTTGTTTTGTTGACAATTTCAGGGATCCTCTCCAACGTGCAATGGAGAATGACACTATTTATAATGATCAAGACGAAGAACTAGTGGAAGCAACCGAGGGATTGAAGGCACAATATGGAAGCATAAGGGAAGAAAAATTCGAAGATATCGGAGATTTGCAACAAGGAGAACCCGAAGCACCCGAAGTTGAACTAAAGCCATTACCCCAAGGGGTTGAAGTATAAATTTTTGGGAGCAAACAAGACGTACCCGGTCATTGTGAGCGATGAATTGAGTCCGGGAGAGATGGATAAATTGCTGAATTTATTGAGAAGACACAAGAAGGTGATTGGGTACACAATAAATGACTTGAAAGGTATTAGTCCAGCCTTTTGCACTCATCGCATACAACTTGAAGATCAATACAAGCCGGTTATGGAGCATCAAAGAAGATTGGGTCATGTCATGCGTGATGTGGTGAAGAAGGAGGTGATTAAATTGTTGAATGCCGGAATAATATACCCCGTGCCACATAGTGAATGGGTGAGCCCGGTGCATTGTGTGCCAAAGAAAGGAGGATTAACGGTCGTGAGAAATTATGGAGGTATTCATGGATGACTTCTCGGTTCACGGGACAAGTTTTGAAAGTTGCTTGGAAAATTTGGATAAAGTTCTAAAAAGATGTGGAGAAGTCGATCTAGTGCTTAATTGGGAGAAGTGTCACTTCATGGTGAAACAAGGGATAGTCTTGGGGCATGTCATCTCCGAGAGAGGCATTGAGGTGGATAAGGCTAAAATTGAGACCGTTGAGAAATTGCCACCTCCAATGGATATCAAATCATTGAGAAGCTTTCTCGGACATGCCGGATTCTATAGAAGATTTATAAAGGATTTCTCAAAGATCACAAAGCCATTGACGCAACTTCTCCAAAAAGATGTGGCATACGACTTCGACGAAAATTGCTAGCAAGCATTTTAGAAATTGAAGCAATCTCTCATTAGTGC
>CM014273.1:22350272-22368433 GCA_004135705.1 Alloteropsis semialata | reverse complement strand
CATGTTTTAACTGGTTTCTAAGAGCTAAAGAGAATGTGTATATTATGGGCTCCACCTATTTGAATCCCTAGCAGTTAAGCATTAGCCGATGGATCCAAACAGAGTCTAGATAGTAAGGGGCAGGATCGGTGTACTAGACAGATAACCATAAATAGCAGCAACTATAATTTTGTTGGGACACTGACGATGCCATAGCCACGCGTTTAGAGCAAGCATAGCCAAGCTTCCCAATGCATTGGATTTCTTCTAGGGACATTGGCAACAGCCATGGAAAGCATGTATTTTTTTTTGAAAAATGAAGCATGCCAAGATTGGCACTAGAGACACGCAAGTCTAGCATACGTGGCAGGCAGCCATTCGATGGAAGGTAGTAACAGTAAATCAATAGCACGGTTGCTCTCCCTTTTCTTCCGGTATAAGAGTTTACTTATTTCCTAGTTCTTCCGTTCTCCTCCAGCGTCTATGCTTTGACCCCCATTCCGCCCTTGCGGCCTGCCACCCCGCTGCCGCCGCTAGTGCTGCGGCCAACCATGCACTACTAAAAAAAAATATTTGTAGAGGCGGGTAAAAATACGTTTGTAGGGGTCGCCGAAATCCGCCCCTGCTTTTGGCTGCTAAAAATGGCCATTTGCAGGGGCGGGTTAATAGCCCGCCCCAACAAACGTGTTTCCAGGGGCGGGTAATGGCATGGTCCGCCCCTGAAGATGGTTTCCAGGGGCGGGTCATGGCATGGTCCGCCCCTGAAGATGGTGTTTCTAGGGGCGGGTCATGGCATGGTCCGCCCCTGAAGCTCATTTTTACCGACCAGAAATAAATCAAAAAAATAGCAAAAACAATTTATTTTAATGTGGGAAGTCGCAAGTCGTGTAATTTTTTGCGTAAAATTCGCGCGCTCCGCGGCTGGTGGGATTCGAACTCACGACCTCTCCCTCGCGCATAGCCTCCTTTACCACTGCACCACACTCTCACCTGTGACTAGATATTGTTTTGGTTCCTACCATATTATACTAAACCGAGTGTAAATTGCTTGTTTGAGGCCCTAAACGATTTCAAATTAAAAAGTTTTCAACCATAACTTTTTGAAATCTACAAGTTTCATTTTGGTAGTTTCTCCATCCGAGGTCGTTTACAGAATTTGAATTTCAAATTTGAGAACATTAAAATTTAGTTTTCGTTGACAAGATGATTTCAAATGAAAAAGTTGTCAACTACAAAGTCTCATAACTTATTGTGATTTACAACTTTCATTTTGACTGTTTCTCCAACCGTGATCTTTTGAAAAATCTCAAATTTCAATTGAAAAATTACAAACATGCACCCGCCCCTAGAAATGGCAGCATTTGTAGGGGCGGCTCATACCATGACCCGCCCTTAGAAATGCATTTCTAGAGGCGGCCCTTAGCTACAGTAGCGCGCGCGCATTTGTAGGGACGCGTCGTCTTTTAGTCCGCCCCTAAAAAACCCTGACTCTTACAAATGTTTTTTGTAGTAGTGATGTCTGCCCTGCAATATTCTTCCTTTATCTTCCTTACCAAGCTCAGCTCCTCCACTAACCGAGGTAACTCGTTCCCCCACACCACCGACACCGTCAATTTGTTCATGCCACTACCTCCTGGTTAGTGACCACCTTTACAAGCCGACTGATATTAGAAAATCTTAACCTTGAACCCAAAACTCCAAAACCCTAACCTGTTGATGGGGACGACACTGTGGCTCGCCTGAGTGGAGCGGATGAGAATGCACCAGAAAAAGAAGAAAAAGATTGAAGGGCTATAATAACTCACATGTATCTTAATATGACGACGGTGAGCCTAGTCTATAGCTATCTTTTTGTTCAGATATGCATAGAATTTTGTGCGAACATAGAATTTAGAGAAGAAAGCCATTATTTTCGAACCAAGTATCTAAATGGAATTTCAGTATTGTGTTTTTATGATGGGGTCTTCAAAACCAGACCACACTTAGCTATGTTCAAAGATATTTCTGGAATATTATATTGTTTTATAGCATTTTTGTTCTACATAACATTTTCTAATCTTGATGGAGCATTTTATTTCTTATCTAGAACAACTTTTTGTTTGTAACCCTTTCATATGATTTGCAACAATTAATGTCTGAAGATGGAATAATTGGCCAAACTAGATTTGATGGTAAATTTGAAATAATTTCATTGTCAAGCTGGAATAATTTGATTTGCACTGATTGTGAAGGTGGAACAAAGAACAATTTGAGTGATAAATTAGAAATTTTAATTACGTGGCTTGAACAGTTGTTCCATCTTAAAATAGTGTTTCACATTCATAAAAATATTCTAATAAAATGTTATCTAAACATGTTTTGAGATCTTATTGTAAGAAATACAATAATGCAATCATAATTTAATTAGATATTAGCTTTAGAAAATAGGACCTTTTCCAATTTCAGGTTGCATGTTTTTGCATCACAATTGACCTCTACTAGCTTGTAGTAGTTTATTTGCTTATATACGCAGTCCCTAACTTGTTAAATGGGTCATCCCCATGTGGGCATGAAAAGCCGATTCATGCGGCACTTGATGTGGGCCTAGAAAAACATGATTCAAACGGGTCCTAAAAGGCCAAGAAACCTAGCCCAAAGGGGCGCTTCTTAGATGAGATGACACTGTCATGTCAAATAAATGTCTATCCTAACATGTCCACCCTAGCAACATGTTTGGTAGCCCCACGTGTATCCTCTTACTTCTACCTCTGTTTCTTGTACCAGCCATGGGTGTCCTTTTTTAGATAATGGAAAAATCAAGTAGCCACCCACTACATGACATCAAGAAAATGTTTATGAAAATGGAGTCCTGACTTAAACACATTTCCACATACAAAATGCCATTCATGCAAGGAGAAAAGTGCAAATCCCTATATCATATGACAGAATCAACGTCGTGCAATGCAGATACTAAGATGTGAGCTCAGGTAAGACATGGCTAGGCAGTCCGTCATTCAAACCCAACGGCTAGAACTGCAATTATTGTTGTCGGAACTGACCATTATGCCAGGGGCGGACCGTCCGCCTCAGAGAGGGCGGACCGTCCGCTGTTTGTTTTGAGCCAACCATCACAGATATAACCTTTCTAGTCACACGCGGAGAATTAGCTGAGGGACCATCCGCCCACTAGGGCCGGACCGTCCGCCATTGTTGAGCAAGCCACCACCAGAACTATGTGAGTTCCTGGTGGCGTGCAACCAGTGTGAGGCAGATCGTACGCCTGCCCAGTGCGGACCGTCCACCGCACACTTGAGAACTCCCACTAGAACCACCCTTGGTTCTGGTGGCATAGGGTTAGTGGCCGCTGGACCGTCCACGCCCTAGGGCCGAACCGTCCGCCGGTCAAAACACTCAGCCCACTAGAAATTCAAATTTCTGCCCACGATCTCTTTTTGAATGGCAGACCTACGGAGACTGTCCATACTTAATTATTTAGACATGCCGAACGGCTCTGAAAATGGCTAAGTCAAAAGCATGGTCCGCCCAACCATGGGAGACCGTCCACCACATGAACCAGTTAACCAATTTTACATGAAAAACAAGTCATCCTAACACAGATGTTATATGCCACTAATCCATATGCATGCAATGCACTATTTGAGCAAGGTGGCACTATAGAACCGTGAAGCAAATGATATTGACCCCTCTTGATAGTACGGCTATCTAGCCTATCAACCTGATTAGTGCGCATCCTCTAATTGTCATTTGACTGGTGAAATAGGAAACTGCATCCTCTAATCACTTTTTGACTGGTAAAATAGGAAACCCTATCTTACACCTTTGTCTTGAGCTTCCACTTTATCCAAGTGAATTCCATATCACCATGATATCTACCAAAGCAAATCTCAACTCCGAGACTAACCCTATTTTCATATCTCAAATGAAACCGTTAGTCCATAATCATTGCCATTAATTACCAAAACACAAATTAGGGGCCTAGATGCTTTCACCGCCGCATTGGGACCTTGGGTTTTATTTAGATCTAGTTTTCCTTCGAGAAATATACATTGTTCATTGTAACTGTGATGCCAAGTTCTTTACCGTGATCCAGGTCCCTATTCTTGTTCTACACCTCTGTGGCGATTAGTCCTTTTGTGTTCAGAGCTTGAACACTACATTCATCTTTGCTTCATATACATCTGTAATTTTAGATTGCGTGTTTATCCTTTCTTGCTTGTGTTCTACGATTCTCTTGCAGGGAAAGCCTTCGTGGAGCGGTCTAATGGTTGTAGGGCGTCGAATTGTGACTGACTAGGAGCCTGGATCGCTAACGTCGAGTCTCCATTAATCGAATTTATCATACCTATCAGAAGATCGGGCTAGTGCTACGTCACGCGCTGCCTCACTTGTTACATGGGTCATCCCCATGTGGGCACGAAAACCTGGTTAATGTGGCACTTGATGTGGGCCTAGAAAAACCTGATTCAAAGGGGTCCTAAAAGGCCAAAAAAGCTAGCCCAAAGGGGCGCTTCTAAGATGAGATGACACAGTCATGTGTATGAATAAATACCCATGGAACTTATCTTCTCACAACTTTTTAAATTGTTCGAGTTTCCTACTTAAACGGTTTAGAAGATGGTTTCATTCCATGTGGAGCCACCTAACCCGTCCACTCTAGCAACTTGTTTGGTAGCCCCACGTGTCACCCTCTATCCTCTTACTTCTATCGGTCATGTGATGGTCCAAGATCCATGGGAGTCCTCATGGGCTACAGGCCCGTTAGGAAATTGGGCCGGCAACTCTGACTGATACAAGGAAGGAGCGTACAACTTAAGGAAACTAGTCGGGTACTAGGAAACAACCCGGCCTACTCATGTTAGGACTCTGTGTATTGTATCCGACTAGGAGTTTGTATTTCTTGCCTTGTAGACCCTGTCTCCCGAGTATATAAGGTGAGGTAGGGACCCCTTGTAAAATCATAACCATCAATACGAGAAGATCCACCATACAGGACGTAGGGTATTACGCTCTCTACTCGAGGCGGCCTGAACCTGTCTAAATCGTCTCGTGTTCACCATCGTGCTTCTGGTTCCGCCGAGGCCCTTACGAACAACTCGACTACTTATTGACCCCCATAGTAGGCTAGCCGATATAAAAAACCGACAGCTGGCGCGCCAGGTAGGGGCTCTCGTCGAGAATCGTTCAGCAAGCTCGATGGCACCAGTCATCATCAACTGCGACGGCGACATGGTGTTCGAGAAAGGCGCTACCTTCGTCTTCGGCTCCTGGGTCTGCACGGCAGACGGCGCGGGCAACTTCGACCGCGTCCTCAAGTCGCCGACTCCGGAGCAACTCGCCGACAAGCTCGACAAGATCGCACCCTCGGGTCCGAATACAACTCGGGCTCAGGGAACCTTGGGTTCGAATTCAACTCGGACTCAAGGAACCACTACTCCTAGCTCGATTCCAACTCGAACTAGGAAGATTCCAAAGCGGGTCAGGCGATCCGAGTCGGTTTCTGAACCATCGGTTATGCCAAAATCCGCTAATTCATGTGTGTCCTTTTTTAGATAATGGAAAAATATCCTGATTTAATCATCAAGTCACCAACCACTACATGACCTTAAGCATAATTTTATGAAAATGGAGTCCTGACTTAAAAACCAATCCACTAAAAAATTCCATCCATGCAAGGAGAAAGGTGCAAATCCATATATCGTATGATAGAATCAGCGTCATGCAATACGGTTACTAAGATGTGAGCTCATGTAAGACATGGGTGGCTAGGCAGTGCAGCCGAAATAGAGCTTAAGCTCTAGCAAGGCAAGGATGGTTGCGGGTGGTTTCGTGGAGGGACCTAACTAGCAAGAGGAGGCTCTCGCGTTAATTTTACGCGGAGAGCCCCTCATCCCCACACACCCGCCGTAAATATCATTGCCCTCACGCTTCTTCTTCGTCTCGTAGTGACAATCTCGCTTTTTTCTCTCTCCCACATGACTACAACTGTGCAGTCTGGCCCACCCCGCCCGTCGGCCTCCTCTCGCTGGCGTCGTCCCCAACGCCGGCGAGCACCATGCTCGTCCACCCCTCCCTACTCCTCTTCCAGGTTCCACTTCCTTTCCTTCTTCTCCTCCTTCTCCTATTCACTCCTTCTCCTATCCAGATCTCGTGGTGCGCCCTTCATCTTCTCCATCATCGGCACCCACCCCGCCACCGCCCCCTCCAAGCTCCGCCCACGGCACACGGCGACCTCACCGTCGTGACGTCCGCCCGCCTTCAGCCCTTCTCCCTTCACCCCGCCCTTCCTAACGAGCATCCATCTCGCCCCCGCCGCCGACCCCACCCACCGGTTGTCCACCACCGCCTGGCGGCCGGCGCCCTCGCCGGCTCTCCTCCGCCGCCCCCAACCTGACTCCTCCGCCAGGTCGGCTGTTGCCCACGGCCATCCCTCTAGAACCGCTGGCCATGGAAGCCCCCCACCCCAAACCCAAACCCTAATCCTAACCCCACCACCTCCACTGCCGACCACGGCCGGCGGCGACCCTGCCGCCAGCCGCTCCGCCCACCTACCGCCCATGCTCTTCCCTGCTCATGTTATTTTTTCTATGTTTTTCTTTGTATTGTTACTTTTTTCTTGCGTCCATGGAAGTAACTCGGGTCTACAGTTACTCTTAAATGGAGAGGGCTCTCTGTTTAGTTTTTAGGTTCATGGAGATGCGGAGCAAGGCTGGCAATCAGCAGCACGTATGAGCAGCGTAACACAACTGACTAGACTAAGGAGCGAGTGCTGGAGTAAGGCAAAGCCAAACGTGGGAGGCACGCATGATGTGGAGTCGGGCTCGAGCGAGGCTGGCCGTTGGTGGCACTGGGCGCCACACATGAATGGCTTGCAATGTAGTGTTTGGACCAGAAAAGAGGATTTCGTTGCATGGCTGACAATCAGATTCACAATCTGTGGCTAAAAATTAGGGCCCACTAACGGTTGTGTTGGATATCAATATCCAGGACGTCTTTCCCAACAAGATTAGGACCTTCATTTAAGGATCGCCCACTCGAAATGGGCCATAAGGTATGTGGCCCTCGACTCACGACTCCCCTTTGACAAGCGGCCCAACTACGGCCCAGCTGCAGTAGGACACACTACGCTCCGCGTCGCCCGACCCCGAGAGGAGGACAACAGAGAGATGCCCAAACGGACGAACCACCCCACCTCGTCCGACCCAATGAAAGGGTCGGACGAGGGAACCACTGTAGACGAAAGCCTCCGCCTCGCCCGACCCACGCGTTGGGATAGAAGGCCCATAGACCTCTCCTCTGCCTCGCCCGACCTCCCCTAAGTCAAAGGGCCATCATGACCTAAGGCCCAGCCCCGTCAGACATGGCAGGCTCATGACGTGAACTGACACTACGAGCATTAATTGCTAGGATGGGCGTCGTACGCCTAATACGGCAGTCTACCCGATCATAAATGAATGACGGGGCACTGCCATGCTCAGTGCCAACTCCATAATAAACGAATGACGGGGCACTGCCATGCTCAGCGCCTGCTCAATCATAAACGGGGGGACGGGACACTGGCAAACTCGGCGGCCGCTCCACCCTTACGAATGACAGAACATCGCCATGCCCGGCCATCATTCCGTCCTTACTAATGATGGAGCGCTGGTGTGTGGCATGGATATGTCAAATAACACTGTGCGAAGCGCCCGTAGGGTGCTCATCATGGGCGCCATCTACAGTTCCCCAAGAGAGGCCCAGGAGAAAGCGGAGACCAGAGGCTCGGACGGCCATCTTCCTCGGGAAGCCTTTCCTTTCTCCCCCTCGGTTTTCCTTTTTTCTCTCCCTCATGTAAACAGCCCGGCCCTTTCCCTTGGACTATAAAATGGGAGGGGGGGCCTTCCTTAGCGCAGGTTTGACTCACTTGATTCACCCACCCTACTCACACATGCACACACGCTCACAGGGACTTGGGAGCTCGTTCCCTCTCTCGATCGCTTGTAACCCCTACTACGAGCAACGCGAGTAATACCAGAAGCCTCAAACTGGACGTAGGGCGTTTGTGCATGAACCAGTATAAATCCTTGTGTTCGCTCAAGAACCATCCGGGCCTTAGCACGCAATCCACTAAATTCACTCGTCGGTGATTTCTTGCACCGATAGTTGGCGCGCCAGGTAGGGGCCTTTGCGTGTTCGACGATCCCCTTCAGGCTCTGGATGGCTAGTGACGGTTCGAGCTGGGCTTCTGGGATGCACGTGCATTTCGGAAGTCTAGATTTCATCGTCAATGATGGCAGAGAGCTAGAGCGAGTCATCACCTCCACTCCAACCGTCGACGTCGATGTCGACGTCGCGACGGTCACCGAGGCCCTCGCAAACATTCGGATCGATGCCCCTAAGGCCTGTGAGTTCCTTGCGGACTCGAACGGAGGGGATCTCCAGAGGCAGCTCGACACATTCTTGGGACCGCGGCCGTCCCGGGAAGACACACGCTGCGTCATGTTCGATCTGGCGAATGTCACAACCCAGCTCGCGGGAGGCGCTCCTCTCTCCCCGGACGCGCTGAACTGCATTCCACCCTACGTGGCACCTTTAGGCCCGCGCAACGTGGGTGAAATGGTATCGCGCCTGTTGACGCGTTACACGTTGTTGGCGGCACTTAAGCGCACCAATTACGAACCGCAAGCGCACGGATCGTTTGTAGCTTATTCTTTAGAGTATCCCCCAAGGTTTTATCAATCCGTGGAACAAGTGGATTGCTACGCTTAACTAAGCACTAATCTTGTTGATTGAAAGCTCTTTATCGAATGATAGTGTGTATGAGTAAAGAACTAAATCTAATCTAAGTTAAAGAGAACAATGTAGAGAGCAATGATACGGAGAGAACAAGATATATAGAATGCTTGTCCAAGGGATCTAGGATCACTTAAAGATGTAACCACCGAGCAAGAACGAACCGATCTAATCTATCAAAAGTAAAGGTGCACCAAGCTCAACCCTTTCCCTCCCGCGTACTGTCACTACACGAGGGTAATCCATGATTGAACAACAAGAGCACAAGATTGTCGATGTATTCTAGGTATGCAAGACTACGAGCGATGCATCCCAAAGCAAAGTCGTCCGACTATTAGATTAAAAGCACCAACGACAAGAATATGATAGCAAAGATCCAAAACAATGGTTCGGCGATTACAACTTAAGATCTCCCTTCAACCCCAAGGACAAACAAGGACTTTACCCCATAATGTAGAATCCTCCGAAGTTGATGTAGACCGACGGGGAAGACGATCCGAGGAGGGAAATCCCTATGCCGGGGCGGCTAGGGGGTGTTCTTCCTCCTCTCGAGCTCCGCCTTGCTTGCTCCCTTGTAGATCCAATCTCCTCCTTGTTCTTGATCTTGTGGCGGCGCTGGAGGTACCTTGTTAGGGTTTCCCGGCGTCGCCCCTCTCTCCGAATGCGGCTCCCTCTCTTTGTTGATTCTCCAGAATAATGGTTTTTTTTATGTGGTCGACCTCAGGGGACTTTTGTAGGCAGCTCTGGCACTTGGCGGCGGGCATCCGACTAGGGTTTCGCATCAACTTCGCGCTCAAGAAAGATGGGGATGTTTGTGCCCAAAAATGGGCTAGGCCGGCCGGCCTAGGCCCTTTTTGGCCCCTCTCGCCTCCATCTTTTGCGTGCAGGTCCTCCTCCGCGATGCTTGTCCATGTGTGCACTTTGGTCCATGTCCAACCCCTCCAAATATGTCGTATTTCCTGTCATATCACAACATACTCCAAAATACAGCACATATTCGAAAATGGGGTTATTCTTGTGCCAAGTGGCGGGTTAGTATATGAGTTAGTCCAAAAACACCGCTTAAATGACACCAAAAGTGTGACAATAACGAGCGCCAACAATCCCTCCACGCTTAGCTCTTGCTCGTCCTCAAGCAAGTCAAGTCACCACAAACTTCCTTCGGGGTTAAACAAAGATCTTGTTTGCAAATCATACCTAGGCAAGCGAGTCAAATACCGAGTCCTTCAAGCAAATATCAGAGGAGCAGCAAACATAATCAAGGCATGGGCATTCAAAGATTTATCCAAGCAAAAATTACCCCCACAACTTCTCACCTTTAGCTAAGTAACTTCATGGATCAACGATACTTACTTTCTTGCTTTCCTTGGAGGGTTTTTCTTTCGTGAAAACAATCTCCCTGCAACAAGAATTAAACCAAGTTCTCTTCCAAGTATTCACATGTCACTCAATATAAAGTGGCTATCCTATTTGTTTTGCAAGCTCTCAACTCGCAACATAAGTCTGTCAAGTATAAGTGGAGTTATAGGTAGGGCTAGCAAAGTAAATACACATATTGTCAAATTAAGAGAACTCTCTAACGATTGCTTACCTTCCGAGCCAATGATCATGAGAATATTACTAACGTGAGGGGTTTCAAGGATAAGAAGATTTAGAATGGTGGACATGTGCAAGGGCATATAAAAATTGACTTCAAGGCACAAATGACGTCCTCGTTGTCGGATTGCACATGGTTGGAAAAGAAGATTTGTTCTCAACAACAAGGCGATCTTCCTTTGCACTTTTCTTATTCTTCCAATTAAAGAACTCTCCCTCTTTTATTATTATTATTTCCCTCTTTTTTTCTTTTCTTTCTTTTTCTTTCTTTTATATATTTTTTTCTTTTTCTCTCTTTTCTCCTTTCTTGAATTTTCCTTCTCTTCTTCGAACCTTCCTTGAACAATTCCTTGTGAAGATAGGCAAATAAAACACCGAGGAGGCTCCACAATTTTTCGGAGCCTGAGCTGCAGCTGGGAGGCGCTAGGCTGGTCGGCACAGAGAGTCCAGGCCGGCCGGTCTGGGGTTCTCCCAGCTCAGCTCCGGTTCATTTTTCCTGTACTCCTTCCTTGCTTCCTCCACAAATTATATTTTATTTAAACTTCACCCGGAAAGAGAACAAATCTTTCAATAGTGGGTTGTATTCAAGGAAAAGATAATAAAACAAGATGTATTTGGGTTCGGGTTTTGAAATCCGGTAGATCATATGATTTGTTCCAATGAAGAACTCTCATTACCGAATATTGACGAGGCTAGCAAATAAGAGATAAGATAATCAAGGACATGATCATTGCTCAAAATTAAAACTTCCGAGAGAAAGAAATCCTAACTCAACTCATTGCACCTCCAATGCTTATGGAGGAACGATTAAAATTAAAAATTTAGGCTTTGGATAGGATAGGCATAGCTCTCAACTTGGAAAAGAATTAGTCAACCTTGTTTTGCAGGGGTTTTAGATAGGCAATAAAACAATCACCTCCAATTCAAGCCTTACTCATTAGCAAAGTCGAAACAAAAAGCCTAGATCAAGATGAAGTATGGGTATTGCAAGAACAAATTATCTACTAAGCTCCACAACCAAGATTTAATTCAAGACATAGCTCATGATCAAATGATTAAAAAGAACAAAGAAAGACAAGCATGCATAGGTCGATAAAAATAAAACTCGCACGATCCAAGGATTTATTCAAATGAAAAGAAAAGACTCTTTATTTGATTTTCTTGACTCACACTAATTTAAGACTCTTCACGCACACTAAATTAAGACTCTCAAATCAAGCAAAAGAACATGAGCGGTAACACCTTCCCCACGCTTAAAACATACGATGTCCTCATTGTAAAATAAATGCAAGGGGAAAGGAGAGACGCTCATAAAAAATAAAGATAAAACTATTTACAAACTTACCTTGTTTTTCGTCGTTAGGCTTGACGATCCGGGTCACCCTCCAAGATATAGACGTCGATGTATTTAATGGGCACGACATCCGATTGTAACACCCTAAAAATTTCTTTTCTAATATAGTAATTAATTTGCTAGTTCTTGTGTGAGCATTCCCGAAATTTAGAAAAAATATAAAACCTTTTTAGTAATTAAAATCAACCCTAGGTTTAGAAACTTGTTTGTATGCATTTCATGCCGATGCATCGTTTTAATTGTATGAGTGTTTTGCGTGTGCTTAGCCCTAGTTTCCTCAACCCTAAACCCAGAGTCCGAGAACCCGACCCTAAAGACCCAAAATCCAAGAACTCAGTGCCAAAACTCGGAGCTCGGAAACCCTATCCAAAACCGATCCATGTCCAACCCTAAACCCATATCCCGATCCAGATCCAACCCAAAGTCCAATCCTAAATCCAATCTCGCCACGGCCCAAAACCAACCCTGCAGGCCCAAACCTTCCCGGTCCTACCCTCTCTCTCTTTCTCCCTTGGACCCAACTCAACCCAACCTCTCTTTTCTTCTCCTTGGGCCCAAACCAGATCCATCTCCTCTTCCCACGCACACAAGCAGGAAGCCCAAGCCCATCTCCTCTCCCTCTCCCATCGCACGCAGAACCAGCCCAGACCGGTTCCTCCCCCTCCTGATCCTGTCGCCCCTCTCCCCTCGCGCAGAAACACCGACGCCATCCCCTTCGTCTTCCTCTCTGCGTCGCTGAGCCAGAAGGCCGCACCCCATCCACCAAGCCGCGCCCCCTCCCTATCCCTTCTCCACACAAGCGCCGCTACCCCTTCCCCTTCCCTTTCCACTGAACACCGAAACCCCCTTCACTTCAATTTCATCTCAGTGGCAGTAATGGAGGAACTGAAGTTCGCCCCCTCCCCTTCAAATTCAGGCCGGCTAGACCCTCTTCCCTTTTAAAACTCTGGACGAGCTCCTCCCCACCCTCCTTTGCCTTCCCCACTGCCCAATTTCCCGAAGGCAGTCCTCTTCTCGCCGGATTTCTGGACGCCGGAGTTCGCTACGGTAAGAGCCGTCGTCCACCGTCGCCATCGACCTTTCCGAGCCCGAGTCTCTCTGACCTCCCCTCTTTGTTTCCCTCTGGTGTGCAGGTCCATCCCCGGAGTACTCGACGCCATCCTGAACCGCGAACCAAGGTCCGGACCTCCTCTGTGCACACATCCGCCCGCTGGCCTCCATTGCCGCCCTGTGTTGCTGCTCGGTTGGAATCGAGAGCGCCCATCTCGAATCGCGTTGCTGTCCTCTTTCCCCTGGGCTAAACCGTTCGCGGAACGGTGGTCCGTAGCCCCTGCGCTGCCCAAAAGCCGGCGAGCTGCCGCCACTGCCTGTGCAGCGCCGCCGCCCCTGGTTGCCGTCGAGCAGAGACGCTCAAAGGAACAGAACAGGACCGAGCACACCGAGAAGAAAACAACCAGAGCCATCCTTCTTTTCATCAACGGCCCAGATTAAAACATAGGATACCTTTTCGTTTTTGTTAAAGAACCCCTGGTTTATCAGCAAATCAACCCGCAGTCCCCACCCCTGTGTTGCAAAACTTCTCTGCTACCCCTTGCAAGCTAGGGTTAATTGCGTATAGGTCCTCCGTTTATCGCAGGATAGTCCTTTTACTTGTTTCTAGTGTAGTTTATTCATCCTAGATCCGATTAGAGTGATTTTCGCGTTCATGTGATCGTAGAAATGCGTAGATTAGTTTTCTATCCTTTTTGTCTCTGTTTTTATTGTATGATGTACTGTTCTAATAGAAATACTCTTTTATGCATGTATTGGCCTGTGATGGATGTATGTGTGGTGATGGAATGCGTGTTTAGAGTGCGAGCAGTACGAGGCCGGATTTGATCAAGACTTTGAAGACCAAGATCAGCAGCAATACTTTGAGGAAGGCAAGTGTAGCATGATTAACCCTTGACACCTATTCACCCATTAATCATGTTATTCATTCATGCATGTGTCTAATTTTGTTAAACCATAGGATTGACTAGTCTTGTTTATCCTATTTACCTTGTTTACCTTGGGGTTCATGCATGTGGGTAGATAAGTTAGTTGTGCTTAGCTTGCTTGCAACCGCTAATGATCGATGAATAAATGTTAATATTGATTAATGATATACTTGGAACCTTATTAAAATATGCTTTTTAGCAACTTGGTTTAGGGAGCTTGAGCATGTGTTTGGATTGCTCTAAGCGTCTCTCTTTAAGGTTCCGATTCTTAAAGCGGCCACCCAGGAAAACCGTACAACCACAAGGATCAAATGGTTCTGGTCTTGACTAAGTAAATTGTACGGCTCTAGCTTGTCTAAGTGGCTATCTGGCTTGACTCGGAGGAGAGGGCCAGGAGCGGTGGCCTCGGTCTGTCTCGGATGGGCTGACATTTATTTTGGTGGGAGCAAGGAGGGCCTTTGGGTCCCTCACTTGTCTCGGATGGGCTGATATTTACTTTTGGTGGGAGCAGAAGAGGTTCACACTGCCACTAGCTGCTAGGGTGTCTTTTGAAAGGTCTCGTAGTGAAACCCCGTACCTATTTTTGGAGGTACACTTGTCTATGACAAAGGGGGATCGCGACTTGTGGGTAAAGTTGTACAACCTCTGCAGAGTGTTATGATCTGATATATCAGCCGTGCTCACGGTCAAGAGCGGCCTGGATCCTTTTCGAGCGGTTCCTTGTTTTCTGGATAAACGGTTAATTATGATGTTGTTCATTTATAATACTTCACATGTTTCATAATGTGGGTTTCAACTGGGGTTGTCATATAACTGTAGTAATTCAGGTTAATTCTAAAAGTAATCAACTAAAAATGCTAACCGCAGTTTAAACCTTGCATAGCCTTTTGAGCCTCATTTAATCATGTTATGCTTGCTAAGTAAGATGGATTACTTACACTTGCTTCATATCAACAAAATCCCGGATGGGTACTCAGATGAGCCGCCAGTGGATGCGTTTCCCGAGGAGTTTCTGGACTTCTAGGCAGTGCAGTCCCCCAGTCAGAGTCCCTGTGGAGGCTCAGTGGATTTAGATGCTTACTCTTCCGCTACTTTGATAAACTCGATAATAATGTAATGCCTGTGGTGTAATGACTTTATTCCTGTTTATGTTATCGAGCACTGTTTTCCTTTCTTTGATATTCATTTCTGAGCTATATGTGTGTAAAGACTTCCTAGGTACACATATAGTAGCATTCAGATTTCCTTCGTAAATCCAGGTGTGACAGAGTGGTATCAAAGCAGTGCTGACTGTAGGATGCGCAGCCTAGAGTAGAATGGTCGTTTAGAGTTTGTGCTTTAAACTCCTTGCTTTATTTCATTTTGATTTAACCTTGTTTATTTTATTTATTGATTATATATACCTTATTTTATTTATTTAATCTATTCTTGTTTTGTCTTGTCATTAATTTATTAAAAATCTTTGCTTATACTTCTATCTTTATCTGTTGCAAAAATTTGACTCTCTCCTTTGTTTTCTTTTTATAGATGGCTCGCACTAGGAAGACTGCCCGCAAGAGCACCGCTGGCCCACCTGTCCAGGCAGCGCACCCAGCACCAGAGCCCCAGGAGGAGCCAGTACCTGTGGAGCCAGCACCAGTGGAGCCAGTACCTGTGGAGCCAGCACTGGAGGAGCCCGAGCCAGTGGAGCCAGAGGAGGTAGAGCCTGAGGAGATTGAGCCTGTGGAGCAGGAGCACTCTGAGGACGATGCTGTGGAGGTCGAGGAGGTGCCTGAGCAGCAGGGTCAGGCAGCTGGAGGAGCAGCAGGAGGTGATGATGGCCATGGCAACCATGGCAATGATGGAGATGATGAGGATCTGTTTGATGACTTTGCTGCAGATCCTTTACTAGAGGTAGAGGACAGCGCAGGATGGACCGTTACAGATTTTGATGCTATAAATGTGAATGGCTTCTTCCGCAAGAAGCTAGACGAGCTGCTGACTGACCGCTTTGGAGCGGATGACGTGGCGGTGGAGTACCGCACTGAGCGGTGGACTCACCCTGAGCACAAGACCTTCTGGAAGGCTTCAGTGCAGATCTTGAGGAGTACTCAGGGCGAGATGGGAGCTCGTGTAGGATCCATCCACCGCTCTATTTCTGACAGGAGCTCCATGGAGGCAGCTATGGAGGATGCTGCACGTCGCGCTCTGTACGTCTACCGCGACCACCACTACACGCAGATCCGCTTCGCTCCAGAGAAGTTCTACCCTCGCTGCGCCAGTGGACAGACTGCCTGCCGGATCGCATCCACGGACTTTGAGACCAGTTCGAGGTTAGTGGCCACAGTGGAATTGGCAGCTAACCTCAACACAGAGTTGGATGCTGCTCTGGATGAGATCGCCGAGCTTCGTGAGGACCTTGCACAGTCCAGGGCCCAGGTGGCTGNGCACCGGAGTTTGTGGCTGAGTCTCCCCCGCGCAAGAGGGCACGCTACGGATCTCCCAGCTCCCGCACCACCATCGATGAGGACCTTTAGATGTTTGCCCTTTTATGATGTAATAAAACGACATTAGATGCGTTCTGAGTTTGTAATAAGTTTGTCATGTTTGAACAAGTGCTCTTGGATGTTTGAATAAATTGTTATTATGATTAATGCATGAGTTGGCTTTTTGTAATGATTGTGATGATTGTGGGTTCTATACTCACAAGCATCTAGTTATAGGTTTAAGTTAAGTGTGTGAATAGTTGGGTGGGTTTTTGTTCTGCACATCTATCATTTCTATACATTTGACAAGAATCAGATTTTTGTTATCTTGGATGGTTGAATAACAGTAATACTAATGTCTTCAGCAGATGGCCAGTGGCAGAAGAGGTAACCAACCCACTGTGGAGCAACTCCTGGCCCAGCAGAATCAGATCATGCAACAGTTGGCTCAAACTATGACAATGATGCAACAAAACCAGCAGAACCAACCTCCTCATCAACCACATCCTGCTCCACCAAGGGACAAGCGTGGAGAATTCTTGAAGGGTCGCCCACCTACCTTCTCTCATGCAAGCAACCCACTTCAAGCGGTGGATTGGCTAAAAGCAGTGGGCAGGCAGCTGGATATAGCCCAATGCGATGATAGAGAAAAAGTTCTCTATGGTTCTGGACAGCTTCAAGGGGCAGCTCTTGATTGGTGGGATGCATACCAATATGCTCACCCCAATCCGAATCAGATCACCTGGCTGGAATTCAGTGAAAGCTTCCGTAACCATCACGTGCCAGAAGGTCTGATGATTCTCAAGCGCCAAGAGTTTCAGACATTAAAGCAAGAAGCCATGACTGTCACGGCATACCATGACAAGTTTATCGAATTATCAAGATATGCTCCAGAAGAAGTGGCCACTGATAAAAAGAAACAGCGGCTGTTTTTAATTGGGCTAAATGATGGCATTCAATATCAGCTTATGTCCCATACATTCGGGAACTTCCAAGAGCTGGTAGACAAGGCTCTAATGCTTGAACATAAGCGCAAGGAAATGGAAGAAAAGAAGAGGAAGTTCATGGGCCAACAGTCTGGAAGCAACTCACGTCCTCGCTATAATCAGCCAATGGGGAATCAATCTCGCTTCCAAGGCTCTTCACAGCAAATGGGTCATCCTCAATACCAACAGCGCTTCCAGAACCAGCAGCAGCGTCCCCAGTATCAACAACAGCAGCAGCGTCCCCAGTATCAACAACAGCAGCAGCGTCCCCAGTATCAACAACAACAGCAGCAGTTCAAGCCTCAAAATCCCCAGATGAGAATCCAAGCTCCACCTCTCACACAGGCTAATAAAACACCTGTAGCTCAATCTGGGAGAGTATGCATTGTGGTGAGCCAGGACATTATGCTTTCATTGTGGTGAGCCAGGACATTATGCAAATAACTGTCCTAAGAAGAAGATGGGTGGACAGAATTCCCAACTACAGCACCGCAATGGAAATCAGCAGCAGGCACCGAGGAATGGAGGCCAACAAAACTACACTCGTGGGAAGGTCAACCACATGAACGTGGAAGCTACTCAGGACTCAACAGATGTGGTGATCGGTACGTTCCCAGTGAACTCACAACCTGCATCAGTACTATTTGATTCTGGAGCTTCGCATGCATTTATATCTGCTCAGTTTGTGAAAAAGCATATGATGATCATACAACCATTGAAAAACACCATGATAGTTAGTTCACCAGGTGGGGAGTTAAAGGCCACTCTAAGATGCACCGAGGTTAAAATTAATATAAGGGGGGTAGAATTTATAGCCCATCCTATAATCCTGAATTCCATGGGAATCGATGTCATCTTGGGAATGGCATGGCTAGCAAGGCATGATGGAGTAATTCAGTGTGCCAAAAGAACAGTGCAACTGACAGCAAAATCTGGAGAAAAAGTGGAATATCAAGCAACTATGACAGCTTCAGAGGTGTGCCAGGCCAATCAAGTGAAGGAGATGGCCATGGAAGACATTAATGTGGTGAAG
>CM014273.1:22326281-22339105 GCA_004135705.1 Alloteropsis semialata | reverse complement strand
CAGATGTATATGAAGCAAAGATGAATGTAGTGTTCAAGCTCTGAACACAAAAGGACTAATCGCCACAGAGGTGTAGAACAAGAATAGGGACCTGGATCACGGTAAAGAACTTGGCATCACAGTTACAATGAACAATGTATATTTCTCGAAGGAAAACTAGATCTAAATAAAACCCAAGGTCCCAATGCGGCGGTGAAAGCATCTAGGCCCCTAATTTGTGTTTTGGTAATTAATGGCAATGATTATGGACTAACGGTTTCATTTGAGATATGAAAATAGGGTTAGTCTCGGAGTTGAGATTTGCTTTGGTAGATATCATGGTGATATGGAATTCACTTGGATAAAGTGGAAGCTCAAGACAAAGGTGTAAGATAGGGTTTCCTATTTTACCAGTCAAAAAGTGATTAGAGGATGCAGTTTCCTATTTCACCAGTCAAATGACAATTAGAGGATGCGCACTAATCAGGTTGATAGGCTAGATAGCCGTACTATCAAGAGGGGTCAATATCATTTGCTTCACGGTTCTATAGTGCCACCTTGCTCAAATAGTGCATTGCATGCATATGGATTAGTGGCATATAACATCTGTGTTAGGACGACTTGTTTTTCATGTAAAATTGGTTAACTGGTTCATGTGGTGGACGGTCTCCCATGGTTGGGCGGACCATGCTTTTGACTTAGCCATTTTCAGAGCCGTTCGGTATGTCTAAATAATTAAGTATGGACAGTCTCCGCAGGTCTGCCATTCAAAAAGAGATCGTGGGTAGAAATTTGAATTTCTAGTGGGCTGAGTGTTTTGACCGTGGACGGTTCGGCCCTAGGGCGTGGACGGTCCAGCGGCCACTAACCCTGTGCCACCAGAACCAAGGGTGGTTCTGGTGGGAGTTCTCAAGTGTGCGGTGGACGGTCCGCACTGGGCAGGCGTACGATCTGCCTCACACTGTTTGCATGCCACCAGGGACTCACATAGTTCTGGTGGTGGCTTGCTCAACAATGGCGGACGGTCCGGCCCTAGTGGGCGGATGGTCCCTCAGCTAATTCTCCGCGTGTGACTAGAAAGGTTATATCTGTGATGGTTGGCTCAAAACAAACAGCGGACGGTCTGCCCCTGGCATAATGGTCAGTTCCAACAACAATAATTGCAGTTCTAGCCGTTGGGTTTGAATGACGGACTGCCTAGCCATGTCTTACCTGAGCTCACATCTTAGTATCTGCATTGCACGACGTTGATTCTGTCATATGATATAGGGATTTGCACTTTTCTCCTTGCATGAATGGCATTTTGTATGTGGAAATGTGTTTAAGTCAGGACTCCATTTTCATAAACATTTTCTTGATGTCATGTAGTGGGTGGCTACTTGATTTTTCCATTATCTAAAAAAGGACACCCATGACTGGTACAAGAAACAGAGGTAGAAGTAAGAGGATAGAGGGTGACACGTGGGGCTACCAAACATGTTGCTAGGGTGGACATGTTAGGATAGACATTTATTTGACATGACAGTGTCATCTCATCTAAGAAGCGCCCCTTTGGGCTAGGTTTCTTGGCCTTTTAGGACCCGTTTGAATCATGTTTTTCTAGGCCCACATCAAGTGCCGCATGAATCGGCTTTTCATGCCCACATGGGGATGACCCATGTAACAAGTTAGGCACTGCATATATAAGCAAATAAACTAATACAAGCTAGTAGAGGTCAATTGTGATGCAAAAACATGCAACCTGAAATTGGAAAAGGTCCTATTTTCTAAAGCTAATATCTAATTAAATTATGATAGCATTATTGTATTTCTTACAATAAGATCTCAAAACATGTTTAGATAACATTTTATTAGAATATTTTTATGAATGTGAAACACTATTTTAAGATGGAACAACTGTTCAAGCCACGTAATTAAAATTTCTAATTTATCACTCAAATTGTTCTTTGTTCCACCTTCACAATCAGTGCAAATCAAATTATTCCAGCTTGACAATGAAATTATTTCAAATTTACCATCAAATCTAGTTTGGCCAATTATTCCATCTTCAGACATTAATTGTTGCAAATCATATGAAAGGGTTACAAACAAAAAGTTGTTCTAGATAAGAAATAAAATGCTCCATCAAGATTAGAAAATGTTATGTAGAACAAAAATGCTATAAAACAATATAATATTCCAGAAATATCTTTGAACATAGCTAAGTGTGGTCTGGTTTTGAAGACCCCATCATAAAAACACAATACTGAAATTCCATTTAGATACTTGGTTCGAAAATAATGGCTTTCTTCTCTAAATTCTATGTTTGCACAAAATTCTATGCATATCTGAACAAAAAGATAGCTATAGACTAGGCTCACCGTCGTCATATTAAGATACATGTGAGTTATTATAGCCCTTCAATCTTTTTCTTCTTTTTCTGGTGCATTCTCATCCGCTCCACTCAGGCGAGCCACAGTGTCGTCCCCATCAACAGGTTAGGGTTTTGGGGTTTTGGGTTCAAGGTTAAGATTTTCTAATATCAGTCGGGTTATAATGGTGGTCACTAACCAGGAGGTAGTGGCATGAACAAATTGACGGTGTCGGTGGTGTGGGGAACGAGTTACCTCGGTTAGTGGAGGAGCTGAGCGGAACGGTAAGGCAGTGGGAGCCGCCGGCCACAGGTGGAGGAAGATAAAGGAAGAATATTGCAGGGCAGACATCACTACTACAAAAAAAACATTTGTAAGAGCCAGGAATTTTTTTTTAGGGGCGGACTAAAAGGCGACGCGCCCCTACAAATGCGCGCGCGCTACTGTAGCTAAGGGCCGCCCCTAGAAATGCATTTCTAGGGGCGGGTCATGGCATGAGCCGCCCCTACAAATGCTGCCATTTCTAGGGGCGGGTGATGGCATGACCCGTCCCTAGAAATGCATGTTTGTAATTTTTCAATTGAAATTTGAGATTTTTCAAAAGACCTCAGATGGAGAAATAGTCAAAATGAAAGTTGTAGATCACAATAAGTTATAAAACTTTGTAGTTGACAACTTTTTCATTTGAAATCATCTTGTCAACGAAAACTAAATTTTAATGTTCTCAAATTTGAAATTCAAATTCTGTAAACGACCTCGGATGGAGAAACTACCAAAATGAAACTTGTAGGTTTCAAAAAGTTATGAAACTTTGTAGTTGAAAATTTTTTAATTTGAAATCGTTTAGTGCCTCAAAAAAGCAATTTACACTCGGTTTAGTACAATATGGTAGGAACCAAAACAACATCTAGTCACAGGTGAGAGTGTGGTGCAGTGGTAAAGGAGGCTACGCGCGAGGGAGAGGTCGTGAGTTCGAATCCCACCAGCCGCGGAGCGCGTGAATTTTACGCGAAAAATTGCGCGACTTGCGACTTCCCACATTAAAATAAAACCGCCCCTAGAAACACCATCTTCAGGGGCGGACCATGCTATGACCCGCCCCTGAAAACCATCTTCAGAGGCGGACCATGCCATTACCTATCCATGGAAACACGTTTGTTGGGGCGGGCTATTAACCCGCCCCTGCAAATGGCCATTTTTAGCAGCCAAAAGCAGGGGCGGATTTCGGCGCCGCCCCTACAAACGTGTTTTTACCCGCCCTACAAATATTTTTTTTTAGTAGTGCATGGTTGGCCGCAGCACTAGCGGCGGCAGCGGGGTGGCAGGCCGCAAGGGCGGAATGGGGGTCAAAGCATAGACGCTGGAGGAAAACGGAAGAACTAGGAAATAAGTAAACTCTTGTACCGGAAGAAAAGGGAGAGCAACCGTGCTATTGATTTACTGTTACTACCTTCCATCGAATGGCTGCCTGCCACGTATGCTAGACTTGCGTGTCTCCTCTAGTGCCAATCTTGGCATGCTTCATTTTTCAAAAAAAAATGCATGCTTTCCATGGCTGTTGCCAGTGTCCCTAGAAGAAATCCAATGCATTGGGAAGCTTGGCTATGCTTGCTCTAAACGCGTGGCTATGGCATCGTCAGTGTCCCACCAAAATTATAGTTGCTGCTATTTATGGTTATCTGTCTAGTACACCGATCCTGCCCCTTACTATCTAGACTCTGTTTGGATCCATCGGCTAATGCTTAACTGCTAGGGATTCAAATAGGTGGAGCCCATAATATACACATTCTCTTTAGCTCTTTGAAACCAGTTAAAACATGTTCAAAGATGAAAATGTCCCACTATTTTCCACGTTCGTATCGGGTTCAACAAAAGTAAGAGTAGTATGGTAAATAAACATCAATTAGCTATAAGATCCAAACAACTCTGGCTAAACTTTAGCTGGCCAAACAGAGCTCTAGACTAAAAAAAGAGACAAAATGGTACCCCTTGCTTTCTTCATCTCTTCCTCCTGGTTCACATGGCCACACCAGCTACGCACTACTACAAAATCCGCCTTTAGTCCCAGTTGGGAACGGGCTTTAGTCCTGAGTCCCCAACCAGGACTACGGCACCGGGACTAAAAGGGGCATTTAGTCACGGTTGGTGTTACCGACCGGGACCAAAGGCTTTTTTTTCCTTTCGTGTTTTCTTTTTATTTTCTATTTTATTTTATATAGGTATAAGTATTATTATACAAGTAGGTGTATTATACATGTATAATATATATGTACACATATTATATGCCACAAAATACATTAAACTAATAGTTAACTAATAATATATATACACTAATAATATTTAACTTACATATATATTTACAAGTTTTGAAAGGCGCATATGTATATTTACAACAAGTATTGAATGACGCATATGTAAGTTACAAAATGCCTAATATTTGCTACTTTTATCAAATTCTTTTCCATCCCAATAGAACTTGCCGCCATCGTTAACGACCTCTTTGAATATAAATCCTGCGAGTGCCTCTTGAACTACCGCGACTCTTTGTTCTGGTAAGATAGCTTCTTTCATTTCCCAAATCTGAAGATGTGGTTAAAACAAATTATAAACAATATTATTATAACTCACATACAATTAAAGTTATAGATATCTATGGAAATGAAACATACCGTATGTTCCAGGTCAGTCTGGGTCGTCATGTGACCAACAAGAGTGTGCATGAACTCACACACATAGTATCCACATAAATTGGTGCCTTGGTTCTACCTATAACACTTTATAGGAGAAGATGGTCAAGTCATTACATACATATGCGTGAAAATGGAAAAAACCGAAACTAGATGTGTCTAGGTATAGTAGTATTTACTAGAAAGTCTCCCTTGACATAAAGTTCCTCCTTAAATTCACCTCCTGTCTCTTGACGGAACTTTTCCAACACCTATGCACCATAGCAAATAAATGGAATTCTCAAACTATCTAAAGATGTGTAATAGTGCGAGGACGAAAATTACTTTTGCAGGAGGTTAATCATTGGTTGGTACGCTTCCCGTGGTCCTCAAAGAGTCCATAACGACTAGCATGCTTCTGTTCGGAATTATAACAACTAAAATCCAATGGAACCTATTGCATGCAAGTTTTATACGAAGGGTCACATCAATAACATGGCGTTAGGAAAAAAAATGAAGATGCACAAGAAAGTAAAAATACTCACCCAAAGTTGTAAGGAAATAGAATCATTGTCTTGTAATATTGTACACATAAGAACGTGTCAATGTTGTTCACTTTGTATTTATAATGATTTCGTGACATATGTTGGTTTACAACTTTTGGGTCGATGAAGCCCAAGTGGAAGTATGAGTTTTTTCTGCATTCTTCAATCTCCATTCTACATGATACAATATTAAAAGAAAGAATTGTTTAATAAATCTATTGAGAATATATACAAGACGTTAATAATTGAAATAAATGAAGCACTTACAACACCCAGCAGCTAAGGATAGAGACATCAATGGCATCCGTATGGTATAGCTGGTATAGTTCTGAAAATTCAATATACATGATGTCATCGCCACGAAAGTAGTCATCATCTCTAATCTTTGCTCCGAGCATGATCCGCCTTTCAACCGACACTTTTAGGTACCATTCATGTAAGTCATACATTCTTGTTGACAGCTTGTGGCAATCTTCAGGATCCACCAGAGGTGCGCCAAGTACATATGGCCATCTTGGAGGAGTTATTTTTTTCGCTAGGGGGCTCTAGCTCCTTCCCATTTAAGAGTTGGGAGACCGTGTATCCAGTATCTTTGCAGAACTGAAGCAGATTTTTTCTTTTTCTGAAAGCACTACGAGCGGTTGAACTGCTTGATTCTACTACTCTCCGAGCTGAGGAACTGTTCGCTTCATTTCTTTCTTGCCACTCTATTGGCTCTTGGCACTCTGTTCTCTCTGTTGGCTCTATTGCTTCCTCAGCTCCCTCTCGTCCCTTTGATTTTTCACATAGGCCTTCTTAATAGAACGGTCATAATTTGGCATAACTATCTTCTTTGTTGGTTCAGCCATCTTTGCGAAAAACTGTGTTGTCTCCAAAGGAACTTTTTCCTTCTTCTTGGGCTCCTCCTTTTTAAAATGGCCTTCAACCTCTTTTCTACTTATCTCCGCATATTCCTCATAAGATTTGTCCCAAGGTAGCTTGACAAGTGCCTTGGCTTGCTTTTGCTTTGATACTGGCTGCTTTGTGGATCTTGGCTTTGACGGTGCCCTGGCTTGCTGCTTAGCTTTCTTTGACGGCGGAGGTGCAGGCGGTGGAGATTGCTTAGCTGAAGGCGACGGAGACCTTTGTTCATGGACAACCAGCGAATATTGTTGTGGCGGGGACTGCGGAGCTGGAGGTGGAGGAGATGGCCTTGAGCTTTGGGGTGACGACGAAGGACACTCAGGAGTTAAGACGACGTAACGCTTCTCCCATAGGATAACACCATGAACTACCTCTTGTAGTGTCCTCTCCCCGTCACCTCTAGGAATGTCAAGCTCAAGTGATTCGTACTCGGCCAAGACCTGCTCCACCCCAACTCTAGCATATCCAGCGGGTATTTGCCCTCTATGGTAGAGATCTCCTTCGTTACTCGGCAAAGCAATACCGTACGCCACCTTGAACGTTAAGTTCCTGAATGGACTGAGCAGCTCACAGGTCGTCCGCATGTTTATATCGTCCATGGGGTAGCGTTGGACTTGAGCATCATTTGGGATGTCAGTGGACGCGCAATTGCTCCGATGCTCCTGGGTAGGGTTAATCGCGTCCACAGGAGCGCCGGCGGATCCACAGCTTTGCTGCTGAGCGCTAAGTGCTATCTCCAGTTGTCGTTGAACCTCCCTTGTTTTTTGTTTGTTCTACAATATCCTTTCCTCAAGTTGCTGCATCTTCTCAAACTCCTCGTACTTTCTTCCGCTACGACTTCTGTAAGATTCAATGCAGTCAGCAAACACGTACTTCCACAAAAGCCCTCCTTTGCCTCGCATCCTTCCAGGATGCTCAGGATTCTGCAGAGCAAATGTAAGCCCATCCTTTTCTCTGTCCGGGCGGAACGCTCCGTGCTTAACTGCATCAACTCCTACATAAGTCTCTGTGCTGCTTCTTGTATCTCCTGGCCAAAGATGCATTCCCTGGTATCCGCGGCCAATGTTCCGCCATGGGCATAATACCAATTCCGTGCACGCTCAGACCAAGTTGTTGTTTGTGGTGTGATACCTCTATCACGTAGATCTTGTTCCATCTTGTCCCATTTCAGAATTGCTACAGCATAGCCACCTTGGCCATGATGGTGATGGTATTCTTTCTATACAGCATTAACTTTGTTTGTCTCTGTAAGCTTCTTTCCAAGATCCGATAAATTGTATTGCACAAATGCAGCCCAGTGGGGTCTTAGCTTCTCATATGCTCCAGTGAAAGTTGGCATTTGATTTTTTTTTTGACATATTTTTTAAAGCTCTGAATTGTTCTGCCATCTTCGAAAGAGCCCAAGTCTTCACTCTAGCCTTGGTTCCTGCTGGCACTGTGAAATGTTCTTGTAGCTACTGCCAGAGCATATCTTTCTCTCTTTGAGGGACAAAATTTGTGTCACCATGTTTCAGAGGTTTCCATCTTGGAATGCTGATTGGGATGTGATCTCTGACAAGAACCCCGCATTGATTTGTCATCTTCGTTGCAATGTCAGCTGGGGCAATTTGTTTCCCTGTATCATCCACTTGGGTGACAATATATCAACCCTCCAGCTTTTTTGTCGATCCTCTTTTCCCCAAACTAGACACCATTGCAGAGGGCTAAAAGTATAGAGAGGATACTTAATTATTCATATATGTACCTCTTAAAACATCATGAGATTATTATTAAATGTGCTAATGTATATATACCTCGTCACCATCGGTGCCTTCGCCATCCTTACCATCGAACTGCTCAATTTCCTCACCGGACATGTTGAGGTATTGGTCGGTGTTGCTGCCATCATAGAAAACCCGAGCCACATCCTTGGCTAGGACGAAAGGTTCGTCTCTATAACCAAGATTATTGAGATCCACTGTTGTTATTCCATAATTGTCTTTTGACACCCCTCATCCACTGAGTTTCACCCATTTGCATCGAAACAACAGCACTTTCAATAACGGGCTATAGTCCAGTTCCCATATCTCCTCTTTGTAACCATAATATGTGTCCTTGTTACCATTGTTGTCTAGGGCATCTACACGGATGCCATTATTTTGGTTGGTGCTCTTTTTATCTTGGGACACCATGTAGTATGTATTCCCATTAATCTCGTACCCTTGGAATGTCAAGACTGGAAAGGAGGGACCCCTGGCCAACCATGCTAGCTGTTCATGTATGTCCATATTGTGCATTAGATGTTTCCACAACCAACCGGTGAAAGTATCAATGTGTTTACATGTGTAATCCCGGCCTCAGACTTCCCCGGGAATTCAATGTGTAAAAGGTCCTTGTGTTCATCTATATAAGAACTAACCAAGGATGATAGTTGTAGAACAGTGTAGTGTGCTCTATTGAAAGAATCACCATCCCTAGTAGCAATAGCTTTCTTTCCTATTGTTCCCTTACCACCGAGTCTCCCCTCATGCCGTGATTCAAGAACACCAATCAGTTTGAGATCATCGATGAAGTCAACACAAAACTCGATGATCTCCTCTGTTCCGTAGCACTTTGATATGCATCCTTCTGGTCGAGCACGTTACGGACATATTTCTTTCGTACTCCCATTAACCTCTCAAAAGGGAACATATTGTGCAAGAAGACAGGACCCAGAATTTCAATCTTTTTGATAAGATGAACTAGTAGATGTGTCATAATGTTGAAGAACGATGGTGGAAATACCAACTCGAAGCTCACCAGGCATTGGGCCACATCAACCTGCAGCTTCAGTAGATTGTCTGGATCGATTACCTTCTGAGAAATTGTTTCGAGGAATGCACATAGCTTTACGATAGCTAATCATAGATTCTCTAGCAGAACTCCCTCAATGCCACAAGAAGCAGTTGTGTCATGAGCACGTGATAGTCGTGAGACTTCAGGTTTGTAAATTTCTTCTCTGGCATATTTATTATTCCCTTAATGTTCGAAGAGTATCTAGAGGGCACCTTGATACTATTGAGGCATTCGAACATGCTTTCCTTTTCTTCTTTGCTAAGAGTGAAGCTGGCAGGACTCAAGTAATTTTTCCCATTGTCCCTCTCTTCTGGATGTAGTACATGTCGTTGTTCCATATGTTGCAAATCCTGGTGTGATTCCGGTGTATATTTTGTCTTACCATACGTGCCTAGAAAGGCTATCAAGTTGACACAAAGATTCTTCATCAGGTACATGACGTCAATTGCGTTGTGGACCCTAAGACTTCCCAATATGGTAGCTCCCAAAATATATACATCTTCTTAAACATGGATGCCATCCCATTACTATCGTTTGGAACAGCTACGCTACCTGGCCCCTTTCCAAAAACAACTTTTAGATCTTTTACCATAGCAAATACGTACTTTCCATCATGATGCATAGGCTTGAGAGGATGATCTGCCTCCCCTTTGAAATGCTTGCCTTTCTTTCTTAGCGGATGATTGAGAGGAAGCCATCGACGATGGCCCATGTACACAACTTTGCGACAATATTTCAAATAAATGTTTTCAGTATTATCTAAATAGTGCGTGCATGCCCTATGTCCTTGTTTGTCTGTCCTGATAGGTTACTAAGAACCGGCCTATCATTAACGGTTACAAACAGCAATGCTCATAGGTCAAATTCTTCTTTTTTGTGCTCATCCCACATACGTACACCGTTTTCGCCCCACAGCTGTAAAAGTTCCTCAAACAATGGCCTGAGATACACCTCAATGTCGTTGCCAGGTTGCTTTGGGCCTTGTATAAGCACAGATATCATCATGAATTTTCTCTTCGTGCAGAGCCATGGATGAAGATTGTACATACACAAAGTCACGGCCAAGTGCTATGGCTACTCATTTCACCAAAAGGATTTGTGTCATCCATACTCAAATCAAACATTATGTTCCTTGGATATTCTGTGAAGTATTTGAATGTTCAGTCGATTTTCCTCCATTGGGATCCATCGGCAGGGTGCCTCAATTTTGAGTCTCGCTTGCGCTCTTTTTGTGCCATCACATCATCTGAGCATGCTATTTTTTCTGAAAAAATGCCTCAAGCGTGGTACTATATATAAGGGAATACCACATGACCTTGGCAGAAATTCTCTTTTTAATAGGCTCTCCTTCAACATCACCGAGGTCACCTTTTCTGATCTTGTACCGCAAGGCACCGCAAACCGGACACGCAACCATTTTCTCGTACTCGGAACCACGATACAGGATGCAGTCATTCGGACATGCATGTATGTTCTGCACTTCCAACCCCAGTGGGCAAACGAGCTTTTTTGCTTCGTATGTTGTCGAGGGCAATTTGTTCTCCTTAGGAAGCATCTTCTTCACGATTTTTAGTAACTCACCAAAGCCCTTGTCCGATACGCCATTTTTTGCCTTCCATTGCAGAAAATCCAGTGTGCTCCCGAGTTTTTTGAGTCCCTCTTCGCAACCTGGGTACAAAGGTTTGTAGTGGTCCTCTAACATGCGCTGGAACTTCAACCTCTCTTTCCTAGTTTCTCTTGTGTCCTTTGCATCTTGCAACATCTGACCAAGATCATCTACAGGCGCATCTTCTCCATCCTCTTCCTCAGCATCACCCATTGTAGTATCAGCAAAGGCACGATATTCAGCAAATTGGAGAATGTTGTCATTAATCTCATCTTCACCGTCTTCCATTATAACACCTCTTTCTCCGTGGTTGGTCCAACAACTGTAGCCAGGCATGAAACCGTGTCTAATAATGTGGCTGTGAAGAACCTTTCTTGTGCTATGCTCCTTCAGGTTCTTGCAGACCCCACAAGGGCAACACATGAAACCGTTTTTCTTATTTTGCTCAGCCACATCAAGGAAGTGATGCATGCCTTGAATGAAGTCACCTGAACGGCTGTCGGCGTTATACATCCATTGCCGGTCCATCTACAAGTTTAGGCAATTTTTATAACTAGCACAAATAGTAAGTTTATTTTTGCAATAAATAGAAATTACCATGCTAATTCACTAAGCAATAAATAAAAACAAAAAAATTTGTGAAGCTCTATTCAAAATAAATAAGTCACAAAAGAATCAAAATATTAACTAAGCGCCACATTATCTGTATAGTCAAAGTGAATAAAAAAAACTAAGGTCTATATATACAAATTATAATCACTAACATCTAATAAGCAACATCGTCAACTAAGAAATATCTATTCATGCAGACTATCAAGAAATGAAATATACAATACACTACTATTCTCTCTTTAATTAGGATAAATAACTAAAGTATAAATATAAATTAAAAAACTAAAATAAAAAACTAAATACTAAGCAAGAATTTCTCTATGTAACAACTAAACAAATAGTGCAAACTACTAACAAATCAATATCTCAATTGTGCTAAAAAACAAAACTCATCCATCTCTCCATTTCACTAAAACTCATATTTCTCTATGTATGAAGGAGGAAACAAGAAATACTAACCGTGAAAGATGAGAGGATGAAGATATGTCCTTTTAGACCACTTGGAGGAGCTAAATCTTCAAAATTCGAGAAAGAAAATGGGCATGACCTCCCCTAGCTCCGGCTAGCGCCATGAACGAGCTCTGTTCATGGCTCTCGGTCGGGCTGAGGGAGGAAGACAACATTTGTAGAGGAGCATTTAGTCCCGGTTGGTGGATCCAACCGGGGTCCCCTTTAGCCCCAGCTAGAGCCACCAGCCAGGACTAAAGCGCCCCCCCCCCCCCCCCAACCCCATGCTTGGACCCGGGACTAATGAGAGCCCAATTAGTACCGAGACTAAAGGAACCCAACTGAATGTGGTTTTTCTATTGGTGACATGAGCAAGTATGTATGAGCCTAACTGAGGTCCAAAGCATTACCTTATTATGGATCATTGAACAGAGCAAAATAGTTCCAAAATATTTTTGACTCTCATTTCATATGTATATTCTATAAGGGCATGTTTGGTTGGTGAAAGTTGCAAAACTAGTTTGCAAATTTGCAACCTTGGAATTAAACACCTCTACAAACTTTTGGTTTCCACAAGTTTGTCGAACTTTGAGACTTTGCAAACTAGTTTCCAAAGTTTGCCGGCTTTCACGAACTAAACATGCTAGTTGGTGAAAGTTACAAAACTAGTTTCCAAAGTTTGTCAACATTCACGAACTAAACAAGCTAGTTGGTGAAAGTTGCAAAATTAGTTTGCAAATTTGCAACATTGAAACTAAACACCTCTACAAACTTTTGGTTTCCACAAGTTTACAAACTTTGTGACTTTTGCAAACTAGTTTCCAAAGTTTGTCAACTTTCACGAACTAAACAAGCCCTGACATTAGCTTGAGCTATGGACGCATGTGCTAAGCAGACCCAT
>CM014273.1:22294209-22325281 GCA_004135705.1 Alloteropsis semialata | reverse complement strand
CTTAAGGTCATTCAAGAGACAGCCGATGGGACATTCGTTCCCGACAGAGAAAACGACGAGCTAACAAGGGCTCTGGGGAACCCCGAACATCCCGGACGAGCTAGAGGTGTCGGCGTAGTCCCGTGGAAGACTGCATTCCCTGCGGACAGTGACACATACAGGAGTCGAAGCCGCTCCAAGGCCGCACAAGAGAGAAGAGTGGAGAACTTGGAAAGAGAGCTTCGGGAGACAAAGGCCGGCATCCCAGACATGGTGTCTAGGCAGCTACAGACATTGCTGAGCCAAGGGCAGACGGTGCCGGGAATAGTACATGTACCAGCTGGTGGATCAGCTGATGGTGTTAGCCCGCCCTCCCAACGTCGCAGCAGTGTTGCTTCCACAGAGCTCCCACCTGCCGATGCCGGGGACGAGAGTGCTCGCTATCCAGTGGACGAAATCACTCTGCGTACGCCATGTGAGCTTCATATACCAAGCCGGAACTTATCCACTAAGGTGGCTTACGGTATGGCTTATCCGGTGGAGCAAGGGCAGACCATTCATGGGGCACAGATTCCAAGTGGCTACTGCAAGGTTGGGGTCGAGCAGATTTGTGAAGGATATGATGAATTGGAGCTGACATCCCAGGTGGCGACGAAGAAAAGACGTTAGCGGATGCTGCCCACGGCAGTATCATTCTATGGAAGAAGCGTTACGTCAAATTTCGCAGTCAAGGGCCGTCAGCTACTCCACCCAGGGATCCCCGCAGCCACCGTCACCTTCAAGAAGGGCCGAGGATGACCCAGAGCTGCCACCTCCAGGTAGGGTTGAAAACGGTCGGGATAAATCCCGTACCGACCGATTTCGTATTCCGTATTATGGCATAATCTCTGACTATTCCCGTTTTTTATCGAATTATGAAAATTGTTATTTTCAACTAACTTTTTTACCATAATGTTCGGTATTTTGTTTTATTCATTTGATAAAATATAGAAAAATCCTGATTATACCATTTTCGTTTTCTACATTTGCATAATTTGCAATACCGTTTTCGACCGTTTCCGATCGTTTTCATCCCTACCTCCAGGTCAGGATGATGCCGGCTCACACAGGTCTCCTCCACCAGCACGGCATCCCCCAAAGCGCCAAGCTCCGCCCCCACGGCGGACTACTCGCCAGAAGCGCCAAACGGTGGAGAAAGAGCCTACCGACGAAGAAAGGTTGACCGCCATAAGGAAGAAAAGAGCCTACGACCAAACTGACGAGGAAACTGCTTTGGTGGTCGCAGCCCAGGTCAAAGAGCATTTCAAACCAGATGAGCCAGAGAAGCCGGTGCCCATAGATCCGACAGCGAAGACATTTTTCACAAAAATGAGCGCGGCGAATCAGAAGAGATTCTTGCCCTCCGACTACGACCGCCAGCTTGCAAAGTCTTATGATAAGCAGAAACAACAAGCCAGCAGTGGATCCTCGGTGAAGAAGGCGGCCACTCCTAAGAAGAAACAAGTCGGTCAACAGGAATATGACGACGAACAGCTTGCGTTGTTGTGCGAGCAAACAGGCCTCTCAGCGGCAGAACTTTTATTGGGCACGGGCGCAATTCCTGTGGCAGCACCTGTGGAAATTTGGAAATTTGAATATGGCAAACCAATGCTGCCCCCAGATTCTTTGAAGTCCCTAACCACTCAAGCATTCCGATTTCATGAGTGGTACATGAAGGCATCCAAAAAGGGTAGACAGATGCTCAATGTTTTGATAAAAGACCGTGATTACTTCCGTGGGCATAGTCTCTTGATTTTGGATTTCAAGGATGTGTATGATTTGTACCGTCAAGATGCCATAGACCTCTCATTGATGAGCTGCTGGGTTGTGTAAGTTTCTTTCACTGATATATTCTCGCAATACTTGCTTTCTTAATTATAATTTTCAACAATAACAATCTATTCTTGTCATGTAGGATGGAGATCCATACATGCCGTGAAAAATCGTATGATGATGTCGGCTTCATGGATCCATTGATGGTAAATGCCGTAACTGTAGACAGTAACCCACTAGAGACGGTGGACAACATATACATGTACTTGGAGAGACAAAGAAGCAAGACTTACATTCTTTTGCCATACAATTTCCAGTGAGTACTTCTCTCTATGTATGTATAACTTTAAGACTTTGTTGTCAATACTTGTGCATGTATATATATATATATATATATATATATATATATATATATATATATATATATATATATATATATATACAGCTTCCACTGGATACTGCTTGTGATAATCATAAACACCGGTCAAATTGTTGTCATGGACTCACTGCGGAAACCACAAGCGGATTACCAAGCAGTTTTAGACTTGATTGACATGGCATGGACACGTTTCCGTGCGAAACAAAAAGGAAATTTCAAACAAAAACTGGATGTGAGGACGGACTTTCAGGTACGTGGCTGGTGTACCCGCATATCTCGTAAAATCACACTAATATATAGTTGTTACGTCTAACTTTATTCTTCTCCGCTATCAGTGTGCCAGACAGGAAGCAGGGACGAATCTATGCGGATACTACGTCTGCCAGTGGATCCATACCTTTGTTTCTCCCAAAAAAGCGACTTAAGAAGAACTCATGGTATGAATTAGATTATTAGTGTATATAGAAATTAGATTATTAGTGTATATGGAAAATAGATTATTAGTGTATATGAAAATTAGATTATTAGTATGGAAATATTAGTGTATATGGAAATTAGATTAGTAGTGTATATGAAAATTAGATTATTAGTGTATATTGAAATAAGATTATTAGTGTATATGGAAATTAGGTTATTAGTGTATATGGAAATTAGATTATTAGTGTATATGGAAATAAGATTATTAGTGTATATGGAAATTAGATTATTAGTGTATATGGACATTAGATTATTAGTGTATATGGAAATATGATTATTAGTGTATATGGAAATATGATTATTAGTGTATATTTATTATGAATATATTTATTATAATTTGTTATTTCATGTATACTTTGTTAATTCATGTAAACTTTGTTATTTCATGTAAACTTTGTTATTGGTTAGAAATGATTATTAGTTATTGATTATTGTTTAGAAATGATTATTAGTTATTGTTTTGAAATGATTATTAGTTATTGTTTACAAATGAATGTGTTAGGATATTTTATAATTACATGCAAAATTTATTTATTATATGAATGAATGATTATTAGTTACTTGTTTAGAAATGATTACATGCAAAATTTATTTATTATATGAATGAATGTTGTCATTTGTGATTAATGCAGAGGATTTTTTACCATGAAGTGCTCCCAATGAAACAAAAAGCAAAAGCTATTGCGGACCAACTATTTGGATTCATTATGGACCAAGTTATAAGTCCACTGGGAGAGTACCACCATGACGGAACCGCTATCGCTCAATTGGACTCCCTTTCCGCTCCTTCTTCCAGTTCTGCTCGTGAATTGTAAATAACTTTTAAATGCTCTAACTTTTGTATTGGCCGATCTCAAATGTTTATATGTGAATGTTCGAAAAAAATGCAATCAAAGTCGGGTCAAAATCAATTGACAATTGCGACGACTTCAATCTTATTGCGTGAAAGATCGTGTACGACATATGACATATGACGAGCAGACACGTAGACGCGTAGATTTGTATATAACTAACCCAAATATCAAACATTTAAAAAAAAATAACCAAAAGAGCCTTTGGTACCGGTTGGTAACACCAACCGGTACCAAAGGCCCTCCCCCGCATGCCTACGCGGGGGGTCCTTTGGTACCGGTTCTGGACCCGGTACCAAAGGCCACCCCCCTTTAGTCACGGTGTCGCGGTACCGGTTCCAGAACCGGTACCTATGAGGGTTACGAACCGTGACCGATGAGCATCTCTCCAGTAGTGAGTCTTCGAACTCCTGACGGGCCGTAGGGGCGTTTTCAGCCCCGTATCCCTTCTTACCTGAGCGATCTGGCTTGTCAAGGCCGACCGTCCTTCGGTGCGCCCTTCGTGGGTTGGCCGGGGTCGTCGCGGCTCAGAAGATACGCTTCTCGTGTCGGACGATATCAGCGATACGATGACGCTCCTTCACGCGGGATCCCAAGCTCCCGAGTCCGAATCAGGTGACTTGATGTCGACTCGTTTTGAACCCGGTGGGTCGAGGCTGGTGTTGGTTCCTGTCAAAAACGATACACCAAAGGAGGGAATTAGTTTCGTATTTGGCGCTGGGTTACGATGCCCCAAGAAGTTGTAAACAAACGAACACGAAGCCGATTGCGGGTTTTATCATAGTCATGAAGACTGGTTTCACCGTGCCCAACCCATTTTGTTGTCAAAGCGATCCAATTTTAGTTGTACACGGGACAAGACCGGTTCACGCTATCGGGCGAGACAGCTGTAGCCGCGGGGATGTTAGCTTTTCGCAGTCCGACCGTTGTGAGCTGGTTTCGACTTGTCACAACTACCTTTTCACTTTGCCGCAAAAAAGGGGTCGGGCACGGGCATTTAGAAATTAACATTCGATATATACTCCTAGCAGCCCCGAGTGAAATACTTATGCGAAAGTACTCGGAAGAACCCGTAAAGGACGAGCTTCACTTGAGGATGAGGATTCTCTAAATGGGCGCATTTTATTCCCAAAAAATAAAATGCAGAGCGTGAATTTATGGGGTACAAGCAACGTATCTGCTCAGCGGTTCGCACGCCGGTAGTTTCCGAGCCATTGTCGGTCTCGGTCCTGTAGAATCATCAGCTTCGCTGCCGGCTCCGTCCGGCGTCATCCCGGTGTCGTCGGAGTTATCTGTGTCGCCGTTGTCAACTAGTGTGGATCCTAGCGGCGAGGCTGAAAAGAACGATAGTCTCCCCGGTGGGGTAGTTTTAGTTAGTTTTCGTATCAGAGAATTGAGACTGTGATGCACGAGTACTTGTAAATGTATAAACAAATTTTTAAGTGGCACGGGTCATGGTTGGTGTTATCTGGCCCCTCGTTAGCACTCAGGTTGTAAAGTTTGAGCCAGTGAATGAACGAAAACCCGAACGTGCTAGTGAGCGATAGTGCCGTAGCCGCTGAGGCGTAGGCTTCTCGCAGTTCGACCAGTTTGTCCTGGTTTGTTCTGTCACGACTTACTTTTTCAACCTTGTTTGCTAAAAAGGGGTCGGATGCCAACAACAACTTTTAAGTGGCCATGCCTTAGCCGGACGTGTGAGAGTATTCTTTTTGCGCTTTTTTGGAAAAGAAAAAGAACACCTCCTAAGTTACACGAGTATGTATATAGCTTGGAGAAAAATAAGCGTAAAAGCGACTTAGCTGTTTTAGGTAGTCTGGGCCGTTCGCGGACTCGAGCCACGGCTGCCGCGCGCCGGTCGCATACGCCTGCGCGCTGGTTGGGGACCGCGCACCAGTCGCCGGTTGGCGCCGCGGAGCGCGCTGATTGTCGGGGGCCACCACTCGCCGGGTGCCGGTCGGGGCCGCACCGCGCGGTGCGAGGCGAAGTAGAAGAGACCCGCGACGGTGCGGAGCGCGGGTCGGAGATGACGACGGAGTTGAGGTTGGTTGGCCATCCGAAGCCTGAACGAGATCAACGAACACGCAAAGGCCCCTATCTGGCGCGCCAACTGTCGGCGTCGGAAACGGCTGACTAGTGAATTTAGTGGATTGCGTGCTAAGGCTCGGATGGTTCGCGAGAGGACACAAGGATTTATATTGGTTCGGGCACGAACGCCCTACGTCCAGTTTGAGGCTGCTCGTGTTACTCGCGTTGCTCGTAGTAGGGGTTACAAGCGGTCGAGAGAGGGAGGGGCTCACAAGACTCTGTCAGTGGGTGCGTATGAGTATGAGTTGGGTGAATCGAATCAGTCTAGTCAGGTGACTGGCTGGAAGAAGAAGAAGACCGAGAGAGAACGCTCCCAGAGAAAAGAGAAAGAGATTTCATCTGCCCCTCACAGGTGACCTCCCCCTTTATAGCTCAAGGAGAGGTCAGAGATGACCAAATAAAAATAAGAGAGAGAGTGTGTGCAGGTGTTGCTTTTTGCCCGTGCCGCGGGCTCCATCGTCCTGAGTTATTATTCGTAGATGTAGCTATGCCCTGACCACACCTGTTTGTAGCTGTAGCCATGCCCTGCAGCCATCATGAGAGGAGTAGGTGGCACAGTGTCCCGCGCTGTACACTGTGCCATAGTGTTAAATTATTGGTGTTGTGTAGTCCCGTCATGACAGGATATGGTCTCATCACGGTCCGCACGTAATTTAATTTCGAAGTAGATAGCGTGTCCGATCCCCGCGCAAGGGTCGGGCGAGACGGACCCGCCGACCCTTGCGAAAGGGTCGGACGAGACGGAGGTGGCAGTATTGCCGAGGCACTTGTAGGGATGGAAACGGATCGGATACGCATGGAAACGAATTCGGATAGCACTTTTTACCACATTTTTACCCGAATATGAATACGAATTCGGATGCTCTCGAATACGAATACAAAACGAATATTCGAATGCGGATACGCATTCGGATATTTACTCGACTTAGAAGACAATATTAATCTATTTTATTCATTCATGATTTTAAACAACAAAATCATTATACAAGTAAATACTAAAGTATAAGTACATAACAAGTATAGACAAAGACCGCTCGTTAATAGTGTCACATTTATCCATAATTATTTCAATAATTAATCATATAAAAATTAAATAAAACTATAGATAAATATATATTTAATAAATAAATATATACATTTATCATGAAATAATAAAAAGTATATAAAATATTTTCATCAATAAATAAATAAACTATAGTATTAAACTAAATTTAATATTCATATATCTTTATTATTTAAATTAATTACATTAGTTATTAAAATTTGAGATAACTTTTAAATAATTGAGATAACCTTTTTTTAGTAGTTTTGATTACACACTATCATTATTAACATCCAAATAAACACTTTAAATGTTATCTCCATATGGTCGGATACGAATAGTGTCGGATATTGCCGAATACGGATGTGGAACCGGATAGAGAAAATCGACGAAAAACGAATTCGGATGTATCCATTTTAGTACCACATTAAATTCGAATACGAATACGGATATCCATATTTACATTTTAGCGGATATGGATATCGGATAATTCGAATTTCACTTTCACATTTCCATGGCACTGCACACATGCACAACTACACCCCCTGCCTCTTGCCACTTTGTTTCTTGCAGGCAGTCAACGTCATTGTGGCAGTCTTGTACGAATTCAAGGCCGGGTCCGTGGTGCAGGAGGTGGCCAACGAGAGCACGTTGCCTCAAGTCCCCAACGCCATGCAGCTCTGGTTCAATTTTGTAGTAGCTCGGTGGAGAAATTCAGAAAGGGAGAGAGAGATTTTGGGAGAGAGTGAGCTGATGGCATGCTGCGTGAGGTGCTGGTGAATAAATAATGCATGCATGCATGTACGGGAGTAGAGAGAGGAAAATCGATGGCCGCAGCAGTTCTGTTCTGGTGGAAAAAAAAATTAGAGAGATGGCTGCCCTACGCGAGGGTCGGGCGAGGCGGACACGCCGACCCCCTACGCAGGGTCGGCCGAGGTGTGGCCGTTCGGAGGGCCGTATCTGAACGGTTGTGCCGTCGGATTTTTTAATTCTCAATTCGCTATCATTGGGTACCTCTAATATTAGTATCCGAAAATGGTCATTTGTCAGTCACTAATTGCGACGGGAGGTTGCTAAGTTACGTTATTTAATCTACGTCTTCAAGATCGGCAGGCATTTAATATAGAGTAAAATGCACCCTAGGCATTCAAACCATGTATCTAGGTCCCTAAACTCTATAAAGGGGTTCATATGAGATCCCAACTATGCCACGTGAGCTTCCAATACTGATGTGGCATGACACGCTGTAAAGAATAAAACCCCAAATTTCTAATAATTCACAATTAACACCCCCTCCCTCCGTATCACCTCCTCTCCAGTGACCACCGACGCCAATCACCTTGGCCAAGCAGCAGAGACTCGGGCGCCATGTGCGTCGGCGGCAAAGCCCCAGGGCCACGTGCCTCGGTGTGGGCCGCGTCACAACTGTGCCACCTCCGCCGAGCCTCGCAGTGTGACTAGAGTGGTAGGGAGGGCCCAGGAGGCGGCGGTGGCGTAGCTCGGACCGTGATCCAGTAACTTCACTTCGTGAAGTCACGGCTTGACTTCAGCTCATCCATCCACCGTATATTGGCCATCCAACGCTCAGAACAGAGTAGAGGCAAAAAAAAAACCTAATCTATCAAGGTATTTTTCACGGGATGGAAGGGAGCGACAGGGGGACGCTCTTTTCCGCGGCTTCGCGCTGTCCCGCGCTGGCGCCCACCGGACCGTGCGCGCCGCCGTCCTGCGTGCCCGGCCTCTACTCCTCGGAGGAAACGGAGGCGCACTCGGCCTCTGCGCATCTGAGGAAAGGGAGGGGAGGGAGGTCTCCTGCTCGCGGTGATCCGGAAGAGGAGAGGAAATTTCAGGCCGTGGAGATCTTCTGAGCGGGGCGCGGCTCTGCTCCGGCATCCGGAGGAGAGATACGGGGCGCGTCGGCTGCTGTGGAGGAGGCCTGCGCCAGGCTGCCGGAAAGGCCGCCAAAGCCGCCGGGACACCATCGTCAGTAAGCCCTCTTCTCTTTTTTAGTGATCTTAATATGCACGAATGTAGATTCAGTAAACCAATTTGATATGCAGTGGTCCAATTTGAGATTCAGTGATAGGTTATTTTTCTCGATTTTGTGATAGAATTATCCTCTGTAGTAGTTGATGGTTGAGTACATATATGTTTGGGTCACAGGACATATTTGTGCAACTGTTTTGTGTGAGTATTGTGCAAGGCAATGGCAGAAATTGACAAGGGTATGCCTCAAGTTGGTTTGAAATTCAGAACTCGAGATGAAGCTTGGATGTTTTGGGTGGCATATGGGGGTCGTACAGGCTTTGATGTGAGGAAAAGGTACACAAATGTCATCACTTTTGATGGCAAGGTTACTTCTTGCAGATATCTTTGTTCCAACGAGGGTCATCGAAGAAAAGGGCAAACTGATAATGTGAAGAAGTGTTTCAGAGCTGAGACAAGAACTGATTGCAAAGCTCGAATGAGCTTTATATTGGATAGAGTTGCAGAAAATTATGAAGTCACTGATGTTGTGCTTGAACACAATCATTTGCTTCACTTACCAGAGACCCGACACTTGATGGCATCACAAAGAAAAATTTCAGAACTGCAAGTTTTTGAAATCGAGGCCGCCGATGATTCTGGGATTAGACCAAAAGATGCACATGAGTTGGCTAGTCGTCAAGTTGGTGGACCAATTAACCTTAGCTACACTTGTCGTGATCGTAGAAATTATTTGCGTAGCAAACGACTAAGAGAGTTGGCTTTTGGACAAGCTGGCAGTATGCTGAAGTACTTTCATGATAAAATCATCGAGAATCCTTCATTTCAGTATGCTTTGCAGCTGGATATCGAGGATCATATAACCAACATTTTCTGGGTTGATGCTAAAATGATCCTTGACTATGCACACTTTGGTGATGTTGTTACATTTGACACTACTTTTGGCACAAACAAAGAATATAGACCCTTTGGTGTGTTTCTTGGGCTCAATCAGTTTAGAGAAACCACTATTTTTGGTGCTGTAATCTTGTTTGATGAAACTGAGGACTCATTTACATGGCTCTTTGAGACTTTTCTAGCTGCACATAATGGGAAGCAACCTAGAACTATTTATACAGACCAAGATGCTGCAATGGGAAAAGCTATACCCAAAGTATTCACAGAATCATATCATGGGTTGTGCACCTTTCACATAATGCAGCAGGGGCGCAGGGGCGGCGGCGGCACTTGGCATGTTGAGCGGCGGGAGTAGGGGCGGCGGCGACACAGCTCGGGGGCCGCGGCAAGGGCGCAGCCGGCGCAGCTCGGGGGCCACGGTAGGGGCGCAGGGGTGGCGGCTGCGCTTGGCATGTTGGGCGGCGGGAGCAGATGCGGCGGCAGGGTCGGGCCGGCTTGAGCATATGCGATGGGAGGGGCGGATGAGCGGCCGCCCGCCTCCTCCTTCTCCATGTTCCTCTTCTGCTTCTGCTACATCAAGCTCGCCACCGAGACCCCCTGTGTGGCGGCTCCTTCTCCTACCTCTGCGCCGAGCTCGGGGGACCTGGCCACGTTCCTCGCCGCGAGGAACATCCTGGTCGAGGCCGCGGAGACCATGAACTCGAATCTTCTTGTCCCTCATGCACAGGCCGGCAAGGTGTCGTTCGATTCACCCGCTCCTTTTCAATTTTCCCTCGAATCAATTCACTTTCATGGCCACGAGCAATTTCCGAGTCTCGATTTGTAAAATCTTTAGTCCCATCCGTGTGCGGTCCAGCGGGACACGGCAGCAGCAGAGGCGGAGCGCGGCCGCACGGTGGCGGAGCACGGCGGCGCTGTGGCAGCCCACGTGCAGAGCAGCCAGGGACGGGCCACGCAGCAGCTCTGCGGGCGGGCTCAAGCGGCGGTGGCGAACACGCGTGGGAAACAACGGTGGCCCATCCAGTGGCCGGCGGACCGAGGAGCGAGGCCTGGCCGAGCAGAGCAGATGCGGCTCGTGGCAGGCCCGGCAGCCATGCGGAGCAGATCAACGGTGACAGCGAGGATGCGGGAGCAGCGTGGGAGGCCGTCTATGGCGGGCGGACGGGCAGCCGGCCGGCCGGCTGGCGAGCGGATTGGCTTGGACGGAGAGAGAGGGGTGGAGTTGAGGGGAATTTTATTGTGAATGATCAGAAATTGGTGGTCTTTTTTGTAAATTGGCACCAATGTGTAATGCCACATCAGCATCGGGAGCTCACGTGGCACAGTTGGGATCTCATAGACCCCTTTATAGAGTTTAAGAACCTAGATACACGTTTTGAGAGTTTAGGGGTCTAGATGAACATGCGGGACAAGTTTAGAAACCTAGGACGCATTTTACTCTTTAATATATGCAGAGTTACCTAGTCCAATGTATCACTAGGAATTTCTTTTTTTATTAGTTTAACTGCTACAATCTTATTATCTTTGATCTTAATTTCAGTTCTAGCACTCTGGAAGTCTGGATGTCTATTGAACCATGATGTCGCCAAACACGTGCGTCTCTTCAATTTCAATGGAAGATCTCCCAGAGGCACTGCTTGGAGAGATCATCAAGCGGCTTCCCACGACAAGTGATCTTAATTCTCTTTCTCTTGTATCCAAGCGGCTATATACTGTTGAGGCAGAGCTAAGGGATTATGTTTGTGTTGGCTGTGGTGTTGGCCCTGTGACAGTGGCCTTGGCATCACTGTGCTCTCGGTTCCGAAATTTGTGCAAGGTGGAGTTTAATTACTCCGGTTGGACCCCGAACCATGGGATGCAGTTGGACAACCAAGGCCTCCATGTATTTTCATCTTGCTGCCCCTCGCTTGCTGATCTCACCTTAAGCTTCTGCTCATACATCGATGATTCAGGTCTTGGTTGTCTGGCATGCTTCAAGAAGCTGATGTCCCTCGGGTTGAGAGGATTACCATTTACCAGAAATAACTTCATCCGGCCTTCTCTCGGTGGCTGTTGGTTGCAAGAGTCTATCTGCTCTCCGCCTTATAAGCTGCAAGAATGTACGTAGTGTGGAGTGGCTGGAATACCTTGGCAAGACTGGATCATTGGAAGAACTTGTAGTAGAAGAATGTAAGAGGATCGATCAGCTCGACCTCCTAACATTTGGAGCCTGTTTAATTGGAAAAGTTTGAGAAAGTTTGGAAAGAAAGTTTCCATTGGAAAGCGTGTTCTATGAGGAGAGGGACACGGTTGTCAGTGTGAAAAATAGAAACTTAGTTTTGGAAACTTTCCTATCTAAACAGGGCCCTTAGGGCCTGTTTAGTTGGGTAGGTAAGATTGCGAATTTTACTGTAGCAATTCTAAATCGAAGATTAGGAGGACTAAACATGATCTAATTATAAAACTAAATACACGGATGGACGGAAAATCGCGAGACGAATCTATTAAGCCTAATTAATCCGTCATTAGAGATTGTTTACTGTAGCACAATGTTGTCTAATTATGGCCAAATTAGGCTCATTAGATTCGTCTCGCAAAGTTACCGGGAGGTTTTGGAATGGGTTTTGTCATTAACTCACGTTTAATACTCTATGTATGTAAGATTCCCTTTGATGAATAGTGAAGTTTGATGAACAGTGAAGTTTGAGGTGGGAACTAAACAGGACCTTTCAGACTCCGTATCTGCCAAACAGATTCAAATTTGATGGTCCTTCATACATAGCTGACAGCCAGTCTAGATATGACTTCTGCTGTGATTGCTTGAAGAATTTGACTTTGGCACGGATCACAACGGAGGCAGAAATAGGACTTCGTTGTCTCCTCAGGAAGTGCAGAGCATTAAGAACCTCTTCCTTTATTATGTTCTTGGTGTTACACGACAATGATATGATTACACTAGCCCACAACAACAGAAACCTTAGAAGCATCTCCTTATGCTGACGCCTCAGCACTGTGAAGGTTATGTTTACAGGACGACATTTACTGATGAAAGTCTAAAAGCCCTAGCCCTCTGCTGTCCTATGATTCAGTCTGTCGAGCTCACATTTTTTGGATGCGAACCTGATTGGCCTGAAATAGGCTTCACAGGAGGGCCTTGCGATGCTCATTCAGCGCCTGTTTAGATTGCAAAATTTACAAAACAAAGTTTCACATTTGACAAGTTTTATCTAAACACCCAGTCAAACTTTGCAAAAGAAAGTTTCACATTTCACTAGTGCACTGTACACCCACCGCTCGGCCGCTCCCTCCAGAAGGCTCGGTCATTCTCGCCCCATCCCTATCCTCTCGCTCGCCCCCTCCCTTATCCTCTCGCTCGCTCCCTCTCCTCCCCTCCCCTCCCTCTCGATCCGTCCTCGGCCTCTCCAGCAGAGATCCAGCCTATCCTCGGCCTCTCCCTGGAGATCCACGCGCAGAGCCTGCACCGCCGCAACCACGAGAGGAACCGCAGCAGTCCCATCTTCTGCGACCTCAGCCGTCGCCGCGCCATGGACGGGCAGCCCGGCGACGGGTATGGCCACGGCTATAGCTACGGCGAGGGGTACCCCTATGGCGAAGGGGACGGCGACGGCCATCGGTATGGCCAGGGGGGTGGCGACGGCCAGCAGTATGGCCTGGGTGGCGGCGACTGGCATGAGTATGGCCAGGGGGCGGGCACGGACTTCAGTCTGGCCAGGGAGGCGGCGACGCTCACAACACCATGGATCTGTTCTCGCAGGGGAGCCCCTTTTCCCCAATGGCCGGCGGCTCCTTTGGCCCCGACGGCCCGCGAAGGGGCGTTGCGGCGCTCGACCTCAACGCCGGCCAAGAGTGGCCGGATGTGCAGTCCTACGAGGGGCTTCTTCGACATGGCCGTCCAGATCCGGGAGCCGGTAGCAGCAGGGGCCCGTTTCCCGGACGCGCCCGGACCCTGGGAGTGCGGCCGCCTCGCGGGGGCCGAGGACCCTCGGCCGGTGAGGACGCCGGTGGAGCTGCCACTCCATTGTCTCCAAGGGCCCCCACCGCCTGGCGGGGTGGTCGAACTCCTTCATGCCCGCGCGGAGGCGGAGCTGCCACTCCTTATGGCCCGCGCGGAGGTGGCCGCCGCGGAGGCGGGCAGCCAACGGGACGGCGTAACCAGTCCTCAGCACAGGTACATGCCCTAACCAAGTACGGCAAGATTTGTTGCTTGTTTCTGCTTATTTGCTGTAATTTCTGTACATTTGATTGCCATGACCTTAGGCTAGCAAAGAAAGAGCTGTGTGGTCAGATGATCACATCACAAAGTTTTGTGAGCTTTGGTGTGAGCAAATTGATAAAGGGAACGTTGTTCGGAATGTTATGAACAACACAGGTTGGAAAGAGCTGAGCCAAGGGTTTTATTTGGCTACAACATTGTGGCATACCACTCGCCAGTTCAAGTTTGTTTTTAGGAATCTGAAGTCATTGTGGGGTTTCATCTGTGAATTGCGCACCAATAGTGGTTTAGGAAAGAATCCAGATGGCAGTGTCAACGCTACTGACCAATGGTGGGAAGACAATACTGAGGTATATTTGCGATCCATCTCTGTCATTCTTTTCAAATTAGTCGCTGTCAACTTTCTAACTGCAACATACACTGCAGGGACATCCTGAGTGGAAGAAACTGAAAAAAGGTTGGCCGGTGTACTTGGACCTATTGGACCAAATGTTCTACGGTGTAGCTGTCGATGGCTCCACCTCTTATGTGCCGGGAGAGACTTACAATGACACTGGGCCAGAGGGAGAAGAGGGAGAAGAGGGAACCCAGGATGAGCCCCTGGACTTAGAAACCAACCTTGGCCACACCCCACTTAGCACCCCTGTTAAGTCCCCTGTTAGTGCCGGCAGCAAGAGGGCCAGCAGCACAAGCACAACTGCATCCAGTCCCAGCAAAAAGTTTAAGAACCCAGCCCTTAGGATATGGGAGTCCAAAATGATGGAGATGAACAGAATTGCAGAAGAGAGGAACCACATTATGCAGGAAGCTAACATGCAACAGACCCTACAACCAAGGATGGAGAAGGTTAGGCGTGTGCTGCAGTTGGCTAGAGACTGTGGTGCAACTGAGGAAAAGATTGACTTGTGGGTTGTTGTCCTCAAGATGGTGAAGGAGGATGAAGCTATGGAGTGGTTCCTGTCTTCTGCCCCTGAACGTCGCCTGCGCGTCATCGAGGCCTATGCCAAAGTCATTGCCTAGACCTTCTTTGAGTAATTATGTTTGTCATTTCAAGTCTGTTAAGTGTAGTAAGTCTGTGATTTGAACTTTGTGAAATGTAACTTAACTGCGACCTTTAATTATTATCTATGCTAATGGTGTAAGTGTTTGTGATGTATGTTAATGGAAATAAACTTTGTTCGTGATCTATGGTAATGTTGTACGTGTTTGTGTGGTATGGCTGTTATGTTTGGTAAATAGGGGTAACAGGGCAGTCCAATTTTTGCTTTACCTCTGTGTTTTTCTCCAGTTGTGTTTTCCCTCTTTGTGCTCTCAACTAACAGGACAGTTAATTTTATTTTGCAGGTACATGATGCGTTGGCTCAGGCATTGGGAGAAGCTCAGGTTGAGTCAAGTAGTCAGGGAATGATGAGCTATGCCCATGATGATGAATTCTTCCAGTATATGTATGGTATGCTTCCTATTGCTCTGCACCTTGACAAGTACTGCAATAGGGCTCCATATAGGAATCCAAAGATTTCTGGCTTGGAATGGGTGCACATGAAGCTATCTCATGCAGACAGCTGCTATGACATGTTTAGAATGAGCCCAACCATTTTTTTCGCCTGCATGATGTACTGGTGCAGTCATACGGGCTAACATCCACTAAGAAGAGTACCTCACTTGAGGCATTGGGAATGTTTCTTTGGATTGTAGGAAACCCTCAGTCGGTTAGGCAAGCTGATGATAGGTTTGAGAGGTCACTAGCCACAGTGCACACCATGTTTGCCAAAGTTTTGAAAAGTGTTGGTAAACTAGCTGCAGACATAATTAAGCCTCTGGACCCAGGATTCAGCACAGTTCATCCACGCTTGCTACACCCTAGGTTCCATCCCTTTTTCAACAACTGTATAGGAGCAATAGATGGCACTCATATAAAAGTGTGTCGTGGCAAATAATAAGTTGGTTTAGTACATGTGCCGCAAGGGCATGACAACACAAAATGTGATGGCTGTCTGCGACTTCGACATGAGATTCACATTTGTTCTTGCGGGATGGCCGGGTTCTGTACATGATATGAGAGTCTTCAATGATGCTATGACCAAGTACAACCATGTCTTCCCACATCCACCAGAAGGTAAACATACACAGTGAAAAAACATGTTACATACAAGTGTGCAGAGAACTGCATATTCATATCCTGTCTCCTCTGTAGGGAAGTACTACCTCGTGGACTCCGGTTACCCAAACCGGCCTGGTTACTTGGCGCCGTACAAGGGGACCAAGTACCATCTTCCAGAGTATCGAAACGGGCCGGAGCCACAAGGTATGAAGGAAATGTTCAATTATGCACATTCTTCTCTTAGGAATGTCATTGAGAGGGCATTTGGAGTTTTGAAGATGAAATGGCAGATATTAAACTCCATACCTAGTTATCCTACTCAGAAGCAAAGTGAAATTATCGTTGCATGCATGGCACTCCATAACTTCATTAGAATGAGTGGCGTAATGGATAGAGACTTTGAGACTAGTGAGCATGATGAGACCATTGTGGGAGCAGAGTCATCCGAACCTGAGGTTCGGCGTCGTCGGGTGCCAGCCCGAGAAGAAACTGCAATGATGAATGCGCTTCATGATGAAATTGCTCTCGGTTTGTTAAGCCGAGGCTGACAGTGGGCCTGTTCACCTATTTGTATGCTGCCCTGAAACAACTGTACACTCTATGGTTGAGTTTCTGTACAATTTGTGGATTAGTTGTTGCCATGACCACCTTGTGGAGGTCATTTGTTTTCTGATCATGTAATAATCGTGTGCCGGCTGTATTTGGTTGCAGACTGTGCACACAAATGAGTGTGTTTGTTGATTTTCTGTACAATTTTAGGAAAATTTGATTGGAGGGCTTGTAGGTTGCATTTGTTTTCTGTTCATGTAATAAACAGGTGGCAGGACTTGTAGGATTCATTTGTATGTGTTGGCACATTGTTAATGCTGTAATTGTTTTCATGTAATAATCAGGTGACAGGAACAAGAGGATTCATTTGTTCGTGATGTACTGATGCATGCGATTGTGCCACTGTTTTCACTGCATGCAGCATTTAATGCTGATGACAGTTGCCAACTCTTTTGCAACTGAAAGTTTCCTATCTAAACACATGTGCCAAAGTTGTTGCAACTTTCTTCCTAAAGTTGTGATGTGATGCTCTTTTGCAAACTTTCTTTTGCAAAGTTTCCAATCTAAACAAGCCCTCAGTCTTGTCCAATTCGTGATCTAACACTTGGTGGCGCCGACATCTTTGATGACAAGGGGATGAAGGCCCTCTCATCTGCACGATTCTTAGAATCGCTCAAGCTTGTCCGCTGCATTGCAATAACTAATGCCGGGATGCATCTCCTTGCACGTAGCCCGTCTTTGATTAATCTCACGCTAGAGCTATGTGATAGTTTGACTAATGCTGGACTGGCTGCTTTTGTGCGTACCCAGAAGTTAGAGTCTCTTACTATTGAAAAATATTCTCGGATATCTCTAAAAGATGTGCAAGGTGCTGCCAGAACTGTTCACTACACTGATGACTGCCCAGGCTTCAAGGAGTGGGTGGAACGCTGTGTGTGTGGACGTAAAGTGTGACCATCTTGTGGTCTGAAGTCCCTTCAAATTGGTAAGTTCATATTGGAATCTCCGGTAGAAAACTGTGCGTCATATTTCCCAACCTGCTTGGCCTTCATCCTATCATTGCTGTGTACTGCAATGTTGAACTTTCGATGGTAGTAAAAACATCTGGTTGTTGAGAAACATACTAGTAATGTATTTCTTGTGGTTTTCGTGTGTATTTACCCTTTCCAAATCCACAACAAGTAGTTCCAATGTTCCCTCTTTCAGCTTAGTACTTGCAGATCTTAAGAGTTCCACTTCAGGCAAATGTAACAAAAACCTGAAGTTCTGTGGAAACAATTTGGGAGGCAGATATGCCCAGGCATTTTTCTCTTTACAGTTGCTATAGATGTTTCTGCATGGATAATCAAATTCTGAGAAATAGGATTCGCGCATGGGAGACCAGGAGTGTCGGCTATGTTTCAATTTGCATGCAGCCAAATTGCCTTTTACACTGTTGCTGTGGCATGCTTAGAGGCTTTTATTAATGTTCTTTGTCTAAAATGCTTAAAATCAATATAATGGTGAACGGGGCCGAATGCTTAAACTTGGATTGGTTCAAGGAAAGTTTCATCTCTGAACTGACATGACAAATTTTCTGGTGCTCTAGGTGCTCCAAATGATGTATGAATGGATGATCCTGTATAGGATAGTTCAACCAAAAAAAGTTGCATTACTACTAGCAAGCCGTCAGCTTTCTGCTGAAGCATGGTATCGTTTATTTCTCTGAACTTAAATTAAGTTGGAACATCCCGAGAGTGGGTGGAGCGCTGTGTGTATGGACATGTACTGTGACCATCTTGCGATCTGAAGTCCCTTCAAATTTGTCAGTTCATATTGGAATGGCTGGTAGAAAAGTGTGCATCATATTTCCCAACCTGCTTGGCCTTCCTCCTGTCATTGCTGTGTATTGCAATGTTGAACTTTGGATTTAGTAACAGCATCTGGTTGTTGAGAAACATATTATTAATCGATTTCTTGTGGTTTTCGTGGGTATTTACCCTTTTCCAAATCCACAAGTAGTCCCAATATTCCCTTTTCAGCTTAGTACTTGCAGATCTTAAGAGTACCATTTCAGGCAAATGTTACGGAAACCTGAAGTTCTGTGGAAACAATTTGGGAGGCAGATATGCCCAGGCATTTTCTCTTGACAGTAATAGAAGTTTCTTCATGGATAATCCTTTTTTTTAGACTATGGATAATCCATTTCAGAGAAATGGTAATCACGCATGGAAGTGTCGGCTATGTTTCAATTTGCATGCAGCCAAATTGCCTTTAACACTCTTGCTGTGGCATGATGCTTAGAGGCTTTTATTAATGTTCTTTATCTTTAAAATGCTTAAAATCAATATATTGGTGAACGGAGTTGATTGCTTCAACTTGTATTGGTTCTAGGAAAGTTTCCTCTCTGAACTGGCATGATAAATTCTCTGATATTCTCTATGCTCCTTGAGAAAACACATTCCCCCGCTTGTCAATTAGTTTAATGGATAGAAACTAGCATTTGCCGAGCAAAAAAACGTTGCATTATTACCACGAAGTCGTCACCTTTCTGCTGAAGCATAGTATCGTTTGTTTCTTTGAACGTAAATTAAATTGGAACATCCCAATTGTGAAACAGCAGCTGACCATTGTCAAACTAACTCAAACAGGACATTTTCAGAGTATTCGGTGAGTTCAAAATGAGATATCTCTTGCCTCGTCGAATCTGAAAATCTTTTGATTTGATGTTGTGTTAATTGTACTTCATTTCCACCACATTTGTTCACCAACTAAATACCACATGACCGTGTCTCCTGTCATAAGTTTCACATAGAAACCTCTATCTGAGCACATCCATCAATAATGGTGGCCAGGATTGTAGCAACTACATAAGTTACAACTATTGTGTCCATTGAAATTGTGTTACCCTTTTTTTTTGCGAAAGTGAAATTATGCTACCCTGGACATACAAGCTAGTGTAGCATCCAGGACGGACAGTCTAAATAACATGAGGATCTCGTATTTCCTGCACTTCTTTGTATTACCGTGTGTTTGGTTGAGCGATAAGAAAGGATAGGACGAGGCATTTTTTTAGGATTCTATTTGCTTGTTTGCTTGGTGGGGTAGAACCATCGCAGTTTTTGTTTGGAAGGTGTTGACACCAGATTTTGACTTGGCTAATATGAAAGGGATATTGTGCAGAGCCAAGGTTGGAGGCCGAGTCCGATTCTGAGTTAAGGGTCTCCGATTCCGATCAGAGTTCATCCGATGGAGTCCTGATCGAATAAGGGACTAAGGAGGTTGGGGCGCATACGACTTTCAAGGAAACGACGTATCTAGAAGCTTTTTCAAGGACTGATTGCGCGGCAGTTGTAATAATTTTGGTAGATTAGATTAGTTTGCTTTAAATAAATTAGAGATATTGTCGTAGCCGACAAGGATTAGCTGGATTTCCAGGGTATAAATATAAACCCTGCGCCATTGTAAAGAACGTTCACACAACCAATCAATACAACACAACTTTCGGCCCTCGTGCCAACAACCTTTTTTGTCGAGTTCTTCAGCAAGTAGGGCTGCATCATCTTGACCTCCGGTTTGTCTGTAAGTGCGACATCTATCGAGTTATTTTAGGCTTTAGATTGAGGCGTATCGTCCTTCTTCGTCTATATAATTCACCAATTTATCAAGTTGTTCTAGGCTTTAGATTGAAGCGTATCGCTCTTCTTCGTTTAGATCGCTCACCCCTTTACCGTATCTTGTTAATTTTGTCTTATCGGCTTACATCTGTTTCAAAGATCTATTCAGTTTTAATTGTAATTCAAGTTCCATAATAGATCTGTTCTTATTATTTATATAGCTGATTTAGATTTAATAAACAAGTTACGAATAAACCTGGTTTAAATGAATTCTTTGATATTTATTGTTCTATCGGAATAAGTGAGCTAATCGGTGCTCTGCTAGCAACGCTGTCTCGAAACCGATCCGATTGTTAGTGACACGAGATTTAGTTTGTTTATTACCTTTGGAAAGATGTATATTAAAGAATAAGTTCGAGCCATGTTTATCTCCGATTCGGCTTCTATAGTCGATGGTTTGTTTTACTACATGTTATATCATCACGAATCGGACTCAAGGCCGATGGTTCATGCTCGCAAATCAGACTCCTTCTTATGCTGATCCGATTGCCAGAACGAATCAGGGCTTTGGCCGATGAGTTCCTTGTTGTTTACTGATTAAATTCTACCTTGTCAATTTCAAGTCAAATTGACTAGCACGCCACGAACCTCAAGATTTTGGACCTGCACTGAAGTTCAAGCAAATCTTCCAGGCCACAGTGTTAATTTCTGAGAGTCAACGCCTGACTTTTTGGATGTCAACACATTTTGGCACACCCAATGGGACCAAAAAGCTTCTGCGATGGCACCTCCTGGAGACAAAGGCGGTGAGATCCCTGCTGTCACAATGGAAGACCTCAGTGATGAGCAGAAGAAACTCGTGGAAGCACAACTTGAAGAATTCAAGAACCTATGCCTAGACTCATTCAACAAGACTCGCAACGCTGTGATCAAGAAAATCAGTTTCCTATCCCCAAGGAAGCGTTTGATCAGATCACGGCAGAAGAGAGAAAATTCTTTCAAGACTACATAGATGCTGGTGTGAGTCATGCAATGATTAACCAATCTGGGATATTGGTTAACACAGTGGTGGGGTTGATCGCCAAATTGCTGGATGGAGCAATATTGAAGGATGTCCAGAAGGGACCAGTTTACTTTGATACCAGTGCTGCTTCAGCAATAAAGGATCTCAAGAAAAAGATTGTGCAGATCAATTCATCTACATCACCAGGGACACACCCTGAGTGTTATGAGACTCCTAAAACAAAGAAATCAAAAGCCAAGGTAGCAGAAGAAGGTGAAGAAGAGGAGGAAGAATAAGAAACATGAGATAAAAATTCTGGCGCAACTCAACACATTGATCAGTTTGGCAGCCGTATTCCTGTTGTTATGGCAAGATGGTGTATCCTTCCTACTTCAATACTGAAAATCCACCAAGGAATAGAGGAGTTGACTATTTGGGAGCCGTCGATTGGGCCTGTTGACACACCAGTCATAATGACATCGACACGCGCTCCGATCAGTCAAGGGAATTATGCTTAGGAGGATTGGACAGATAAGATTGCTGATGTCATGAAAAATCAACTTGGTTTGAAGCCCAAGGGACAATCTTATCTGTATCGGAAGCCGTATCCGGACTAGTTTGACACATTGAGTTTTCTGGACAAGGGGATGTTACTACCATTGAGCATATCAGTCGTTACACGATTCAATGTGGTAAAGTAGCATCAATTGATCCATTAATAGTAAAGCTTTTTCCCATGTCTCTCTCTGGTTTGGATTTTTCGTGGTTTTCTTCATTACCACCCAACTCTATCAATAACTGGGCCGATCTAGAGAAGCAATTTCGTGCTTATTTCTTCATGGGAGTACAAGAGACTAATTTGTCCGATTTGACAGCTCTCCGACAGAGGAATGGGGAATCGGTCAGTGAGTTTTCAAAGATTCAGGGATGTTTGCAGCCGATGCTATTCGCTGAACTTATTGGAAGGACAATTAGTTGATTTGGCTTTCCAAGAATTATTGCCCCAAGTTAGAGACCGATACATAAGTCAAGACTTTGAGGGCTTGGGACACATGATTCAGAAACTCTCTCAGCATGAAGGACGAAATAATGATTATCGGAGGGAGAAATATCAGAGAAAAATTGCTAATATTGAGTATGATTTCGATGGTGATGAAGCTGAGATCGATTTGGCTGAATGGACTAAGAATAAGAATTCTGTTGCCTGCTCATGGGTGAAAGTCGAGCCAGAAAGGTACAGTTTTGACATCACCAAAGCTGATAAAATATTTGATTTATTGTTAGCCAAAAAGCAAATCAGGCTATCCCCGAATCATATGATTCCTTCTGCTGAAGAATTAAAGAAGAAGAAATATTGCAAGTGGCATAACTCAGTATCTCGTCATACCAATGATTGCAAAGTTTTTTGTAATGAGATTCAATCGACGATTGAGAAGGGAATTATCAAAGTTGAAACTGGTAAGAAGCCGATGAAGCTTGATGGACACCCTTTCCCTTAGAACATGGTGGAAATCGGGGTACCTGATAGGAAGATGAAGGGTAAAGTCCTCACATTGGACCATGCAAAGAAATTGGGAGCTGTTGATCCTGATTGTCAGGTATCGGTCGATGAGGTGAAAAATCGGAACTATCACCATTATCGAGAAGATCACCAGCGTAGGGACAGGTCTAGAGTCACATTAGGACAACTCACTGACAAGTACATATGCCAACAAGAAAGAGATCGGAGTCCTCTGATGAGAAGGGTTGATGATGAAGACCACTGGGGATATTCGTTCTTCAGGTTTTGCTGGAATAAAAAGTTAAGACTTCCATCAATCTATGATTGTCCAGAATGCAACGATCAATATGAAGGTTATCGGGATTCAAAGAGGCAGCGTAATTCTGTTCATGATCGTTTGGATTATGGACGTCGGTGCAGTTGGCATGAGGAAGTCGCTTACCAGCAGGAGCGTGAAGATTGGCATGAATACCATGATCGGCGTGAGTATGAAAATCGGTGCTATGACCGATGGGACGATGATCACTGAAGGTATAATAATCGCCAAAAATATAAAGAGGACCGTGTTTCTGTTCATGATCATTTGGTGTATAGAAAGAAAGAAAATACACAGAAGCCCGATGATGTACAGGAATCGGAGGAGAATCGGGAGGTAAAATCAGGTCTACATCCAAAGATTAATCCACAATGGTGTCCTAAAGGTTTGACCAAGACGCAAAAGTGAAGGGTGCGGCATCTCCGATTTAAAGAACTGCTCAAGGAAAAATGTCAAGGAGATGATAATTCCGAAGTTTAGAAAGCTAAGCCCCAGCGTGATGATGAAGGACCATCGGCATCGGTAAACATGGTGTTTGTACTGCCTGCTGAGTATAATGTGAGTTCAACCGATGATGAAGCCGATGATGTTGAAGAAGCTATGGCACAGTTAATCCAACAACCTCAACAAGCTGTATTTGAAAATTCAGTTGATGAAAAGTAACGGCATCTGAGGCCTTTATATGTGAAAGGGTATATTGATGGCAAACCAATGACAAAAATGCTTGTTGATGGAGGAGCTACAGTGAATTTGATGCCATATACTACATATCGGAAGCTTGGTAAAGGCCCTGATGATTTGATCAAGACCGATATGATGCTCAAGGACTTTGGCGGGAATCCATCACCAGCTCGGGGGCATTGAATGTTGAATTGACGATCAGGAACAAGACATTGCCTACTACTTTCTTCGTCATCGACAGTAAAGGATCTTACAGTTTGCTTTTAAGACATGATTGGATTCATGCTCATTGCTGTGTGCCATCTACCATGCGTCAATGTCTTATCCAGTGGTATGGAGATCACATTGAGACTGTTCAAGCCGACGAATTGGTCAGCGTCGCTACCGCCGATTTGACGGTTTGGGAATTTGAAGGAATAGAGTGCTTATCCGGCAAAGTCTGGGAAGGCAATTTTATACAGTTGACCGATGATGGTCTAAAGCTGATCCAAGCAGTCGGCTCCGAGAGGTTGTATTAATGGAGGAATTTATTGAAGATGAGGGTAAACTTGGTCAAGGGTCTTTGTCGGCCGATGAATTAGAGGAAGTAGATATAGGTTTAGGAGATAGACCTCGGTCGACATATGTAAGTGCAAAATTTGATCCTGAGTTTAAACAAGAATTAATAAAGTTGTTGAAAGAGTATCGTGATTGTTTTGCTTGGGAGTACTACGTGATGCCAGGTTTAAGCCGATCTATTTTTGAACATCGGCTATCGATTAAACCAGGGTATCGGCCTTTTAAACAAGCACCGAGACGATTTAGACCAGAATTAGATAAAGAAATAAAAGCTAAAATAACTCAGTTATATGAAGCTAAATTTATTCAACCTTGCCGATACGCTGAATGGATATCTAATATCGTTCCTGTTTTTAAGAAAAATGGGAAATTACGAGTTTGTGTGGATTTCAGGAACCTTAATAAGGCGACTCCGATGGATGGATATCTGATGCCGATTGCTGATATGTTGGTTGATGCGGCTTTAGGACACAAGGTGATTAGTTTTATGGATGGTAATGCAGGATATAATCAAATTTTTATGGCAGAAGAACATATTCCTAAAACTGCATTCCGATGTCCTGGTGCGCTTGGATTATATGAGTGGGTTGTAATGACTTTTGGTTTGAAAAACGCTGGCACTACATATCAAAGGGCTATGAATTATATATTTCACAAGTTGATCGGCAGGATTGTTGAAATTTACATTGATGATGTGGTGGTCAAGTCCGATGGATACAAGCAGCATCTGGCCGATTTGCGGGAAACTCTTGAATGCACAAGAAAACATGGTTTGAAGATGAATCCTAACAAGTGTGCGTTTGGAGTGTCGGCTTGACAATTTTTGGGTTTCATGGTTCATGAAAAAGGTATTGAAGTCAGACAGAAGAGTATGAAAGCCATCAGAGATGCTAAGCCACCCGTCGATAAGATGAGCCTCCAGTCGTTAATCGGTAACATTAATTTTGTTAGAAGATTTATATCAAATTTATCAGGAAGAATTTGTCCGTTCTCTCCGCTGCTGAATTTGAAAGCCGATGAGGAATTCATACGGGGAGAAGAACAACAAAAAGCGTTTGATGAAATAAAGCAATATATGATGATACCACCTGTTTTAATTCCACCTCAGAGAGATAAGCCATTCCGATTATATTTGTCGACCGATGAGTTGTCAATCGGGTCTGTTCTTATACAAGAGTTTGAAGGAAAAGAAAGAGTGGTTTATTATTGGAGTCGGAAGTTGATTGATGCAGAGACTAGATATCTTCCAGTTGAGAAATTATGCTTGTGCTTGTATTTCTCCTGCACTAAGTTAAGAGATTATTTAATATCTTCTGAGTGCACGGTTGTTTGCAAAACTGATGTCGTCAAGTATATATTGTCTATGCCAATGCTGAAAGGGATAATCAGAAAGTGGATATTGGCATTATCAGAGTTTGATTTAAAATACGAATCGGCTAAGGCGGTAAAAGGACAAGTAATGGCTGATTTTGTAACTCAACACATCGGAGATGAAGTTAAATTGGTTGAGCCGATGCCATGGACATTGTTCTTTGATGGGTCTTCATGTGGTCAAGGATGTGGAATCAGAATCATGATTGTTTCGCCTCGAGAGGCAAATTTTGAATTCAGTTATCCGATGGATCCAAGTTTTACAAATAATCGAGTTGAATATGAAGCTTTACTTAAGGGATTAAAATTATTGTTGGAAATCGGAGCTGAAGCTGTTGAGATTTTTGGAGACTCCCAGTTGGTGGTTTATCAGTTAATCGATAAATATGAATGCAAGGATGATATTTTGATTCATTATTTTGAAGAATGCCGATTATTGTTGAAGGAGTTTGTGATGGTCAACATTGAACATATCCCTAAGGCCTAGAATCAAGAAGCTAATAATTTGGTGCAAGCCGCTTCCGGTTATCGGCGTTTTCGTGAGATTATGATGATAGAACCAGAAATTGGGGATTGGAGGTACAGAATTGTTAAATATCTTAAGAATCCATCACAAAAGGTTTCTAGAAAATTAAGATTCATGGATGTTAAGTTTGTATTGCTTGATGATCAATTATATTATAAGACGATTGATGGTGTATTGCTCTGATGCTTGAGTAAATCAGAATCCAGAGATATGATGGATGAGGTGCATGAAGGAGTTTGTGGTGCGCATCAATTGGCTTATAAGATGAAATGGATAATTAGAAAGATGGGTTGTTTTTGGCTAACGATTTTAGATGATTGTTTTGAATATTATAAAGGTTGCCAAGAATGCCAAAAATTTGGAAATGTGCAAAAAGCACCTGCATCAGCCATGAATCCGATTATCAAACCATGGCTTTTCGAGGATGGGGAATCGATTTAATCAGACAAATTTATCCATCATCGAGCAAGGGACATAAATTTATATTGGTGGCGACTGATTATTTTACTAAGTGGGTTGAGGCGATTTCTTTAAAGATTGCTGATTCTAAGAATATGGTGGAATTCATTAAGGAACATATTATATATCGGTTTGGTATTTCTCAAACTATCACGACCAATCAGGGGACCATGTTTATGTCTAACAAATTTCAGGATTTTACAGCCAGTATGGGTACTAAACTATTAAATTCTTCTCCTTATTATGCGCAAGCTAATGGTTAAGCAGAAGCGTCAAATAAAAGTATTATCAAAATTATCAAACGGAAGATTGATGAGCAACCAAGGTGATGGCATTTGACTTTGACGGAATCATTGTGGGCATATCGGATGGTGTGTCATGGATCTACTAAGTTATCCCCATATCATTTGGTTTATGGACATAAAGCCGTTTTGCCTTGGGAAGTCAAAATCGGGTCAAGGCGGATATCGAAACAAGGAAACTTGACTGCCGATGAATATAAAAGTTTGATGAATTTTGAGTTAGATGATTTGTCTGAAACTTGCTTAAGGGCTTTAGAGAACATTGAAAATAATAAGGTGCGTGTTGCTAAATATTATGATAAAAAGGTTAAGCCAAAAGAGTTTCTCAAAGGAGAATTGGTTTGGAAGCTGATTTTGCCGATAGGGACTAAAAGTTCTAAGTTTGGAAAGTGGTCACCTAATTGGGAAGGTCCCTATCATGTGAATCGGTGCATTCCTGAAAATGCATATATTTTGGAAACATTGGAGGGAGAAGAGTTTTTGAAAGCGCTTAATGGAAAATACTTGAAAAAAATATTACCCAAGTATTTGGGTTGATTCGTAAAGCCGATAATCTATACGATGTCGACTAAGATAGCCGATATGACACGTATCGCCTTAACGGCAGAAATATTTACAAACAAGTGTTCATTGATGACAGTGTCATCAGATCAAATCAGTTCATCGATGATCGATGTCATCGGAGCAGTACGGCTGGTGGTTTCAAATATTACAGAAGTTGCGAATCACTTCAATCGCACGCAGGCGAATGTTGTCGATCTTCTGGATTTCTTCCAAGTCTTCAACATCAGAGTTGGGTACAGTCTTGATGCTTTTGTGAACCTGGCGGATCTCTTCCAAGCGCTTCTGCAAGTTCTCTCGTGCCGATGCAATGTTCGTTGGAATCAAATCAAGTTTAGCCTGGGTGTCGGAGATATCTTTGCGCACGTCTTCAAGTTTCTTGATTAATTCAGCTTCAGTAATTCGAAAGTTGCTTGATCCGATCTTCCAGTTGACTTGGTTTGGCTTCCAGATTCTTGATTTGAGCTTGCATTGACTTCAGTTCTTCCTTGCCATCATTTCGCATCTTGACGAGATCCTGCTGAGCCAGCCACTCCGATATCCTTTGACGTGCCGCGGATACTTGAGGTTGATGACCTTCGATGAAAGCCGCAGGAATGATAGCACTTTCTAGCTCCGATGGCAGCTTGCCTTTCAGTTCCTTGAATAACTGACGGATGGGTTCTGCGTCTTCTACAAGCATAGCGATGCTCTTGCTTAGATGAGTCAGCATTTCTTGGAGTTTCGCTTTGATTTCATCGGAGACTGTCGCAGAGGATTGGGCCGAGCTGATCTCATCATGTCCGATTGCGACATCCAGGTCGAATGATGCAAAGCTCATGGCTGGAGTCTTGTGCTTGAAAATAAAGTATTAATAAGCAAAGGATGCTAATATGATAAGTTAATACAAGAAATTGATCGATACCAGTTTGAAAAGCCCTTCGCGGACATAATCGGGGACTTCTTCTGTCGTTGAAATTGGAAGAGTTGAGCTAGAAGGGCCAATTTGAGATGGTATAATCGGGGGAGTCGAAGATGGCTGAGAAATCTGTTGCACAGATTGAATGACACCTCCTTCCGATTGTATATTTCCAATTTGTTCTTCCAAAATTGGCTGAAGATGGTTTGAAAATTTATAAGGGCAAATCGTTTGTAATTGAGATTTTGGTATTTTTTGGGAGAATTACCTGTCGGATCGATTCTATTTGAGTTTCCTGGACTGGGGCTGGTTGAGGACCAGGCAGTATGATGTTTTATTTCCTGAAAAGAAGTTTTCATTACCGATTTGTTTTTAAAGAACGCCAAGGGATGAATAGGGTCGGATTGTTACCGTTACTGCATCAATAAGCATTTTTGCGCCTTCAGCAGCTTTTTCTGCAGCTTCCTCAGCAGCCCGAGAGGTTGATTGACCAAGAATTTTTCCCCTGGTGCTAACAGACTGTGTGGAGATCAATATTTGATTCTTGAGAGGTTAAAAGTGAAGTCAAAGAAATAAAGAAATCGTACCGGGGTGTGGCTTTTCTTTAGCTTCTTTGGAACAATGGCCTTGATGGTGGTTGATTTCCTTTTGCCCTTTCCGTCCATAATGTCGGCAAGGGTCGGTGCAGAGGAACCGATCTTTGGATCTGGGATCCTGACCGCATACTGAATCGGTCTTTCGTTATTGCTTACTGGCACATTTTCTTCAACTGGCTATTAGAGAATTAAGATATAAATTTTGGAGAATTCATTTAAACGAAAAGTTGAATAGAAGGAAAAGTTTTGAGCAAGGAAACATACGGGATTTTCCAAGACCTCGTAATCATAGTCTATGAGACTGCATTAAGTGATGGCCGGAACTCTGAACAAGTGAAGTGACAGTTCTTTCCACCAAGTCCTGAATAGTCTGGAATGGAAGCTGGTGCATAGCCATTCAGGTATTTCAAAGTTGGCTTGGAGGGCAAGTGCCATGATCTGATCCATCTCCAAATCAGTTGACACCGATTCACGGTGTTTGATCTTATGGACAAAATAGAGGCCGATCAGAAGTTGTCCGAATCTGACGGGCTGCCACTGATGGATTATAGAATTCATAGGATGAATTCTTGCAGCCATATGCAATGTTGCTGCCAAGGATGGTAGGAGTAATGAAGGACTTGAGGGCAGGTAGAATCGTTTCAAGCTCATTTTGAATGTTAAATAATGGCAGCTCATAATCGCGATCGGGATCGGCATAGGCAAAGTAATGGAAATGATCCGATGCGATTCCATTATAAAAACTTTCAAAAAAGCTAGCCATATTGCCAGAGTCGAGCCTTGATCCGGGGCAAGCCGATGCTGCTTCTCCAAATGACATGCATCAGCGAGTAGTTGCATCTTCTTCTTTCGAATAATAATTTGGGAATTGATAGTTTTTGAAGTTGTAACGTAGTGCCGATCGGTAACCAAAGCTGGATGACCACCAGGGGCCTCCGATATGTCCAACTGCCTGACCTGCCAAGAGCATAGCTGATACTTGATGCAGGAGATGATAGACTGCACCAAGAAGAAGATGACCAAGGGGGACCGATCCACCGCGAGCCAATGTTTCTGCAATCGATTGCATGTTGGTTGTGGCTCTGAGTGTTGACCCGCAGAAAATGAATCGTTCCAACCACATGTTAAGGAAGGCAGCATGCTCTCTTTCTCCGACGGAGCCGGTTTTGTGATGATCGGTCGGTGCTATTGAGGCCGGTTAGCATGTGCACATCCATGAGTGTCGGTATCATCGGTCCAAGGCCGAATAGGTAGGCATTGAGGGCATCTGTCACACCCGGATTTACGAAGGAAATCCGAATGCTACTATATGTGTACCCAGGAAGTCTTTACACACATATAGCTCAGAAATGAATATCAAAGAAAGGGAAAACAGTGCTCGATAACATAAACAGAAATAAAGTCATTACATCACAGGCATTACATTATTATCGAGTTTATCAAAGTAGCGGAAGCCTGATACAATCTAACTCCAAAACGTCTCCACAGGGACTCTGACTGGGGGAATGCACTGCCTAGAAGTCCAGAAACTCATCGGGGAATGCATCCACTGGCGGCTCATCTGAGTACCCATCCGGGATTTTGTTGATATGAAGCAAGTGTAAGTAATCCATCTTACTTAGCAAGCATAACATGATTAGATGAGGCTCAAAAGGCTAGACAAGGTTTAAACTGTGGTTAGCATTTTTAGTTGGTTGATTTTAAAATTAACCTGAATTACTACAATTATATGACAACCCCGGTTGTAACCCACATTATGAAACATGTGAAGTATTACGAATAAACAACATCATATTTAACCAATTATCCGGAAAACAAGGAACCGCTCAAAAAGGATCCAGGCCGCTCTTGACCGTGAGCACGGCTGTTATAACAGTTTTACACTCTGCAGAGGTTGTACACTTTCACCACCGGTCGCGACACCCCTTTGCCATAGGCAATGCACTCCCAAAACGAGCACAGGGCATCACTACGAAACCTTTCGACCGACACCCTAACAAGTTAGTGGCCGCTATGGTTTCGTGATCGGCGCATGGAGCCCTCCTCCCGGGATCGGCGACCACTCAGGGCGCAACGTGAGTGTCCCGATGGCGCTCAGGGCGCAACGTGAGACATACCGATGACACTCAGGGCGCAGCGTGAGTTCATCCCCAGGTAGGCGAGACCCATACTGATAACCCCACACCCCCACTTGCGCCTTTCGGTAACCACTAGACAAGCTAGAGCTGTACAGTTTACTTAGTCAAGACCAGAGCCATGTGATTCCTGTGGTTGTACGGTTTTCCTGGGTGGCCGCTTTAAGAATCGGAACCTTAAGAAGAGACGCTTAGAGC
>CM014273.1:22263609-22277301 GCA_004135705.1 Alloteropsis semialata | reverse complement strand
CTATGTTTTGTCCGGCGTGGGCAAAACACGGGGGCGGGGCACCGTCATCGTCGACGATTTGGCGTTGCACGTCCCGGGCGCGCTCCCGCGCCGGAGCCGCGTCTCTGACCTGCAGGAGCTCGCGCTCGATGCGTTCCCGTTCCTGCTCGATCCGCACCCGCTCCTGCTCCAACCGGCGGCGAGCTTCTTGGAGCTCCTCCCGGCGTTGCCGGGCGTCGTCGGCTTGGGAGCGTCGTGGCGGTGTAGCCGCCCTTTGCGGGGCCGGCTGTCTTGCCACTGCCGCGGCTTGGGCCGCAACCGGAGCGGGAGCAACGGGCGCGTCGGCCACCGGGTGACCGTCGTCAGGGCCCGCTGGCCCTGAGCCGCTCTCACTCGCTTCTCCCTCTGCCCCGTCGGGGGTGTCCGCCATGAAGCATTCCCGAGAGGGATGATGGCTTTCTCCGACGAGCTCCGTGTCGGATGCCTCCGAAACAGGATCGTCCAACAGGTCGAAGACCGATTCGGAGACGTGATCGATCACCCCGACGAACTCGCTATTCGCCGGGGTGGGGCTCAGGAGGCGTGTCACCAGGCGGGACACGACTTCGGCCGCGTTGCGCAGACCGTATGGGGCCGCATACGGTGGGATGGAGTCCAGCATCCCCGGGGGGAGAGGGGCTCCTCCCACAAGCTGAGTAGCGACGTTCGCCAGGGCGAACCTGACACAGCGCGCGTCTTCCTGCGTGGGCCGTGGCCCCAGGAAGACCTCGAGCTGCTCCCATAGCGGGGCCTCGTTGGCCCTCGAACGAGGGTTGCTAGCCTCGTCGCCAGGGGTGTTGATGTCGATGTCCGCGAGGGCCTCGGTGGCGGTCGCGATGTCAGTGTCGGCAGTGTTGACCGGGGGCGTGAGAGCGACTCTCTCCAAGTCCCCGGCGTTGGTGATGACGAAATCCAAACTCCCAAGACGCAGCTGCGTCCCAGGAGTCCAGCTCGATCCGCGGGTGGCCATCCGAAGCCTGGTGACCGTCGAAACGCGCAAACTCCCCTACCTGGCGCGCCAACTGTCGGTGTAAGAAATAACCAACAAGTAAATTTAGTGGATTGCGCGTCTGGGCTCCGGATGGTTCGCGAGAGGACACAAGGGGTTATACTGGTTCAGGCACTAACGCCCTACATCCAGTGTCGATCTGCTCGTGTTACTCGCGTTGCTCGTAGTAGGGGTTACAAGCGGTCGAGAGAGGGAGGGGCTCCCAAGTCTCTGGGTGCGTCTGAGCGTGTGTGTTTCGTGAGTTGTGTTTTTGTGTGTGCGTCCCCCTCTCCTGAGGCTTGATTTTTCTATTTATACTCAGGGGAGGTGACGCTGTACAAGACGTGTTCAACAAATAACAAATAATAGGAAACTTGCTGGAGAAGCCCCGCCGCCTGCGGGACACTGTGGATGCTGTTCAGGACGCTGTGGACGCTGTTGGGGTCGTGCTTCTCCTCGCGCGGCGCCTGCGTACGGGCAAAACAGTGGGAGTCACATCCCTTAGCCATACCGGACAGTGCTCGGTAAGGCGGACAGTGCTCGGTAAGGCCAATTAATGCTGATGGGGAGCGGCATAGTCGTGTGGCGACACGTCCTTATGCCGGGTCTCCCTGACACTCCACTCCGGCCCGGGCCCACGCCGATTCGGGCGAGGCGAAGAGAGGTCGGGTGAGATAGCGTAGGGTTGATCAGGACAGAAGTGGGTCGGCCGAGGCGGACATGGGTCGGCCGAGGCGGACGGGGGTCGGCCGAGGCGGACGATGGTCGGCCGAGGCGGACGGGGGTCGGCCGAGGCGGAACCGGGTCAGTCGAGTCAGGGGAAAGTCGATCCTCCCCTGATCTGATATTCTTCTTGTTTACGGGTTTTCTTATGCCCGTCTCCTTCCCGAAACTGCGTGGTCCCACCCGTCGGTGAGAGGGTCGGATATTGATATCCGACACTACATATCGGAAGCTTGGTAAAGGCCCTGATGATTTGATCAAGACTGATGTGATGCTCAAGGACTTTGGCGGGAATCCATCGCCAGCTCGGGGGGCATTGAATGTTGAATTGACGATCAGGAACAAGACATTGCCTACTACTTTCTTTGTCATCGACAGCAAAGGATCTTACAGTTTGCTTTTGAGACATGACTGGATTCATGCTAATTGCTGTGTGCCATCTATCATGCGTCAATGTCTTATCCAGTGGTATGGAGATCACATTGAGACTGTTCAAGCCGACGAATCGGTCAGCGTCGCTACCGCCGATTTGACGGTTTGGGAATTTGAAGGAATAGAGTGCTTATCCGGCAAAGTCTGGGAAGGCAATTTTATACAGTTGACCGATGATGGTCTAAAGCTGATCCAAGCAGTCGGCTGCGAGAGGTTGTATTAATGGAGGAATTTATTGAAGATGAGGGTAAACTTGGTCAAGGGTCTATGTCGGCCGATGAATTAGAGGAAGCAGATATAGGTTTAGGAGATAGACCTCGGCCGACATATGTAAGTGCAAAATTGGATCCTGAGTTTAAACAAGAATTAATAAAGTTGTTGAAAGAGTATCGTGATTGTTTTGCTTGGGAGTACTACGAGATGCCAGGTTTAAGTCGATCTATTTTTGAACATCGGCTATCGATTAAACCAGGGTATCGGCCTTTTAAACAAGCACCGAGACGATTTAGACCAGAATTAGATAAAGAAATAAAAGCTAAAATAACTCAGTTATATGAAGCTAAATTTATTCAACCTTGCCGATACGCTGAATGGATATCTAATATCGTTCCTGTTTTTAAGAAAAATGGGAAATTACGAGTTTGTGTGGATTTCAGGAACCTTAATAAGGCGACTCCGATGGATGGATATCTGATGCCGATTGCTAATATGTTGGTTGATGCGGCTTTAGGACATAAGGTGATTAGTTTTATGGATGGTAATGCAGGATATAATCAAATTTTTATGGCAGAAGAAGATATTCCTAAAACTACATTCCGATGTCCTGGTGCGCTTGGATTATATGAGTGGGTTGTAATGACTTTTGGTTTGAAAAACGCTGGCACTACATATCAAAGGGCTATGAATTATATATTTCACAAGTTGATCGGCAGGATTGTTGAAATTTACATTGATGATGTGGTGGTCAAGTCCGATGGATACAAGCAGCATCTGGCCGATTTGCGGGAAACTCTTGAATGCACAAGTAAACATGATTTGAAGATGAATCCTAACAAGTGTGCGTTTGGAGTGTCGGCTAGACAATTTTTGGGTTTCATGGTTCATGAAAAAGGTATTGAAGTCGGACAAAAGAGTATGAAAGCCATAAGCCACCCGTCGATAAGATGAGCCTCCAGTCGTTAATCGGTAAGATTAATTTTGTTAGAAGATTTATATCAAATTTATCTGGAAGAATTTGTCTGTTCTCTCCGCTGCTGAAATTGAAAGCCGATGAGGAATTCATATGGGGAGAAGAACAACAAAAGGCATTTGATGAAATAAAGAAATATATGATGACACCACCTGTTTTAATTCCACCTCAGAGAGATAAGCCATTCCGATTATATTTGTCGACCGATGAGTTGTCAATCGGGTCTGTTCTTATACAAGAGTTTGAAGGAAAAGAAAGAGTGGTTTATTATTTGAGTCGGAAGTTGATTGATGCAGAGACTAGATATCTTCCAGTTGAGAAATTATGCTTGTGCTTGTATTTCTCTTGCACTAAGTTAAGACATTATTTATTATCTTCTGAGTACATGGTTGTTTGCAAAACCGATGTCGTCAAGTATATATTGTCTATGCCAATGCTGAAAGGGATAATCAGAAAGTGGATATTGGCATTATCAGAGTTTGATTTAAAATACGAATCGGCTAAGGCGGTAAAAGGACAAGTAATGGCTGATTTTGTAACTCAACACATCGGAGATGAAGTTAAATTGGTTGAGCCGATGCCATGGACATTGTTCTTTGATGGGTCTTCATGTGGTCAAGGATGTGGAATCGGAATCATGATTGTTTCGCCTCGAGGAGCAAATTTTGAATTCAGTTATCCGATGGATCCAAGCTTTACAAATAATCGAGTTGAATATGAAGCTTTACTTAAGGGATTAAAATTATTGTTGGAAATCGGAGCTGAATCTGTTGAGATTTTTGGAGACTCCCAGTTGGTGGTTTATCAGTTAATCGATAAATATGAATGCAAGGATGATATTTTGATTCATTATTTTGAAGAATGCCGATTATTGTTGAAGGAGTTTGTGATGGTCAACATTGAACATATCCGTAAGGCCTAGAATCAACAAGCTAATAATTTGGCGCAAGCCGCTTCCGATTATCGGCGTTTTCGTGAGATTATGATGATAGAACCAGAAATTGGGGATTGGAGGTATGAAATTGTTAAATATCTTAAGAATCTATCACAAAAGGTTTCTAGGAAATTAAGATTCATGGATGTTAAGTTTGTATTGCTTGATGATCAATTATATTATAAGACGATTGAAGGTGTATTGCTCTGATGCTTGAGTAAATCAGAATCCAGAGATATGATGGATGAGGTGCATGAAGGAGTTTGTGGTGCGCATCAATCGGCTTATAAGATGAAATGGATAATTAGAAAGATGGGTTGTTTTTGGCTAACAATTTTAGAGGATTGTTTTGAATATTATAAAGGTTGCCAAGAATGCCAAAAATTTGGAAATGTACAAAAAGCACCTGCATCAGCCATGAATCCGATTATCAAACCATGGCCTTTTCGAGGATGGGGAATCGATTCAATCAGACAAATTTATCCATCATCGAGCAAGGGACATAAATTTATATTGGTGGCGACTGATTATTTTACTAAGTGGGTTGAGGCGATTCCTTTAAAGATTGCTGATTCTAAGAATATGGTGGAATTCGTTAAGGAACATATTATATATCGGTTTGGTATTCCTCAAACTATCATGACCGATCATGGGACCATGTTTATGTCTAACAAATTTCAGGATTTTGCAGCCAGTATGGGTACTAAACTATTAAATTCTTCTCCTTATTATGCGCAAGCTAATGGTCAAGCAGAAGCGTCAAATAACAGTATTATCAAAATTATCAAACGGAAGATTGATGAGCAACCAAGGTGATGGCATTTGACTTTGATGGAATCATTGTGGGCATATCGGATGGTGTGTCATGGATCTACTAAGTTGTTCCTATATCATTTGGTTTATGGACATAAAGCCGTTTTGCCTTGGGAAGTCAAAATCGGGTCAAGGCGGATATCGGAACAAGGAAACTTGACTGCCGATGAATATAAGAGTTTGATGAATTTTGAGTTAGATGATTTGGCTGAAACTTGCTTAAGGGCTTTAGAGAACATTGAAAATAATAAGGCGCGTGTTGCTAAATATTATGATAAAAAGGTTAAGCCAAAAGAGTTTATCAAAGGAGAATTGGTTTGGAAGCTGATTTTGCCGATAGGGACTAAAAGTTCTAAGTTTGGAAAGTGGTCACCTAATTGGGAAGGTCCCTATCGTGTGAATCGGTGCATTCCTGAAAATGCATATATTTTGGAAACATTGGAGGGAGAAGAGTTTTTGAAAGCGCTTAATAGAAAATACTTGAAAAAAATATTACCCAAGTATTTGGGTTGATTCGTAAAGCCGATAATCTATACCATGTCAACTAAGATAGCCGATACGACACGTATCGCCTTAACGGCAAAAATATTTACAAACAAGTGTTCATTGATGACCAGTGTCATCAGATCAAATCAGTTCATCGATGATCGATGTCATCGGAGCAGTACGGCTGGTGGTTTCAAATATTACAGAAGTTGCGAATCACTTCAATCGCACGCAGGCGAATGTTGTCGATCTTCCGGATTTCTTCCAAGTCTTCAACATCAGAGCCGAGTACAGTCTTGATGCTTTTGTGAACCTGGCGGATCTCTTCCAAGCGCTTCTGCAAGTTCTCTCGTGCCGATGCAATGTTCGTTGGAATCAAATCAAGTTCAGCCTGGGTGTCGGAGATATCTTTGCGCACGTCTTCAAGTTTCTTGATTAATTCAGCTTCAGTAATTCGAAGTTGCTTGATCCGATCTTCCAGTTGACTTGGTTTGGCTTCCAGATTCTTGATTTGAGCTTGCATTGACTTCAGTTCTTCCTTGCCATCATTTCGCATCTTGACGAGATCCTGCTGAGCCAGCCACTCCGATATCCTTTGACGTGCCGCGGATACTTGAGGTTGATGACCTTCGATGAAAGCCGCAGGAATGATAGCACTTTCTAGCTCCGATGGCAGCTTGCCTTTCAGTTCCTTGAATAACTGACGGATGGGTTCTGCGTCTTCTACAAGCATAGCGATGCTCTTGCTTAGATGAGTCAGCATTTCTTGGAGTTTCGCTTTGATTTCATCGGAGACTGTCGCAGAGGATTGGGCCGAGCTGATCTCATCATCTCCGATTGCGACATCCAGGTCGAATGATGCAAAGCTCATGGCTGGAGTCTTGTGCTTGAAAATAAAGTATTAATAAGCAAAGGATGCTAATATGATAAGTTAATACAAGAAATTGATCGATACCAGTTTAAAAAGCCCTTCGCGGACATAATCGGGGACTTCTTCTGTCGTTGAAATTGGAAGAATTGAGCTAGAAGGGCCAATTTGAGATGGTATAATCGGGGGAGTCGAAGATGGCTGAGAAATCTGTTGCGCAGATTGAATGACACCTCCTTCCGATTGTATATTTCCAATTTGTTCTTCCAAAATTGGCTGAAGATGGTTTGAAAATTTATAAGGGCAAATCGTTTGTAATTGAGATTTTGGTATTTTTCGGGAGAATTACCTGTCGGATCGATTCTGTTTGAGTTTCCTGGACTGGGGCTGGTTGAGGATCAGGCAGTATGATGTTTTATTTCTTGAAAAGAAGTTTTCATTACCGATTTGTTTTTAAAGAACGCCAAGGGATGAATAGGGTCGGATTGTTACCGTTACTGCATCAATAAGCATTTTTGCGCCTTCGGCGGCTTTTTCTGCAGCTTCCTCAGCAGACCGAGAGGTTGATTGACCAAGAATTTTTCCCCTGGTGCTAACAGACTGTGTGGAGATCATTTGATTCTTGAGAGGTTAAAAGTGAAGTTAGAGAAATAAAGAAATCGTGCCGAGGTGTGGCTTTTCTTTAGCTTCTTTGGAGCAATGGCCTTGATGGTGGCCGATTTCCTTTTGCCCTTTCCGTCCATAATGTCGACAAGGGTCGGTGCAGAGGAACCGATCCTTGGATCTGGGATCCTGACCGCATACTGAATCGGTCTTTCGTTATTGCTTACTGGCACATTTTCTTCAACTGGCTATTAGAGAATTAAGATATAAATTTTGGAGAATTCATTTAAACGAAAAGTTGAATAGAAGGAAAAGTTTTGAGCAAGAAAACTTACGGGATTTTCCAAGGCCTCGTAATCGTAGTCTATGAGACTGCATTAAGTGATGGCCGGAACTCTGAACAAGTGAAGTGACAGTTCTTTCCACCAAGTCCTGAACAGTCTGGATTGGAAGCTGGTGCATAGCCATTCAGGTATTTCAAAGTTGGCTTGGGGGGCAAGTGCCATGATCTGATCCATCTCCAAATCAGTTGACACCGATTCACGTTGTTTGATCTTATCAACAAAATAGAGGCCGATCAGAAGTTGTCCGAATCTGACGGGCTGCCACTGATGGATTATAGAATTCATAGGATGAATTCTTGCAGCCATATGCAATGTTGCTGCCAAGGATGGTAGGAGTAATGAAGGACTTGAGGGCAGGTAGAATCGTTTCAAGCTCATTTTGAATGTTAAATAATGGCAGCTCATAATCGCGATCGGGATCGGCATAGGCAAAGTAATGGAAATGATCTGATGCGATTCCATTATAAAAACTTTCAAAAAAGCTAGCCATATTGCCAGAGTCGAGCCTTGATCCGGGGCAAGCCGATGCTGCTTCTCCAAATGACATGCATCAGCGAGTAGTTGCATCTTCTTCTTTCGAATAATAATTTGGGAATTGATAGTTTTTGAAGTTGTAACGTAGTGCCGATCGGTAACCAAAGCTGGATGACCACCAGGGGCCTCCGATATGTCCAACTGCCTGACCTGCCAAGAGCATAGCTGATACTTGATGCAGGAGATGATAGACTGCACCAAGAAGAAGATGACCAAGGGGGACCGATCCACCGCGAGCCAATGTTTCTGCAATCGATTACATGTTGGTTGTGGCTCCGAGTGTTGACCCGCAGAAAATGAATCGTTCCAACCACATGTTAAGGAAGGCAGCATGCTCTCTTTCTCTGACGGAGCCGGTTTTGTGATGATCGGTGATGTATTTCTTCCATCCATTGGACCTAGTGCCAACGAGCTTATGGTTCAAGTTGCAGAGGAGCCTCCTTGGGTTTGTATTGTCGGTGGTATTGAGGCCGGTTAGCATGTGCACATCCATGAGTGTCGGTATCATCGGTCCATGGCCGAATAGGTAGGCATTGAGGGCATCGGACCAAAAGAGGGAGGTGGAGGCCAGCAAGTTTTCGTCCTTGGCCATATCGGCAAGAGATAGAGTAAGGCATTGATTTATATCTTTCTCATCCCAGAAAGTGGACTTGATGTCATGGATTCTGAGAAACCAATTTCTCCATCCTGGGACGATGCTAGGCCATGATCGGAAGGAGTTTGCCCAATCGGAAACTTGCAGATTCGATCCTTTGAATGGAAGTCTCTCCGATTCCATATTAATTAGATCTGTTGGATTAGGGTCACCCATCGGACCAAGATAGTATCCGGCTTGGACATGGGAGACGGGGATGATTGTATTATTCTTAAGATGCTACATTTGAAGAGGAATGAAATAATAAATACAGATGTAGTGACTTGCGAGTGATTCTGGGAGAAAAATGCGAAAAAATAAAGAAAGATTTCAGGTGTTTTACCTCAGGGACTTGTGTGTTGTCAGCCTTATCACTTGGAGCTGCCATTGATGAAGATTGGATCTACAATGAACAGTGATGTGGGTAAGAAAGCTTGAAAGATCATCGCGGGGAATGCAGTGAAAACTAGATGCATGATGGGAATCATACGCGGAGGAGTCTCTTACCGGATTCGCGGTGAAAGATTGGAGGATGAAGATCAAAGTTCGCCGCACGGGAGCTTGGAGAGATGACAATGGTGGAGCGTTTGTATGCTATAGTAGATGCGAGTAGGAGGAAGGAGACGACGGTTCGGTCCAGTATTTATAGGGCTTATAGGGGAAGGAACCGCCCGGAGACCGAGGCGCCGAACTCGCGCAAGAATCAAGGGTTGCAACAGTGGGAGGACACAGGTTTCCATGTACTGTTCACTGCCAGGGTCATCATTGCTTGGAGAATTTTGGAACAAAATAATATTTTATCCCAAAATTGGGGGCATATGTTGACACCAGATTTTGACTCGGCTAATATGAAAGGGATATTGTGCAGAGCCAAGGTTGGAGGCTGAGTCCGATTCTGAGTTAAGGGTCTCCGATTCCAATCGGAGTTCGTCTGATGGAGTCCAGATCAGATACGACACTAAGGAGGCCAGGGCGCAAACGACTTTCAAGGAAAGGACGTATCTAGAAGCTTCTTCAAGGCCTGATTGCGCGGCAGTTGTAAAAATTTTGGTAGATTAGATTAGTTTGCTTTAAATAAATTAGAGATATTGTCGTAGCTGACAAGGATTAGCTAGATTTCCAGGGTATAAATATAAACCCTGCACCATTGTAAAGAACGTTCATACAACCAATCAATACAACAAAACTTTCGGCCCTCGTGCCAACAACCTTTTTTGTCGAGTTCTTCAGCAAGCAGGGCTGCATCATCTTGACCTCCGGTTTGTCTTTAAGTGCGACATCTATCGAGTTATTTTAGGCTTTAGATTGAGGCGTATCGCCCTTCTTTGTCTATATAATTCACCAATTTGTCGAGTTGTTCTAGGCTTTAGATTGAAGCGTATCACTCTTCTTCGTTTAGATCACTAACCCCTTTTACCGTACCTTGATAATTTTGTCTTATCGGCTTACATCTGTTTGAAAGATCTATTTAGTTTTAATTGTAATTCAAGTTCCATAATAGATCTATTTTTATTGTTTATATAGCTGATTTAGATTTAATAAACAAGTTACAAATAAACTGGTTTAAACGAATTCTTTGATATATATTGATCTATCGGAATAAGTGAGCTAATTGGTGCCCTGCTAGCAACGCTGTCTCGACACCGATCCGATTGTTAGTGACACAAGATTTAGTTTGTTTATTACCTTTGGAAGGATGTATATTAAAGAATAAGTTTGAGCCATGTTTATCTCCGATTCAGCTTCTATAGTCGATGGTTTGTTTTACTACATGTTATATCATCACGAATCGGACTCAAGGCCGATGGTTCATGCTCGCAAATCGGACTCCTTCTTATGCTGATCCGGTTGCCGGAACGAATCGGGGCTTTGGCCGATGAGTTCCTTGTTGTTTACTGATTAAACTCTACCTTGTCAATTTCAGGTCAAATTGACTGGCACGCCACGAACCTCAAGATTTTGGACCTGCACTGAAGTTCAAGCAAATCTTCCAGGCCACAATGTTAATTTTGAGAGTCAACGCCTGACTTTTTGGACATCAACAGAAGGGAGACGGAGGGATGAGCTGGACTATGTTTGTTTATTTCGCTACCAACTGTTAGTGGGCCCTAATTGTTAGCCACAGATTGTGAATCTGATGTCAGCCATGCAATGAAATCCTCTTTTCTGGTCCAAGCAATACATTGCAAGCCATTCATGTGTGGCGCCCAGCGCCACCTACGGCCAGCCTCGCTCGAGCTCGAGCTCCACCTCGCACGCGCCTCCCTTGTTTGGCTTTGCCTTACTCCACCACTCGCTCCTCAGTCCAGTCAGTTGTGTTACACTGCTCATACGTGCTGCTGATGGCCAGCCCTGCTCCGCATCTCCACGAACCTAAAAACTAAATAGAGAGCCCTCTCCATTTAAGAGTAACTAGAGGCCCTTGAGTTACTTCCATGGACGCAAGAGAAAAAGTAACAATACAAAGAAAAACATAGAAAAAACAACAAGAGCTGGGAAGAGCATAGGCAGTAGGTGGGCGGGGTGGCCGACGGCAGGGTCGCCGCTGGCCGTGGGCGGCGGTGGAGGTGGCGGGGTTAGGGTTAGGGTTTGGATTTGGGTTTGGGGTGGGGGGCTTCCATGCCGGCCCGGCGGAGGAGACGGGTTGGGGGCGGCGGAGGCGAGCTGGCGAGGGCGCCGGCCGCTAGGCGGTGGTGGACAACCGGTGGGTGGGGTCAGCGGCGGGGGCGAGATGGATCCTCGTTAGGAAGGGCGGGGTGGAGGAGGAAAGGCGGGAGGAGGGCGGACGGCACGGCGGCGAGGTCACAGTGTGCCACGGGCGAAGGCTGGAGGGGGCGACGGTAGGGTGGGCGCTGGAGACGGAGAAGATGAAGGGCACACCATGAGATCTGGATAGGAGGAGGAGAAGAAGGAAAGGAAGTGGAACCTAGAAGAGGAGTGGGGAGGCGCGGATGAGCATGGTGCTCGCCGGCGTCGGGGGCGACGCCGGCGAGAGGAGGCCGATGGGCGGGGTGGGGTAGACTGCGCGGTTGTCTTCATGTGGAAGAGAGAAAAAAGCGAGACTGCAACTGCGAGACGAAGAAGAAGCGCGAGGGCGACGATATTAATGGCGGGTGTGTGGGGCCAAGGGGCTCTCCACGTAAAACGAACGCGGGAGCCCCCTCTGGCTAGTTAGGTCCCTCCACAAAACCACCCGCAACCAGCCTTGCCTTGCTAGAGCTTAAGCTCTATCTCGGCTGCACTGCCTAGCCACCCATGTCTTACCTGAGCTCACATCTTAGTATTCGCATTGCACGACGCTGATTCTATCACATGATATATGGATTTTCACCTTTCTCCTTGCATGAATGGAATTTTTTACATGGATTGGTTTTTACGTCAGGACTCTGTTTTCATAAAATTATGCTTAAGGTCATGTTGTGGTTGGCGACTTGATGATTAAATCGGGATATTCTTCCATTATCTAAAAAAGGACACACATGACCGGTAGAAGAAAGAGAGGCAGAAGTAAGAGGATAGAGGGTGACACGTGGGGCTACCAAACATATTGGTAGAGTGGACGGGTTAGGTGGCTCCACATGGAACGAAACCATCTTCTAAACCATTTAAGTAGGAAACTCGAACAATTTAAAAAGTTGTGAGAAGATCAGTTCCATGGGTATTTATTCGTACACACGACTATGTCATCTCATCTTAGAAGCGCCCCTTTGGGCTAGGTTTTTTGGCCTTTTAGGACCCCTTTGAATCAGGTATTTCTAGGCCCACATCAAGTGCCGCATGAACTGGGTTTTCATGCCCACATGGGGATGACCCATGTAACAAATGAGGAAGCGCGTGATGTAGCACTGGCCCGATCTTCTGATAGGTATGATAAATTCGATTAATGGAGACTCAACGTTAGCAATCCGGACTCCTAATCAGTCACAATTCGACGCCCTACAACCGTTAGACCGCTCCTCCATTGGTTATGAACCAGGCACAACTCGATTGACCTTGCCACGAAGGCTTTCCCTGCAAGAGAATCGAAGAACACAAGCAAGAAAGGATAAACACGCAATCTAAAATTGCAAATGTATATGAAGCAAAGATGAATGTAGTGTTCAAGCTCTGAACACAAAAGGACTAATGCCACAGAGGTGTAGAACAAGAACAGGGACCTGGATCACGGTAAAGAAATTGGCATCATAGTTACAATGAACAATGTATGTTTCTCAATGGAAAACTAGATCTAAATAAAACCCATGGTCCTAATGCAGCTATGAAAGCATCTAGGCCCCTAATTTGTGTTTTGGTAATTAATGACAACGATTATGGACTAACAATTTCATTTAAGATATGAAAATAGGGTTAGTCTCGGAGTTGAGATTTGCTTTGGTGGATATCATGGTGATATGGAATTCACTTGGACAAAGTGGAAGCTCAAGACAAAGGTATAAGATAGGGTTTCCTATTTTACCAGTCAAAAAGTGATTAGAGGATGCAGTTTCCTACTTCACCAGTCAAATGACGATTAGAGGATGCGCACTAACCGGGTTGATAGGCTAGATAGCCGTACTATCAAGAGGGGTCAATATCATTTGCTTCACGGTTCTATAGTGCCACCTTGCTCAAATAGTGCATTGCATGCATATGGATTAGTGGCATATAACATCTGTGTTAGGATGACTTGTTTTTCATGTAAAATTGGTTAACTGGTTAATGTGGCGGACGGTCTCCCATTGTTGGGCGGACCGTGCTTTTGACTTAGCCATTTTCAGAGCCGTTCGGCATGTCTAAATAAGTAAGGACGGACAGTCTCCGCAGGTTTGCCATTCAAAAAGAGATCGTGAGCAGAAATTTGAACTTCTAGTGGGCTGAGTGTTTTGACCGGCGGACGGTTCGGCTCTAGGGCGTGGACGATCCACCGGCCACTAACCCCGTGCCACCAGAACCAAGGGTGGTTCTGGTGGGAGTTCTCAAGTGTGCGGCAGACGGTCCGCACTGGGCAGGCGTACGATCTGCCTCACACTGGTTGCGTGCCACCAGGGACTCACACAGTTCTGGTGGTGGCTTGCTCGACAATGGCGGACGGTCCGGCCCTGGTGGGCGGATGGTCTGCTAGCTAATTCTCCACGCGTGACTAGAAA
>CM014273.1:22245794-22259885 GCA_004135705.1 Alloteropsis semialata | reverse complement strand
AGTTCTGATCTCCGGCTTACCAGTAAGTTAGTCAATTTATCGAACTAGTATAGGCTTTGAATTGAGGCGCATCGCCCTTTCTCGTTTATACTGTTCAACAGATTTATCTCTGGATAATCAAGATTGATATAGATTCCCTACGTCGGAGCTAGATCAATATTGATTATTCAACAGATTATCGTTAATCGGACTGCACTTTATGTCTAGATTCCCTACGTCGGAGCTAGATATCAAGATTAGGCTAGATTCCCTACGTCGGAGCTAGAGTAATCTTGGTTACTAAAGGCAGTTTTTGCGGTTTTGTTTGGAGTTGCTAGATTGGTTTAGATCTACGCCATGTGAATCAATTCTACTTCTTCAACGGCTTTGAGCATTGGTCTTGGTCCGATTTAAGCAATATTTATCTTACAGCATCGTTCTAGGTCCGATCCTGCTTTGTGGTTTAATCTAGTTGTTCTTTGAGTATTGCACTGGTGTAGATTCCCTACGTCGGAGCTGGATCTTTGCAATACGATTAGATTAATCTTTGATTGTCATGCTTGGTTTAGATTCCCTACGTTGGAGCTAGATTCATCTTGATTAGTCAAAGGAAGCTTTGGTTATGCCTTATTGCTATTTGAATGTTAAGTGTGGTTTAGATTCCCTACGTCGGAGCTAGGTCATGCTTGATTATTTGGTAGCATATCTTAGAATCAGAACGATCCTGTTAATATTTTATCTGCTTATTTGCTTAATCTGGTCAACACCTGTGCGAGCATCTTGTTTAATTGACAGGTTGATGAGTTGAGTTTGATTGTCTAGCTATCCGATCTGATCATAGTTGGAGAAATCTAGATTCCCTACGTCGGAGCTAGATTTCTCTGAAAAGACTATAGTCCGATCAGTTGGTTAGATGGTCCGACAAGATGAGTCAAACTGGCAACTAGGCAAGATGGACAATGTATCGGCTTACACTTTGATTATTTGATATCTTGTCTAAAGACACAGCTGATCCATTACTTTACATATTGGCCTTGTTTTATGCTTTATTTTATTATTCAAAGGCTGATCTGTTATATCAATCAAGGTCCGATCCTGATTGGTCCGATTCTGAGGTCCGATTCGGTGTCTGATTGAGGTCCGATTACTCGGTCCGATTGACGTCATCAATGAAGTCCGATTTTGAGGTCCGATTGGTATCGGCCGACACGTGCCTGATTGGGTCTTGGCTAAAATTCGACGTTACTCCATCGTCTGAAATAGAGCCGGCACAATCAAAGAGTAATTTAACTATTTATTCTCCTTGTCAATTTCAGGTCAAATTGACTGGCACGCTGCGAACCTAAACTGGAGTGTGGGCTGGCACTGGAGCGAAGCAGATCTCCCTGGTCTTCGTGTGCTGACCGCGGAGGATACGACCGCCGATTTTCCGCGTCAACACTAGTATAAGAAAGAGAGGTATAGTAAGAGGATAGAGGGTGACACGTGGGGCTACCAAACATGTTGCTAGGGTGGACAGGTTAGGTGGCTCCACATAGAACAAAACCATCTTCTAAACTGCTTGAGGAAACTCGGACAACTTAAAAAAATTGTGAGAAGATCAGTTCCCATAGGCATTTATTTGTACACATGACGGTGTCATCTCATGTAAGAAGCGCCCCTTTGGGCTAGGTTTCTTGGCCTTTTAGGACCCGTTTGAATCATGTTTTTCTAGGCCCACATCAAGTGCTGCATGAATCGGCTTTTCATGCCCACATGGGGATGACCCATGTAACAAGTTAGGCACCGCGTATATAAGCAAATAAACTAACAAGCTGTCAATTGTCATGCAAAAACATGCAACCTGAAATTGAAAAAGGTCATATTTTCTAAAGCTAATACCTAATTAAATTATGATTGGATTATTGTATTTCTTACAATAAGATCTCAAAACATGTTATATAACATTTTATTAGAATATTTTTATGAATGTGAAACACTATTTTAAGATGGAACAACTGTTCAAGCCACGTAATTAAAATTTTTAATTTATCACTCAAATTGTTCTTTGTTCCACCTTCACAATCAGTGCAAATCAAATTATTCCAGCTTGACAATGAAATTATTTCAAATTTACCATCAAATCTGGTTTGGATAATTATTCCATCTTCAGACATTAATTGTTGCAAATCATATGAAAGTGTTACAAACAAAAAGTTGTTCTAGATAAGAAATAAAATGCTCCATCAAGATTATTATAAAACAATATAATATTCCAGAAATATCTTTGAACATAGCTAAGGCCCTGTTTAGTTCGGCAACTTTTTTCATCGCCACAGTAAATTTGAATGTTCAGATACTAATTAGGAGTATTAAATGTGGATAACTGACACAACCCATTTCATAACCCCAGGGTGAAATTGTGAGACGAATCTATTAAGCCTAATTAGGCCATGATTAGACAATGTCATGCTACAGTAAATAATCTCTAATTGTCGGTTTTCTATACCGGCTAGCCTACTATGGGGGTCCCTAAGTAGTCGAGTTGTTCGTGGGGGCCTCGCCGGAACCAGAAGCACGATGGTGAACACGAGACGATTTAGACAGGTTCAGGCCGCCTCGAGTAGAGAGCGTAATACCTTACGTCCTGTATGGTGGATCTTCTCGTATTGATGTGTATGATTTTACAAGGGGTCCCTGCCTCACCTTATATACTCGGGAGACAAGGTCTACAAGGCAAAAAAATACAAACTCCTAGTCGGATACAATACACAGAGTCCTAACATGAGTAGGCCGGGTTGTTTCCCAGTACCCGACTAGTTTCCTTAAGCTGTACAGTTCTTCCTTGTATCAGTTAGGGTTGTCGGCCCAATTTCCTAACGGGACTGTGGCCCATGAGGACTCCCATGGATCCTGGACCGTCAAGCCCCCGAGCGTCTTCATGTCTTCACGCCTGCCGGGTTGTTTCTCAACGATTTCAGCATCAGCCGAGTTGTTTCCTCGTCGTCTTGCATGTTGAAAACCTTTAGAAGTGAACATGATGTGCTCCTTTGCCGACTTCTTTTGCAGCCAGCCCCCGGGCCTTGGTTCATGAACCAAGATTGATGCAAAAACTTCCCCATTTACTATAATGGTGTCCAACTTTTGAAAAAAGATGGACCCATTATGGGTCTAGCCCCGAGCCTAGAAATGTTTTCAAGGATTAAAAACAATTCTAGGGTCTTTATTGAAAAAACTTTTCAAAAGAAATATACTATTTCCCCCACAGCCCCCAAGCTTAAAGCAGATGACAATAACTTAAAGACTTCCGTTGAAATATGTATATTCTTTGCTGTGGAAATAAATCCTATTAAGCATCAGCCCCCGAGAATGAAAATTCATCGAAAAATGACCTAGCTCGTTAGGAAATGGCCGCACAAATATGCATCTGGTTTGTAACCGCGAATACATAAGTGTTGGCGTATTTTGGAAAACGGATTACAGAGAATACGCTTAGGGTTACCACTTCAATCATATAAGACAGAGGGTGAACCGTTCGTATTCTCCTCCCCGCCGCCGTCGTTTTCACCACTGAAATCCTCAAACTCTTTTCGCCTCCGCGCGCAATCTCCAATCCACTCAAGCCCCGTTCGAGAATCAATCCAAAATCTCATCTGGCAAGATGGGTCGGAAACCTGCTTCCAGCAAGCCTACTGAGAGCAAATCCGCCACCAGCAAAAAGAAATCCAAGATCCCAACCACAGATATGCCAGTGTTCAAGAACTCCCCTGCGCCGGCTCTTGCCTGGAAGCCATCCAAGGCAACAGATGAGATGGTGCAGGGTCTTGTGGAGCAAGGCTACCTGCTGGATAAGTCAATCTCCTATTGGCGCACCGATGCTGGTAAGGCCTGGCCTTTCGAAGAAATCCATGAAATCGTGGTTTTTGTCGCTTTTTATGAACGCGGATTCGCCCTCCCCGCTCATGATTTTCTCCGAGGGCTTCTTTCTTACTACAAATTGGAATTGGTTCATCTCAATCCCAATTCTATTCTTCAAATTTCCCTCTTCATTCATCTCTGCGAAACCTTCTTGGGGATTGATCCCCACTTCAATCTGTTCCGATGCCTCTTCCGTGTGAAGTCCTCCCCGGACAAAGTAGTCGGCGGGGCCGGATTTCAGCTGCGTCAGGGGATGAAGAACATGTACTTCGACTTCAAGATGAATGACTCCATTAAAGACTGGAATGACAAATGGTTTTATGTGGAGAATCAGCCCCCGAGGCTATCCAAGCACTCCGGTCATCTGCCTCGGCCGCAAGATTCATGGAATGAATCCCTTGATAGGGATAAGGTTGACGGAATCTCCAGGCTCATCAAGATGATCGCTGCTCTTAAGGATCAAGGCTTAACCGCCATCGGGATTGCCAGCTCGTTCTTGTGCAGGCGCGTACAACCCTGCCAGAAGCGGAGTGCACGCTGGCTATGAGTATACTGGCCCTAAAGACCCGACCAGGATTTCGACCAGCGACCTATCGTCAGATGAAGTCGCCGTCCGCGTCCAGGCACTCTTCATGGATGCCCAAGATCTACCACGCTGGGTACCCGAGTACTCGGCAAGTCGTCCGGCATCATTGGTAAGCTTGAAAACAACCCGATTATCATTTATGATATACACCTTCTTGCTTCTTGACAACTGATCAATTGCTGCGCTATCCACTGCCAGGAATTGCGGACCAGACTTGCCTCCTCGCCTCCAGACGTAGCAGAGAACCAATCCGGGTTGCCTGGATCTCCCCCGCCCCAGCAAACTGCTGAAAGTTTAGGGAAAGGGAAGAAGAAGGCATCGCCAGATATGGACCAGGTAATTCTGGAAGAAGTATCGGACTCTGATGATGACACACCCCGACCTCCTCCTAGGAAGATACTTGGGCAAGGAGGATCAGGCTTGAAGAGGCCTAGTGCTGACGATGCCCCAAGTCCAACCGTCCCCAAGAAGAAACGGGCTATGCGGAAGAAAGTGTCTCCTTCGGTGAAGAAATCATCAGATACCATTCTTGATGAAGCAGAGGCACTTGAAGCAGAGCCTGAAACCAATGTGGAGATCCCAGTGGGAATCCCACTACAGTCTCCTCCGCCCAAGGTACCCCTATTATCTTGTTTGCCAAAAAATCTTGGTTTTATCCTCTTGCCGAGTTGTTTTCTGAATTGAATGTATAATTGCAGAATCCTCAACAAGAAGAACCTGCCCAGTTGGAAGAGCCTCAAGGACCTCAAAATAACCCTTCTGGCGGTTTTGACTTTGTTGTGGAAGAACCTGAATTCAACATGGAATTTGCCAGGTAAATGATCCATCTTCATGGAGCAAAATTCTGAAATGCGAATATTGCTAATCTTCAATTGTTTATGCAGCCGTCCGCCTACTCCTGCTCCTTCAGATGTACCAAGGACACCAATCATGGAGACAGGAGAAGGAGAAGGGCCAAGCCCCCAAGCATCTTCACCGCCCCAACCCCAAGCATCAAGCAGCAACGTCGCGCCACCGCCCCCTGTGAGAGAGCAAGCCCCTCCGAGTACTTCTGCCCCGGGATCCTGGCCCAAAGCAACAGAAAGTATCCGGATGGCAAGCCTCCGTTCTGAGGAATTGGACACCACCACTGGCCAGATGAAGGAAGGTACAATTGAAGAAATCATCCGGGAGCAGAAGAAACCCCGCGAGCCTTCACCAGAGCCATTCCAGATCTTCACCGGCACACCCGGCGTCAACGCAAATGAGGATGAAGACGCCTTTTTGTTCAACTCTGAAGTTGACCACGAAGATCTGGAGAAGGCCGCCGAGCTATACAAACAACTCTCCAAGCTCACAGAGGTTAGTAGAAATAGCGTAGTACTGTAAATACTTATCGCCTTTGTACATTAATCAACCCTGTCTCCTTTAATCTGGATGTAGAGTATACTTGTACGATCTCAGCAGAAATCTGAGATGCTTCGGAGAGCAAGCACGTCCATTGCCCGCGCTGAGAAAGCCACAGCCAATCTGGCCAAGGGACAAGCAGCTTGGGACCAAGAACGTGCCCAATTGCGCCGAGAGCTGGATGAGGCGTACAAGAAGATCAACTTGTACCAGGACCAGCGTGATGACATTGTTGAGAATAATAAGTCTTTGCGACAAAAACTCTCAGGTGTGTACACCGAGTACTTTTTCTCTGCCTGCAGTGATCATATAATGAATAGGATCTGATGTGCTGTCTACAGAGAGTGAAAGGCGCGTTGAAGCTCTAAAAGGCGAGTTCATCGATATGAAGAACCGCTTTTATCGGGAACAGGAGGGCGCAAACCAAGCGGAGCGGAGGGAGACGGAATGCATGGCAGATCTTGCTGAAGAGCAGAAAATGCGCCAGCATGCCGATGCCCAACTCATCGAAGACCTGACCAAGATCCACAATCAAGAGGCTGAAATCCAGGCGCTTCGCGTGGAGGTCAATCGCCGTGGTACGGAAATTGAGTCTTGGAAGGAAGCCGCCCTGCCTTTGGTTGATGTATATGCGAAAGTACCCGCCGGAAGTGTTGCTCCTCCTATCCTTGATCGCCTTCGAGCAACTCCTGGGCAAGTGAAGATGTATTGCCAATGGATCGCCCAGTCATGTACTAAACAAGTACTTGGGGTTGTCCGATCATGGTTTCCTTCACAGCCTTTAGGTGTTACTGAAGGAAGAATCAACCCGGCTTGTACCCAGGCCATGTATGATACCTACATGGAGGAGGAGAAGGACACTGTAGAAAAGATTGTATCTCGTCTTAAGTTCTAGAGGCTCTTTTGTAAGAAAACCCTCTGTAAAAAACTTGGTTTCAGATGTAAATACTTAATGTTTTCGTTAACAACAAGTATCTGTTTATCTGATTGTGTGTGCCCGATCTCTTTGTTTTGAACAAAAAGTAGATGGCATTTGAATGTAGTCTTCCTGGATTGTTTTTAAACAACCCGACTAGATTCAAATAAATAAATGCGCCCGATCTTTCTGTGTGAAACAGAAAGTAGATGGCTTTTTGAACGCTACCCTTTATAGATTGTTTTTAAACAACCCGGGATGAGTCAAAAAAGATGCGCCCAATCCTTCTGTGTGAAACAGAAAGTAGATGGCATTTGAAACAACCCTTTCTAGATTGTTTTTTTAAACAACCCAGGATGATTCAAATTTCTAAGATTGTATCTGATTTCCAAGCTTGAAGACAATGGAATATTGATACTTTATTATTATTGGGCTAAGAAGCCGATATCAGTGCATAAAGAAGGCTGACTATTTATTGACTCTTAAAAAACTCTAATAACTTCTTCAAGGGTAAAAACGCCGCAAGTGCTCAATGTTCCATGCATTGGGCACCTCTGTTCCGTCTTCCCGTTGTAGCTGATAAGTACCCGACCGATGACCCTTCATACTATAAACGGACCTTCCCAAGGAGAAGATAGCTTGTGCTGATCTTTTGTACTCTGAATTCTTTGAAGAACCAAATCACCAATGTTAAATGATCGCATTTGGATGTTTCGGTCATGATACCTCCTGAGTCCTTGCTGGTACGTGGTTGTCCTGATCAACGTAGCTAGCCTCGTCTCTTCTAGCATATCCACATCTTCTGCCCTACTTTGCTCTGCTGCTTCCTCCGAGTAGTTTTGGATTCTTGGAGCATTGTACTCGATGTCTACCGGGAGTACTGCTTCTGAGCCGTAGACCAGAAAGAAGGGTGATTGCCCCGTCGCGCGGCTGGGCTGGGTTCTGAGCCCCCATACCACGGCTGGCAATTCTTGCACCCACTTGCCGCCGTACTTTTTGAGTGGTTCATAGAGCCTTGGTTTGAGACCTTGAAGTATGAGGCCGTTAGCTCTCTCAACTTGTCCATTGGTTCGTGGATGCGCCACTGATGCGTAGCGGACTTCAATTCCCAGATTATCGCAGAAATCAAAGAACTCGCTCCCTGTGAATTCTGAGCCAAGGTCGGTGATAATGCGATTTGGGACGCCGAAACGATGAGCAATGTCTTGGATGAACTCGGCCGCCTTCGCTGCTGTAGCGTTGACTAGCGGCTTGACTTCAATCCACTTGGTAAACTTGTCGATCACCACGTAGAGATACTTGAAACCTCCTGGCGCAGTCTTGAGTGGTCCAACCATATCGAGCCCCTAGCATGCGAAGGGCCAGAAGGGCGGTATGGTGTTGAGGACCGTTGCAGGGACATGAGCTTGCCGGGCAAAGTATTGGAAGCCCTGACAGGTCTTCACGATTTCTTCAGCATCAGCCATAGCAGATGGCCAATAGTACCCGGACCGGAAAGCCTTGCCTACGATCGTGCGGTGAGCAGCATGGTTCCCGCAGATTCCACCATGGATTTCTTCAAGGATTTTCCGTCCGACTTCTGGAGTGACACACTTCATCAAGACTCCAGATGAGGCGCCGCGTCGAAAAAGGGTGGAGCCAACTACTATGTAGTGCTTGCTTCGTCTGATAACTTGCTCAGCCTCCACCTTATCTTCGGGCTCCCTCTGGTGCAGTATGTACTCGATGAAGGGCTTTGTCCACTCGGGTGTAATCACCATGACTTGCTGATGGGGTGGTGTTGTAGTCGGCTGTACTTCCTGCTCCTTGATGGATGGTTGTAACAGCTCATGGACGAAAACGCCGCCTGGTACTTGCGCTCGGCGGGAACCCAGCTTTGAAAGTGCATCAGCAGCCATGTTGTTGTCTCTGATGACGTGATGAAATTCGAGCCCATGAAAGTGCTTCTCGAGTTTGCGCACCTCCATGCAGTATGCATCCATGTTCTCCTTGGTGCAGTCCAAATCTTTATTGACTTGATTGATCACCACAGAGGAGTCGCCGTATACCACCATGTGCTTGATGCCAAGGGAAGCAGCCAAGCGTAACCCGTGCAGTAGAGCTTCATACTCGGCTTCATTGTTGGTGGCTTTCCACAGGATTTGGAGCACATATTTAAGCTGATCGCCTTTTGGGGATATGAGTAGTACTCCTACACCTGCCCCTTCAAGCTTCAGTGATCCGTCGGAGTACATGATCCAATGCTCGAGGGGTTCTTCTGGTACTGCGTGTTGTATTTCTATCCACTCAGCGATGAAGTCCACCAGGGCTTGAGATTTGATGGCAGCTCGTGGGACGAAATCGATGGCGTGAGAGCCCAACTCGACCGCCCATTTGGAGATTCGCCCTGTCGCGTCCCGGTTATGGAGTATGTCGCCAATTGGAAAAGAGGTGACTACAACAACCCGGTGGGCGTCGAAGTAGTGGCGCAACTTGCGAGATGTGATCAAGACAGCATATAATAGCTTCTCGACCTGGGGGTATCGCACTTTTGATTCTGAAAGCACCTCACTGATGAAGTAAAATGGGCCGCTGTACTTTGTATACATGGCCAGGTTCCTCCCGCTCGACTACAATGGCAGTACTCACGACGTGAGTTGTTGCTGCTATGTAGAGAAGCAGTGGTTCCTGATCAGCTGGTGCAGTCAGTACTGGTGGTGACTGGAGAAATTTCTTGAGGTCTTCAAACGCCGCATCAGCTTCTGGAGTCCATACGAACTTGTCTTGCTTCTTGAGGAGCTTGAAGAAAGGTAATCCTCTGTCACCCAACCTTGAAATGAATCAGTTGAGGGCCGCCATGCATCCAGTCAGTTTCTGAACGTCCTTGAGGGAATTTGGAGGTGCCATGGATGTAATAGCGGTAACTTTCTCGGGATTGGCTTCAATTCCCCGGTGGCTGACTATGAAGCCCAGCAGTTTTCCCGCGGGCACGCCAAACACACATTTGGTAGGATTGAGCTTCCATTGGAATTCCCTGAGATGTGCAAAGGTCTTAGATAGGTCATCGATGAGACTATCCGGGTTCTTTGTCTTGACGACGACGTCATCAACATAGGCTTCCACATTGCGGCCAATCTGAGCCTTGAGACAACTCTGAATTGCACGCTGGTATGTGGCCCCTGCGTTCTTGAGTCCAAAGGACATTGTAGTGTAGCAGTAGGCGCCGAACGGAGTGATGAATGCCGTCTTGATCTGGTCGTCTTTGTGCAGGCTTATCTGATGATAGCCCGAGTAGCAATCCAGGAAACAGAGTAGAGAGCAGCCAGCTGTAGAATCCACCACCTGATCGATGCGAGGTAGCCCGAAGGGATCCTTTGGGCAATGCTTGTTCAGGTCAGTGTAATCGACACACATTCTCCACTCGTTGTTGTTCTTCTTGCGGACCAGGACAGGATTAGCGAGCCAGTCTGGGTGGAACACCTCTTTAATGAACCCGGCTGCTAAGAGTTTCGCCAGCTCCGAACGGATGGCTTCTTTCTTGTCCTGGGCAAAGCATCGTAGACGTTGTTTCTTCGGCTTGGCGGCAGGATCAACGTTGAGTTTGTGCTCAGCCAACTCCCTTGGGACTCCCGGCATGTCAGACGGCTTCCATGCGAAGATGTCGCGGTTGTCCCGTAAGAAGCTGGTGAGCACGCTTTCCTATTTGATAGGCAGGTCAGCGCCGATCAGCGCCGTCTTGGAGGGGTCACCCATCCCCAGGTTGATTGCCTTGACTGGAACTTCCTGGGAGGGCTTCATGTTTGGCGCGGCTGGCTTTTTCGTTGGGATTTCCAACTCAGCCTCGCCGAGTTGTTTTGCCATAGCTGCTACGATTGCTGCCTGGCTCGGTTGCTGCATGCTTGCAGCAATCATCACTGCCTCGGTGTCACAATCGTAGGAGGTCTTCAGGTCGCCCTTTAGGGATAAGATCCCCTTAGGGCCTGGCATCTTCAGGACGAGGTAGATGTAATGTGGGATCGCCATGAATTTCGCTAGAGCGGGTCTTCCCAGGATCGCGTGGTACTATGATTCGAAGTCAGCGACCTCGAATGTGATGTGCTCGGTCCTGTAGTTGGCCTCGGTACCAAATGTAACTGGAAGTGATACCTGGCCAAGGGGCACAACAGCGTTGCCTGGAACAATGCCGTAGAAGGGTGAATCAGTGGGCTTGAGCAGGTTGGTGATGTCTAAGCCCATCTTCTTCAAAGTCTTGGCGAACAGGATGTTGAGTCCGCTTCCTCCGTCGATCAATGTTCTTGTGAGTCGCGCGCCAGCTACCACAGGGTCGAGCACCAGAGGGTATCGCCCCGGGTTCTTGATGTTGGTCCATTGATCGTCGTGAGAGAAGCTGATGGGGACTTCGGACCACTTCAGGAAGGTGGGGATGGCAGACTCAATGCAGGCAATCTCGCGGTGGATGACGTTGACAACCTTGTCGGCTTGTTTGTAGCCGGTGTCTTTGTCACCCTTGTCTCCTTTGTTGTCAGGGTTGTTTGGTTTGGGAGCGCCCTCTGCTGAGAACGCTTTCTTGAGCGACCAGCAGTCCCTGCTTGAGTGCTTATCCTTTGGGTGGAAAGGGCACTGCTTGTCGAGTAGTTTTTCTAATTTCCTGCGGGAAGAGTTCTTCTCAGCAACGTTGACCGTGTCTTCAGGTTTGCGCTTCTTATCGCTGAAGTCGCGTTTGCTGTTGTTCTCAACTTGCTTGCCCTTGTTACGGTCGTTGTTGTTGTTGCGATCTCCTCCCGACTTGTTACGGTTGAATCTCTCACGCTGCAGGTCTTCAGCATCTGACCAGCGGCTGATGAGGTCTCGCATCTGCTCTAGTGTCTTTGGCCTGTTCCTTCCGAAATCGAGGTGCAGCACGGGGTCTGTAAGGCCACCGTGGAAGCAATCAATGACATCTTGGTCGGATAGGCCAGCACAGGTTGAGCGTTTCTCCCAAAATCGCCGGTTGTAGCTGCGCAAGTACTCGTTCTGGCCCTGTTTGCACTGGGCTAGGTCAAAGCGAGTACCCGGCTTTTGCCATGAACCTTGGAAGTTGTTGATGAAAGCCTTGCAGAGTTCATCCCAGGAGTCGATGGAGCCTGGCTTGAGCCCTTCTAACCAGGTCAATGGGGCCTGATCGAGGACTACTGGGAGATAGGTACACATGGTGTCGGTGTTGCCCCTTGCCGCCTTGATTGCCGAGTAGTAGATGCGAATCCACTGCTCGGGATCGCGTTTCCCGTCATATCTATCGATATGAGCTGGTTTGAACTTGTCGGGCCAGGAAGTAGCGCGGATGCGGTCTGAGAAGATCGGGAACCCTTCGTACTTGTGGAGGTTGTGGTGATCCTGACCCGGCGCCCCGTAGACTTGGTCGTACTCCTGGCGTCTGCGGCGTTCTTGTTCTTCGCGATCGCGCGCCCGTGACGAGATGATGGTGCGCGCGTCTCTGGGTGGCAATTGTTGTCGCAGATCCCTGTTGTTATCGTGATTCCTGGGGCATCTGTCCCTGTTTCGGTTGCCATCACGCCCGCCGATGTGGCTCTGCTGAACTTCACGGTTGCTTGGTCCAGCGCCGTGGTCACGACCTCCGCCGCCGAGTACTATGCCTCCCTCATTTTGGCGTTGGCGTTGTTCTCTGCTCGGGTGGTGGGACTGGTTGCCTCGGTTTCCAACTTCAGGGTGTCCGCTGCTTGCCTGGCGGCTTGGTGCTCGAGTGATAGTCTTCGCCGGGTTGACTGCGTCATGCTGGATGGTCGCTGTCTCGAGCATTGTCTTCATCCTGAGGATCTCAGGAGTTTCAGGCATCTGTCCCAGCTCTGTGACGACAGCCATGATGTTGGCTGCAGCGCTGGAGTAGACATCTTGGCTGGCAACTTGCTGGAACTTGGCGTTGAGGTCCTGTGGAGGTAACCTAAGGCCGAGGCGGCGACGTCGTTCTGCGCGAGTGACATTTCGCTCCCTGCGTCGGTTACGGTCAGCTTCAGCTTCGTTCTCCACAGTTGGCTCGTCGTTGGAGACTTCTTGTTCCTGGGCGATGATCACCATGGCTTGGCGCCCTAGTGAGTAGCTCCCTGTGCTTGAAGTTACTGGGACAGTTGAGCCGCGGCTACTTGAAGAATTCAGGGGTTGCCCGTGTTGAAACGGGAGTGGATCGATGCACGCGATGATGCGAGACATGTCCAGGTCCTCCTGTGGTGTTGCTCCAAGTGCTGGCTTGCGTCCCGGCCAGTGAACAAATCGTCCTTCGGGGGTTGAAGTAATGACGAGTCCGACTTGTTTCCCGTTCAGGGGAAATTCGTCAAATTCGACCAGAGATCGGAGTTGTTTTAAGGACGCCGCCTGGAAAGCAGAGGTGGGGCCCGTGAGTCCAAAGGGATATTGGCTCGGGGTGTCGGCCTCGTGCTTAACAGTGGCTGGACTCCTTTTCTTCTGGATTTTTGAATTGGCGGATTTTGGCATAGCCGATGGTTCAGAAACCGACTCGGGTTGCCTGGTCCGCTTCGGAAATTTCCCAGCCCGAGTTGAAATCGGGTCAGGAAGAGTGATTCCTTGAGTCCGAGTTGAGTTCGAACTCGAGGTTCCCCGAGCCCGAGTTGTATTCGGTCCCGGGGGCACGATCTCGTCGAGCTTGTCGGCGAGTTGCTCCGGAGTCGGCGATTTGAGGGCGCGGTCGAAGTTGGCCGCGCCGTCCGCCGTGCAGACCCAGGAGCCGAAAACGAAGATGGCGCCTTTCTCGAACGCCATGTCGCCGTCGCAGTTGATGATGACTGGTGCCATCGAGCTTGCTGAATGATTCTCGACGAGAGCCCCTACCTGGCGCGCCAGCTGTCGGTTTTTTATACCGGCTAGCCTACTATGGGGGGTCCCTAAGTAGTCGAGTTGTTCGTGGGGGCCTCGCCAGAACCAGAAGCACGATGGTGAACACGAGACGATTTAGACAGGTTCAGGCCGTCTCGAGTAGGGAGCGTAATATCTTACGTCCTGTATGGTGGATCTTCTCGTATTGATGGGTATGATTTTACAAGGGGTCCCTGCCTCACCTTATATACTCGGGAGACAGGGTCTACAAGGCAAGAAATACAAACTCCTAGTCGGATACAATACACAGAGTCCTAACATGAGTAGGCCGGGTTGTTTCCCAGTACCCGACTAGTTTCCTTAAGCTGTACAGGTCTTCCTTGTATCAGTTAGGGTTGTCGGCCCAATTTCCTAACGGGACTGTGGCCCATGAGGACTCCCATGGATCCTGGACCGTCACTAATGATAGATTAATTAGGCTTAATAGACTCATCTTGCGATTTTCCGTCCATCTGTGTAATTA
>CM014273.1:22217190-22245713 GCA_004135705.1 Alloteropsis semialata | reverse complement strand
TCTAAACAAGCCCTAAGGGTGGTCTGGTTTTGAAGACCCCATCATAAAAACACAATATTTGGTTCAAAAATAATGGCTTTCTTCTCTAAATTCTATGTTCGCAAAAAATTCTATGCATATCTGAACAAAAAGATAGCTATAGACTAACTCACCGTCGTCATATTAAGATACATGTGAGTTATTATAGCCCTTCAATCTTTTTCTTCTTTTTCTGGTGCATTCTCATCCGCTCCACTCAGGCGAGCTGCAGTGCCGTCCCCATCAACAGGTTAGGGTTTTGGGGTTTCGGGTTCAAGGTTAAGATTTTCTAATATCAGTTGGCTTATAAAGGTGGTCGAAATGGCCAGTCTGACAGTCAGTGATGACAGGTGAGATGACAAGAGCCACTAACTAGGAGGTAGTGGCATGAACAAAATGACGGTGTCGGTGGTGTGGGGAACGAGTTACCTCGGTTAGTGGAGGAGCTGAGCAGAACGGTAAGGCAGTGGGAGCCACCGGCCACAGGTGGAGGAAGACAAAGGAAGAGTATGGCAGGGCAGCCGTGGTTGGCCGAAGCACTAGCGGTGGCGGCGGGGTGGCAGGCCGCAAGGGGGAATGAGGGTCAAAGCATGGACGCTGGAGGAGAAAGGAAGAATTAGGAAATATTTTTTTTGGAGGATATATAATCCATTAACTCAAAGGCTCAGTGATATCACTGGCCACAAGGTTCTCGATGCCCGGGGGCATGCCTTCCCAGAAAAGGTCGGCATCTTGAGAACACATACACCCTTGCGCCGCCAAAGCGTGCGCAACCTTATTACAATCTCTAGGACAGTAACTCAACACACACGAACTAAATGACGTATTCATGATACATCTGGCTTCATAGACGAGACCACCCGTTGGTGCTAACGCAAAGGAATTCGTACTCAACGCCGTTTTCGCTAGCATCGAATCCGTCTCAACAATCACTCTATTCATCCCTTTTTCAGCAGCTTTTCGTAGCCTGACGACGACCGAGTCGAGAGCTCAAAACGCCATGAGCCGTTGTGTGTGCGCAAGGCGGGCCCTGAGCCCCTCGTAGCCCTAGCAAAAGAGGAAAGTAGGCCGGAACCCAGGTTCCTCGCGGAAGAGTTCCATGACACTCTAAATTTTCGATGCCCCTTTCACAAGGACACTAAACACAATCTCCGTGATTGTCACGCACTATTCAAAGAACTCGGCGCCATGCCGCCGACCAAGAAACAGCACTATAACAACAACGGCGGCCACTACAACAACTACCGCCACGACGGCCACAACGATCGCGACCGGCGTGACGACTACCGCCGCAGAGAGGATCACGACCGCCAGGACGACTACCGTCGTGGTGACTACCGTGACCGTGAGGCTCCGGCCCGCCGAGACGATCCACATCATCAAGACGATGAGCGCAGACCTGCCGCACCAGCAGAAGCTCCCAGGCGCGACACTAATGGCAACTTCTAGCACGCCGACCGCCACGTCAATGTCATCATTGGGGGGACCCGGCGCCTTCCCAGATAGTCTCAAGGGCAAGCTCCACAAGTGCGAGGTGAAGATGGTCTCCACCAAGCCCGTGGAATATCTCCAGTGGTCGGAGATGCCAATCACCTTCAGTCACGCCGACCACTGGGTATACTTACCCGAGCCAGGGTCATACCCACTCATTGTCGCTCCTGTCGTCGAGCGAGTCCTCCTCACCAAGGTCTTGGTTGACGGCGGGAGTACCCTAAACATCATCTTCACCAGCACCCTCAACAGCATGGGGTTCGACTACAGCCGACTCCTGAGCGCCGAAGATCCGTTCTTTGGCATTGTACCAGGAAAAGCTTCCTATCCGATAGGAAGGGTCACCCTGCCGGTCACATTCGGCACGGCCGACAACTACCGCACAGAGTTATTATACTTCGAGGTGGACGATTCCCAGAGCTCCTACCACGCCATCTTTGGCAGACCCGTGCTAGCTCGGTTCATGGCCATACCGAACCATACTTACCTGGTTCTAAAGATGTCGGTGCCAAACGGAGTCCTCTCCATCCATAGAGACATCAAGACTTCGTTTGAGTGCGACGGGGAAGCCATCAAGATAGCCGAATTATCCCGGCAACTCGGCAACAGCGCCTTACTGGCAGAGGCAGCCCCCAAGGTGGCGACCGATGAGCCAGTTCTCCCAGAGCAGAAGCAGCAGCCCACGGCGCTGACGCCCGTAGAAGCCCCCAAAGCAATCAACTTGGGACTCGACGACCCTCCAAGACGGCCCTCATAGGACCAGGGCTCACTCCCAAATAGGAAGACGCGCTCACCTCCTCCCTCATGGATAACTGGGACATCTTCACATGGAAGCCCTCAGACATGCCAGGAGTCCCGAGGGAGATGGCTGAGCACTCCTTGGATTTGAGCAAAAACGCAAAGCCTATCAAGTAGAAGCTACGCCGATTCGCTCAAGATCGAAAGGAGGCCATTAGGGTAGAACTGAATAAGCTCTTAGCTGTCGGTTTCATTAGAGAATGCAAACACCCTGAGTGGCTTGCAAACCCTATACTTGTAAAGAAGAAAACCGGTGAATGGAGAATGTGCATTGACTACACGGATCTCAACCGCTACTGCCCTAAAGACCCCTTCGCTCTCTCGTGAATCGACCAAGTCGTGGACTCTATGTCCGGCTGCGTGCTCCTTTGTTTTCTTGACTTCTACTCGGGCTATCACCAGATAGCCCTCAAGACATCCGACCAGGATAAAACAACATTCATCACCCTGCATGGCATCTACTGCTACAAGACGATAACCTTCGGGTTGAAGAACGCCGGCACCACGTACCAGAAGGCCATCCAGGGTTGCCTGCAAAACCAAATCGGGCAAAATGTTGAGGCCTACGTGGACGATGCCGTCGTCAAGACCTATGATGCCGACTCCTTGATCGCTGACCTCCAGGAAACCTTCAACAACCTGCGCCGCTTCAGATGGAAGATCAACCTTCAAAATGTGTATTCGGTGTACCATCAGGCAAGCTCCTAGGCTTCCTAGTTAGCCAACGCGGTATTGAGGCAAATCCAATCAAGCTGGATGCCATACGGAACCTTGAAGAACCTAAGTGCAAGAAAGACATCATGAAGCTTACAGGGATGATGGCGGCCCTGAGCCGATTCATTAGCAAGCTTGGTGAAAAAGGACTTCTGTTCTTCATAATCCTAAGGAAGGCGGACAAGATTGAATGGACCCCTGAGGCTAGCAAGACCCTGGCCGACCTCAAGGAATTCCTAGTCAACCGCTCAGTACTCACAGACCAGACCCCTGGGGAAGAACTACTGCTCTACATTTCAGCTACCACCCATGTGGTCAGCACGGCCCTAGTCGTCGAGCGACCAGAAGAAGGACACCCGTACAAGGTCCAGCGCCCTGTATATTTTGTCAGCGAGGTACTCGGCGAAAGTCCGATACCCTCACCCTCAGAAGCTGCTCTACGTGCTCCTGATCACTGCCAGGAAGCTACGCCACTACTTCCAGGCCCATGTCATCCGGGTTATTTCCAAGTTCCCGCTCGGAGCCATCCTGCACAACATAGACGCCAACGGTCAAATAGTAAAGTGGTCCGTTGAACTCGAAGAGCACACCATCAACTTTGAGCCACGGGAGGCCATCAAATCCCAGATACTGGTCGGCTTCGTGGCCGAGTGGACAGAGATACAAACGCCGACCCCAGCAGAGCGGCCAGAGCATTGGAAGATGTACTTTGACGGCGCCCTCAACCTCGAAGGAGCCGGTGCAGGAGTGTTGTTCATCTCCCCGGAAGGGCAGCACCTAAAATATGTTCTCTAGATACACTATCAGGCCACCAACAATGGGGCCGAGTACGAAGCCCTTATCCACGGTCTCCAGATCGCGGTGTCACTCGGCATCAAGCGGCTAGTGTGCTACGGCGACTCCAAGCTAGTCGTCGAGCAAGTTAACAAGAACTGGGACACCAACAAAGAAACCATAAGCGCATACTACGCCGAGGTCCGCAAGCTTGAAGCTCACTTCTACGGGCTCGAACTCCACCACGTTCTATAGGAGGACTACGTCGCCGCCGACATCCTGTCCAAACTAGGGTCCACTAGGGCCCAGGTACCAGTCGGTGTTTTCGTTCAAGACCTACGCACCTCGTCCATCAAGATGCTTGAGGACGGCAGCCCTGTGCCCGACCCGGAATCACTCCCAAGTGGACCGGCGACCAACGAACTTCTCCTGGTAGAAGCAGACAGGCGCGCCCCATTCATAGCATTTCTCACGGAGAGCTAGTCACCAGGTACAAAGGAAGAAATCAAAAAGCTGACTCGGTGCTCGACGAACTACGTCGTCATCGGCGACGCCTTGTACAGGAAGGATGCCTCCACAGGCATACTCATGAAGTATGTCCTCCGGGATGAAGGCATCAGCCTCTTGCAAGAAATCCACTTAGGCACTTGCAGCAACCACGCAGCCGCCGGGACCCTAGTCGGCAAAGCCTACAGAGCAGGGTTCTACTGGCCCATGGCCCTGTCCGATGCAAAAGACCTGGTGCGCCGCCACACCGGTTGCCAATTCTTCTAGAAGCAAAAGCACCCGCCAGCTCAGGCGCTTAGAACGATCCCCCCATCTTGGCCATTCACGGTATGGGGACTCGATAATGTCTGGCCATTCAAAACCACTCTGGGCGGATTCAAACATCTCTTGGTGGCAGTTGACAAGTTCACCAAGTGGATCGAGTACAAGGTCGTAACCGACACCAAGTCCGTTACAGCCGCTAAGTTCATCGAGGAACTCACCCACCGGTTCGGCGTCCCGAACCGCATTGTCACCGACCTAGGATCCGAGTTCACAGGACATGAATTCTGAGACTTCTGTCAGGACAACTGCATCGACGTCTATTACTCTTCCTTGGCGCACCCTAGGTGCAATGGTCAAGTCGAGCGGGCCAACGACATGGTCTAGGACTCGTTCAAAAAGGCCATGTATGACGACCTCAACAAACACGCCGGCTGGTGGGCTAAAGTAGTACCCCACATCATATGGGGCCTGCGAACACAGAAGAACCGAGCAACCAGCTACACCCCATTCTTCATGGTATACGGCTCCGAAGCCGTCCTACTAGCCGACCTCGCTTACGGTGCCCCGCGCATCCAGCACTATGAGGAAGGAGAAGCAGAAACAAGTCAGCAGTTTGACATTGACAGTGTAGAAGAGACACCGACTCGCTGCCCTGATTCAACACGTCCGTCACGAGCAACAAGTTCGACGGTACCACAACAAGAACGTCCGGGAACGATCTCTAAACGTCGGTGATTTGGCCCTGCGCCGAGTCATGTCCACCAAGGACTAGCACAAGTTGTCGGCTCCCTGGGAAGGACCCTTCATCATCAAGGAAGTCATCTCGCCAGGAACATACTGCCTCCAGTGGGCCAACGATGACCCCGTCCTGAACGTGTGGAATATACAGCATCTCGCAAAGTTCTTCCCGTAGATGTCTTCAAAGCTATGTACTCTTCCTCTGATATTAGTAATAAAATATTTTTTCTTGCCAATGACTCCAGGTCATAAGGCCCACCGCTAACTTTTTAACCGACATCCAAGCTAATGCTCGGGGACTGGGCCCGACCCAAACAAACTTATCACGATCACAGAGAGAGTCCTCGCCGACTCTGACTTCCGAAGTCAGCACTGATGAGCTAGACCCGGCCCCGAGCCTGGCCATACCTGTCCACCTATGGGCTCTATGGAAGCACCATCAGGCTGCACCCCGAGCAGCTGATAATCATCATCCTCAAACGGGGGAGGGCTACTCCTCGGGTTTTCCACCTCAATCACCCTCCCCATGTCTTCATCCATGCCACCTGCCTCAGGCAGCTTTTCCTGCTTGTCCACAACTGGGGGACTCGCCCCCTCAAAGACAGGCAGACGACTCGACGGCCGAGCCTAGTCATCGGCTACCAGGCCACTCGGCGTCTGCTCCGGCAAACTCACTTCGACACGGGACCCAAACCCTGCCTCCGAGGCTGATGGCTAAACCAACGACGTCTTGCCACCAGCCTCTGGAAGCGGCGCTAGACCAACCCCAAATTCATGGCCCCCGAGCCTACATTGCAAATGCACATGGTATAAAATACACAGCCCAGGCAACGATCAGGATGCTTCAAATGACTTACCAACTTTTTCGAGGATGCTTGAACTTGATCCTCTTGAAAAGCATAGACGGCGCCAGGCTGGGCAGCGGAATCGACTCCGGGAGCCCCCCCCAACTGAACATAAAGGGCTCCCTGACCACCAATGTCGAACTAGGGCGACTCTCCTAGGTCCGGGCTCGAGGGGGACCCATCGGCCTCATCTTCAGCTTGGCTTGCTGAGGATATCAGCCTTCTCTTCTTCGCCTGGGATTCGGCCCGGGCAGCTTGCCCCGATTTGGGGAGCTGCTTCGGCGACGACCCCTGAGCGGCCGACCTCATCGACCTCAACATCGTCACCTTGTGCACGGCCATGCGCCTCTGCTTCCCTGCATTAATGGCAGCCGCCAGGATCACCTGATCATCATCCGACTCCCCCGGGGGAGCCGGAATCAAGTCGCCAGCCTCCCATTCGGCTGGCTCCTCATCCACCACATGAGGCATCCGGGATGCCTCCTCCGCCGTCATCAGCTTCTCCAGCCGAACACTGCCCTCGGGCAGCGGGGCCAGACAAAAATACTTCACCGCGTGTCCCTACAAAATGATCAACACAGCAACACAGACTCGCATACACAGAAGCATTTATCTGGCATCAAGCTACAAAAGTCGTATGGGAAACAAATGCTGACCGGCGGCGGCGGATTGTGCAAGGAGAAGGGCACAGGTGTACCTTGGTTGTAGATCTCCCCACGCATAAAGCTCGAGACCCTCTCCTTGGTCTCAGGAATGAACATGGACCGGACTTGTTCTCGAGTCGGATCCTTGGCGCCTGAGAATTCATACCCGGGGTGAACCCGGTCCTTGATAGGCTGCGTCAGGCACTGGATGAAGGAAATCATGATGGCTGCCGCAGTCAATTTCCTCTCTTTCGCCTTGGCTATCAGCTGCAACAGCTCCTCAACTTCCTGCAGATCCTTGCCCTCGGGAAGCGACTCCCAGTCGGTAATCTTCTTCGGCCGATGGCCAGTCCGGGTCGGCAGGGCTGGGGGATGATTCGCGACATAAAACCAATATGATCACCATTCCTTGTTGGAGTCATTCATGTCCAACATGAAGTACCTTTTGGACATGCCATGCCTCAAAGAGAACCCTGCCCCGCCAGTTATCCGGGCCGGACCCTTACCGGCATCCTCTCCAATTACCTTCATGCGGTACAGCCGCCGCCACAAGTTGAAGTGCAGCAAAATTCCCAGGAAGGCCTCACAAAGATGGATGAAGACCGAGATCGCAAAAATTAAGGTTGGATTCCGGTGGGTAAGCTCAATACCATAGTAATGCAGCAACCCCCGAAGGAAATCCCCCGTCGGCAATCTAAAGCCACGCTTGAAGAAGGACGCGAAGACGACCGTCTCCATCTCCAAGCGTACCCAGGGTCGCCTGTCGTTCCCAATAGGCCACCACAGAAGCTCCTCCTTGGGACACAGTACGCTGCGCTGCACCATGGCATGAAGCTTCTCCTCGGTCATGGAGGATTGGTCCCAGGAAGGTTCTTGGTGCGGCACTTCCCCCGGCATGCCAGCCCACTCTTCGACCTCGGCAGAGGTGGCACTCGTCCCCAGAGTGGCAACCATCCCCATGGCAGTGCCACCCCCACTGGCGGTGACATTCCCCGCGGACGCCTCTCCATGGCCCGCGGAGACTTCCGTGTCCACCGCCTTCGATGGCGACCGGGCCTCCTCTCCCAACGCCGGAGCCTTCAATGATGCCGCCGGGTCCGCCATTTCCGATGCCAAATGCTCTGGTGCTCGACAAAGGGAGTGTGCCGGCGCACTGGCGGCGGACACACTTTGGCGCCGGTGAGCGCGCGGTGGACGAATCGAACCTACGGCAGCGCTATGCGGCGGCGGCGGGCGGTATGGCTCTAGATCTGGGAATGGCAGTGGTAAAACGTCGCCGGCGACTGATTCGATTTATCCCCCCTCCGCCGGTTCAAATAACCCTAACAGCGTCGTGACTAACGGATGGAATCCGCAGCGATTCCATTAATCGCGGGCCAACGGCTCTCCGTGCGCCAACGGCTCGTCGCCTAAGGAACTCGGCCAGCCCCGACGCTCGGGGACTCGACGCTCTGAATCCGGTCAACGGGTTCCGTGACTTGGCCAGCCCCGACGCTCGGGGACTCAGCGCTGCGACTCCAGTCAACGGGTCTCCGTGACTCGGCCAGCTCCGACGCTCGGGGACTCGACGCTCTGACTCCGGTCAACGGGTCTCTGTGACTCGGCCAGCCCCGACGCTCGGGGACTCGGCGCTGCGACTCCGGTCAACGGGTCTCCATGACTCGGCCAGCCCCGATGCTCGGGGACTCGGTGCTACGACTCCAGTCAACGGGTCTCCGTGACTCAGCCAGCCCTGACGCTCGGGGACTCTGTGCTATGACTCCGGTCAACGGGTCTCCGCGACTCAGCCAGCCCCGACGCTCGGGGACTCGGCGCTATGACTCCGGTAAACTGGTCTCCACGACTCGGCTAGCCCCAACGCTCGGGGACTCGGCACTGTGACTCCGGTCAATGGGTCTCCGCGACTCGGCCAGCCCCGACGCTCGGGGACTCGGCGCTATGACTCCGGTCAATGTGTCTTCGTGACTCGGCCAGCCTCGACGCTCGGGGACTCGGCGCTGCGACTCTGGTCAACGGGTCTCCATGACTCGGCTAGCCCCGACGTCTGGGGACCCGGCGCCACGAGCCTAGCTATGAACCTACGCTGCCAGGTTGGCCCCCGGTCCATGGATAACAGAAATCATACTTGCAACCAGGCTGTAAAAAGAGGATTCCTCAACAAACTATACAATTACAAAGAAGAGCCGGCCATGGGCTGGTTACAAGGATGAAAATCATTAACTTTCAGGATGACAGCTTGGGGCACTCACCGTGGCGCGAATTGCTGCATACGCAGCAAGCTTCGTCCACATGAGCTCATCGCAAGTTCTCTTGCGAATGCCTCCGGGTTTCCCTTGGCTCTACAAGCATTTCACCGTACAAGGCCCTCGGCCCAAGGCAATGCTAGGAGAGAATGGGAAAGCATGCAGACGCTCATCAACACCTCAAGATCTTCGCAAGCACTCTTCTAGCACCAAGCTTTCAAGCCCCCAAGGTTTCTCCTCGGTGGATGAACCCAACAACAAGTCCCCAACACATTTACTAAGTGGCTTCTACACATCTTCGCCGCCGGTTGGTAGTCTCTGAACCTCAGCGACCATTTATAGCCCTGGGCTAACTGTACCCACGTGACCCCGGTTACACTGTACGTCGCGTGAAGCTCTGAGCCACGCGGCTCCTCCCTCCGAGGCGCTCAGACCACCCTTATCGTCTTTGGCAGCTTTCGACCACGGGCGCGCTCTGTGTACTCACGTGGATACTGTTTTTGTCACGATGTGTCCTGACACTTGTGATGATCTCATCCTTTGGGCGGCCTGATTGCCCTGGCGTTCGGTGGTTGTTTCCACTTGACCATTAGCCCGATTTTTCCTAATCGGCCCAATGCTTGGGGACTACTCCATATGCCTCATCAGGATGTGTCACCTTCCTAAATTGGTGCGGTATCTTATGGTGTTCGACTCGGCGACCACTCGGCACTAAGCCACTCGGGGCTTTGCCCCCGGGTCTGTCTAGGGTCATCCCCGATGACCTGCGGTTTTCCTTTTTGAGCACCACCCACCCTTGTGTTGGCCTACCGACCAAGATGCTTCAACCGACTACGGAGGCCTCGTTTCTTCATCGGCAGTCCACCACGCGCCTGCACGTTGCTCGGGGACTTATGGGATATGGGTACCCCTGGGCCTACTACCAACCGGGTACATAGTCGGCCTGGGCCCACGTTTGACAACGATGTGGGCTGACCCTAGGCCAGCCCACAAGGATCCCTGACTTGATGGACAAGTTTGGTGAAGACTTGACCCGCAAGGTGCATGGCGAGATACTCGGATCTCGCCCAAGGATCACGTTGATTATGTTGCAAACCAACTTGGATTAGTTTCCTAGTTGTAGCTGGATATAATTAGAGATAACCAACTTGTAAACCCTAGGCCATCAGCCTATATAAGGCGGCCTAGGTCGACCCCTTCATTCATCGAATACTTTCTCCCTCATTGTAACTACAAACTCGTCATTGTTCTCCGGAACTCCGCCGAGCCGAGCAATACATCACCACCGAGCACAGGACGTAGGGTATTACACCTCCGGGTAGCCCGAACTTGTATAATCCCTGTGTCCCCGTGTTACCTCGAGCTCCCTAGTCTCGCGATTGCCCTTTGCCTACAAACCAACCATTTGGGTATCCCAGGTGGACTGCCGGACTAAACCTCCAACAGCGGTTGAACTGCTTGATTCTCCTGTTCTCCGAGCTGAGGAACTGTTCGCTTCATTTCTTTCTTGCCACTCTATTGGCTCTTGGCACTCTGTTCAATCTCTTGGCTCTATTGCTTCCTCAGCTCCCTCTCATCCCTTTGATTTTTCATGTAGGCCTTCTTAATAGAATGGTCATAATTTGACATAACTATCTTCTTTGTTGGTTTAGCCATCTTTGCGAAAAACTGTGCTGTCTCCAAAGGAACTTTTTCCTTCTTCTTGGGCTCCTCCTTTGTAAAATAGCCTTCAACCTCTTTTCTACTTATCTCCACATATTCTTCATAAGATTTGTCCCAAAGTAGCTTGACAGGTTCCTTGGCTTGCTTTTGCTTTGATACTGGTTGCTTTGTGGATGTTGGCTTTGATGGTGCCTTGGCTTGCTGCTTAGCTTTCTTTGATGGTGGAGGTGCAGGCGGTGGAGATTGATTAGCTGTAGGCGACGGAGATTTCTGAGGTGGAGGCGACGGAGACCTTTGTTCATGGACAACCGACTGTTAACGCTCTTTAGCGACACACTTTTACCCCGGTTTATCTCCAATAATGGCATAAATTTGATATCTAAACTAACAATCACACTCTATAACCGGGACGTTTTCGCATATGCATGTGTTTATGGAGGAATTGTGTTTACGCAGGTTTTTGGGCTAAAATGGAGCACATATGGACAAAGCATGGAACCAAGGACGACACGGTGAAAGATGAAGGCCAGCGGCCCAAAGAACAGGGCAGGCCGGCCGGCCCCACATGGCTAGGCCGGCTGGCCTAGGTAGTTCCAACCTTCGTTCGTGCTCAACTTTGGTGAACCAACCTCCAAGAGTATTTGAAAGGCAAGTGTTCAAGATAAGGTCAAGAGACTTCGGGGTCAAGGCAACTCAATCGGAGGATTTGGAAGTTTATCACTTCCCATTCTTATCTCGAAGATATCCTGAAGCAAACGACGTCCAAAGGCCCACATGCATAGGTGGAACGTCTACAAAAGCTTCCAGAAGACTTGAGGAGAAAGCAGAGGACGAGGCGGCCAGGGAAGGCCCCAGGCCGGCCGGCCTGGACCTCCTAGGTCATGATTTAAAGATGCTTTTCATTGAGATTCACATCTATCTTTCTTCACTCTATTTGGCTCGGAGCTACAACATATGCATGATCTAGGCAATCTAGATTGGTTATCTCTAACTTTCTCTTGCTACCTCTGGTGATTGGTTTTAGTAGATTAGATTGGTTTTGCAACGCCTCTTCATGATAAAAGGCTTTCAATGCTAGTTAGATTGTTTCTTATGTCTTTAGTTCCACGGATTGATAAACCTTGGGGGAGTACTCTAAGGGAAGAGTTACAACTGATCCGTGCACTTGCGGTTCACGATTGACGTGTCCAAGGGCCGTTAACAAGCTTTTCTGGCGCCGTTGCCGGAGAACTGTCGATTAAGATACGATTTGACTAGCATTCGTAAATATTTCTTTTTCTTAATTTTTTTTTATTTCTCTCTTTTTAGATCTCCTATTTTCTCTTTTATCAAAAATAGATCTAATCCACAAAAACAAAAAACTCAATCTAATCTAATCTAGTTTTATTTTTATCCTTATTTTATTTTATCTCTTTCTTTTAGATCTTGTATAAATATTTTGCTTTCACTAACCCTAACAAGAAATGGATGGCTACCTCTCCAACAAACCGAAAAATTTTGTGGATGATCCAGAAAAACTTTACAGGCAAAGGAGACGCGAAGCACACGCTAAGAAGTTGGAATTAGTAGATCCGAAAGACAAGACCGCAAGTTCATCATCCACTCCACCACCAAGTCCAAGGAAGCCGCCACCACAACCCGAGATGGCGGAATGCACGATCGGAGAGCTATGCATCCCGGACATCAACGATTTGCCCATCCAAACCCTCAACGAAGTTGGAGGGCCGTTCGAGATCAAGACCTCAACCATTCGTATGGTGCAAAGCTCACCCTTCGCCGGAAAAGAAGATGCCAACCTTCACCTTCAAGCATTCATCCAACTATGCCGCACCTTCGACATGCAAGGAGTAACTCAAGATCAAGTGAGAGCGAGGCTCTTTCCGTTCTCTCTACTTGGGAGGGCACTTCAATGGTTTCATTCTCTACCGGCGGAGACGGTGCAAAGTTGGGATGCCTTGATGAAAGCTTTCATGATGGAGTTCTACTCGCCGGGCAAGACTCAAATTTTGCGCAACAAGAATGCTACATTCGCGCAAGCCCCAATGGAGACTACTGCGGAAGCCTATGAGCGCTTCAACGACTACATCCGAGCCGTGCCTCGTCACAAGTTTTCAAGGGAGGATATAGTCCAGAAGTTCTACCAAGGCCTCATGACCACATCAAGGGCAATCATCGACGCATCGGCTAGTGGATCCATTATTGAGCTCACCCCGACTCAAGCTCTCAAGCTATTCAAGAAAGTGTCAGACAATGATGCATGGGCATCATTGGGACGGCTGCAACCTACACCATCCACGGGAGTTGCTAAAAGCGTTTTGCAGGTGGAGCATGAAGAATTACTAGAAGGGAAAATCGATTCACTAATGAGAAGGTTGGAGAAGATGGAGGTGGACAAGAAGGAAGCCCATGCTATTGATTTGAAGGCAGCCGAAGCAAGGTCCACATGTGAAGATTATGGAGAGTACAGCCATGTCTAGAGGAATTGTTCGGAGGAAGCTAAAGTGCTCAAATATATGAGGAAAGGAGATTTGTCTCCACCGTCCTACTTCCACTACGGGCAAGGTAGACCTCAATTTAATGCAAGCTCATCTCTTCAAAACTCGGTGCCTCTTCGCATACAATTGAAGGAGTTCATGGAGGAGTAATGCAAGATCAACAAGGACACCGTCGCTAAGTTCAAGTCTATGGACAAGATATTGGAGAACATTGATGGCAAGGTGACGGAGGTCGGAAGCTCTAACCACCAAGTGCTCAACATGATGAAGATGCTAGAGACACAAGTGACCCAGCTAGCTGGACGCTTACCTAGTAATGAAGGAAGACTACCGGGGCAACCTCAAAATCCGGAGACGGCAAAAGCAATTCAAACTCGCTCGGGGAAAGAGACCGAAGATCCCGAACACCCGGCCGGAGCAAGGAAGTCTAAGCCAAGTGTTGAAGCCGAGATGACATCAAAAGAGAAAGCGCCTACTTCCGCACCGGAGATAGTCACCCAAGAGCCGGAGTTTGAGATGATCGATGAAGATACAAAGATTCTTCCTCCGAGGCCACGTTACCACAAAGGTAAAATTGATGAGCATTTCGAAAAATTTGTTGAAGTGGTTCGCAGGTTGAACATCAATATGCCGCTCTTGGACGCTCTACAAGTTCCAACATACTCTCGCTACTTCAAAGACATACTTTCGAACAAGCGTGAGATGCTGCCGCCAAGTACCATCAAGATGACCGAAGAATGCAGCGCGGCTATTGCCGATCAAGCTCCCGAGAAGAAGAGGGATCCGGGGTGTCCAACCATCCTGTGTTCCATTGGATCATACATGTTCGAGAGAGCATTGTGTGACCTTGGCACAAGTGTAAGCGTCATGCCAAAGGTCGTGTACGAGAAGCTACGCTTACCGGAGCTGGAACCCACTGCCATGTGCCTAGAGCTAGCGGACAACTCCGTTCGCTATCCTATGGGCATCGCCAAAGACGTACCCGTGAAGATCGGAGAACACCTAATCCCCATGGACTTTGTGATTCTCGATATGGGAGAAGGGACAAAGTCGCCACTCATCCTTGGGAGGCCGTTCCTCAAGACTGCAAGGGCGAACATCAACGTTGGCAAGGGAGAGATCAAGTTCGACATCAATGGCACCATGAGCGAGTTCAAGTTTCGTCCACGCTTTGAGGTATGCAATATGATCAATGTTAAATATATTTCACCTCACCGTCGTGACACCAAGGAGGAGCCGAAGAAGGAGGAAGCGAAGGAGACCAAAGAAGTTGTTGCATCCGTCGAGACAAAAGCTCTACGCCCGCTTGTGAAGACCAAAAAGATGACTAAGCCGAAGAATAATCCTGCACCCAAGCCAAGGATTGTGCAAAAGTGGGTGCCCAAGACTGCAACGCCCACACCGAGCGTTGGTCCGAAGTGAAGAAAAGAAGAAGTCTAGCTATAGACTATAAACGAAGCACTTTACGGGAGGCAACCCATTCGTCAAGTCGAGAATAAGCTACCGGGAGGACAACCCGTTCGATGAGTCAAGAATAAGCTACCGGGAGGACAACCCGCGAAGACCGTTTGAGTAAGTGAGTCATGAATTTTGCTACACAAGACTTGATAAACATTTGTTAAATTGGTCGTTAGGTCGAACATTTAAATTAGAGTTGCTCGGTCATTTTGATTTTAATTCTTATTTAAAACCAATAACTTGAGCCTTCCCATGATTTATTTGTTTACTCTTAAGAAACCTTGTAAAGACACGAGTAGAGCCAAGCGTTATTCTTAATTCTTTAAATTCTTTGACGCATGATAGGTTCACGCAACCTTAGCAATTTTCAGTTTTGTTTCCCTAGGATTAGGATTTTTCTAAGCCCCTTTTATTTTATTTTCTTTCAAAATCTCTCTCTCTTTTTTGCCAAAATTTGGAACCTAAACCTATGACCTACGGTTGAACTCGGAAAAGTTCGCTATCAATTAATGAAAGTGAGCAATACCGGTACAATCAAAATTAATGTAGTCGGAAAATATTTCTCGACTCACAAGTGTTTATGATGTCGAAATTCCCCTCTAGTTATTCAAACTCATTGCTTGCTTTGAGCTGGTTTTACTTGTCATGATTAGAGGAGGATTTAAGCATGTAAATATACTTGGAAGGGTTTATGATCATTATCATCACTAAATGACCAAGATTGAGTTCACGGGAAGAAATATTGTGCTCTCCACCGAACTCCACATGCAAGAGGGAGCAGCCATGCATGGTGGTACACTCATTTTTGCAGGATTGAAAGCAACATTTGGAGTGGAGTTGAAGCAAAGGACAAAGACATGAATCAAAGTGGAGAAAACAATTTGCAAGTGGACAACTTTGCTAAAGAATGGATAGTTCACAACATTTGGACGGAGCAAAGCATGTGGAGCTGCTGGACACTGATTAGGAATCGACTTAGGAAGCACTAGGAGCAAGGACACGTGAAGACGGCCAGGGAAGCCCCTAGGCCGGCCGGCCCCAAGCCTCTAGGCCGGCCGGCCTGACGCCCATATATGCCCCCTGGTGCTCATCTTTCACAGGTACGTTCTCATACAATTCTAAGTCCTTTTTCTTCAGTTCTTCCATCTTGAACACCAGCAAAAGCTCTGAAAAATTTTGAGAATCAAAACCACCTCCAAAAATCTCCAAAAAATCACTACAATTCCTAGTTTGCTCTCCTCTTCGATATATTATTTTTCCACTGGAGAAAACCCCCGGTGTGTTGGTTTTTGTGTTTGTGCAGCAAAGCACCATGAGGAGGAATGTCGTCAATTTCCTCACCGGAAAGAGGACAAGGTCGTTGGCGTCCGACGCGCCATCGGCGAGCTCTTCGCGGAGGCACTCCGTCACGGAGTCACCGCAAGGCATGGAGGAAGACAACCTCCGTCACAGAGTCACTGCAAGGCATGGAGAAAGACAACCCGTACAAAGGAGCGACATGTTGCTCCTTGGAGGGATGCAAGACCCAAGAAGTATCTCCATGCGATTCACCGAACCTCGTGGGCGTGCCGGTGCACCACCACCTCCTACACCTTGACGAGCCACAAGATCAACCTCACCACCGCCATACAAGCCAAGAATTTCAGAATATGGGTTTCTCATTTTGTCGGAGGAAGAAGAAGCAAGGCTCAAGAATTTGAAAGGAAGGGTGAAAGCAAACACTGACTTTGATGATGATGCACTACAGAAATTGGGATTCTATAGTGATATCTATGGGCTACTGGACAACCTTGGATGGAGGCAATTTTCCGATGATGTTCCGGTGGACGTGCATGCAGAAATTGCTTTGGAGATTATGATGACCATGAGAGTTGTGACAAGAAAAATTGATGAGCAAGAAGTGTCATGCCTTGAATTTAGGTTGAAGAATGAAGAAAAGTCCATCACTTTGAAGGAATTGGAAGCTTACTTGGTTTCAATGGTGATGCACCGGAAAGAGCCGAAGTCAAAGAAGGAGGGATAGATAAATTTTGGAAGAAAATTGCAAGGGTTGACAACCGCTAAAGGAAGAACATAAGCAATGTTATACTTCAAATATTTCATTCTTGGATGAGCAGGAGAATTTTTGGACGGATGAGAGAGTCCAAAGTAACCAATATGGAGTTAAATTATTTATATTCCACATTGGTGAAAAAGCAAGAAATTGATCCTACCTACATAATGATTGGTAGGTGGGTATGTGAAGCAACATTTGGCTCTGGAGAGATCGGCTCGGGATGTTATCTCTCCATGGTAGCAATTGCATTGAACCCAAGATTGGAGACAAACTAGGCATTCTTCATGAAAGGGACCGATTTTGGAATAGAGGCTATGAGGCAAGGACACTACATCGGAGGTGATGAGAAGAATGGGTATAAAGTTGCAAATACAAGTATTTATCTCCCTGATGCAAGATTGAAGTTATTTGGAAGACGAAGAATTGATTGGCGGGATGAAAAAATTTTGATCAAGGCCAAGAATAAAAGAGGGAAGCATGTTGGAGAGTCATCGGCACCAGTTGTAGAAGAAATGGGAGAGGAATTGCCATCGGCTAGTTCCTCTTATTAGACTACGGAATTTCAAAATGCACCAAGTGGAGAAGGACCTCCAGAATGATGGGGGCAACAATGGGGACATGCACCAGCTCAAGCATGGGGGTATGGAGCGTCGGTGCCACCACCGATGTATCCACCGCCGCCTACATATAGCAATTATGGCTACCCACCGCCGCCACATCAAGGAGTGTTTCCGGATCCATCTTTTGGAGCTCAATTTGCACATCTCCAACAACCGGAAAGAAGCACAAGGACAATTGGAGCCTACGCCGATAGGAACTTGGAGGACATTAATGCCATCCGGAGGCATACGGACCGACTAGAAGATGGAACCGTGGGGATTGCATATCAAATGCGACTTCTAGGATTGGCGCCACCGGGACATTTTGATGGAGGAGCTTCTCAAGTGTATTATGACCAAGGGTATAACACAAGACAGCCACCAAGCCAAGAGAAGTGACCGACAAGGACTAAGAATAAATTGCTCGCACGTGTGGTTTGAGTTTTTCCCCTTTCTTTTATTTATTTTCAGCGTGTGTGCAAGCTTATGTGCATAGCAATTTTTTGTTTTTATTTATTTTCAACATGTGTGTTAGTGTGTGCTTTTGTTTATCATCACCATGATCACTATATTTATCACCAATGCTTTCATGATATGATTACTAGTGATGATAGAAAGTTTATGCCATGTTGAAATATGATGATCGTTGCCGCTTTGTCTATTTTTGCGCTTGGCTTATGCATGATTGAACTAATGCTCTCCCTAACATGATCTGAAATTTATCTAAATACCGGCTCAATCTTTTGTGGAGGTTATGACAATTTTAGACCCATGTTTATTATTCTTGCTCTCTCTTTTAAACTTGTCAAGAGATGTTTAATTGCTGAAATTAATTAAAGCTAGCCTTGTCATTAATACCTTTTGCAATTGCTCTACCTATCCAAAGCCTAAATGACATATCATGTCGAACTGTAGTTTAAGAATTATTTTCAAGTGAATTGATTCAGGATTTATCTTCTCTGGTACGAGACTAAGAAGCTGACCATTCCGTTTTGCGTACCTTCTTTTTGCTAGCCTATCTATCCATGCATTGTGAGTTTCTACACCGGAAACTTCACAAACTTCGCTGGATATCCACCCTGAAACCCAAATTATCTTTTTGTGAAATACCTCCTTTCCCACAACCTATTTTGAGTATGGATCATTATCTCAAGGAAATTATGAAGAATCAAGAGCTTGATACAAGGAACATCTATTTGGGAGGCATCCAAGAGCGCGTACAAGAAAAATTAGAAGAAATGGAGGACCAAAAAGTGGGCGGCCGGTCTCATCACCATGAGCCGACCGACCTACCCCCCTTCTCCTCCGATGGCTTCATTATTCGACGAGAAGATACTCCCCGAATATTCAAATCATTTTCCAAAAGATTGAGATGGATACTTATTCTAGCATTGGCCAACACTTCTATGCTCGAGGATGAGCAATCGTTTAAGCATTGGGGGGAGGCTGAGTAAGTATTAATGTTGCTAGAAGTTCTAAGGAACATAAAGATAAAATAAAAGAAAAGAAAAAAATATGTGTTGAAAAAGAAAAATGAAAAAAGTATGAAAATAAATGTTCTTTAGTTCTTTTTGCCTCATTAAATTCTATAGTGCCTTAAAGATCATTCCATACTCAAATATTCCAACCATGTGCAATCCGATAACGAGGACTTCATTTGTGCCTTGGGATCACCCTTTGCCATTTGCACATGTCCACTATCTAAAAAGCGTGTGTTCCATTTTCCCCCTCTCCACAAAATCGAATATTTTCCATGGTCTTTTTGACTAGTCTCGGTAAACCCATGAGAAGTACATCTTGTTTTGATAATATCTTGATCATAATATCTTTTGTTAGGACTAACCTTTTCCATAGCTCTAGATAAAGCCTTACACATACATGAGAGAAAGGAAGGTAAAGAGAGTTCTAGCAAAGTTTGAGAGACAAGATGAGCTGAGAGTTTCCATGAGCAATTGCAATGATGTTTAAATTATTGACTTTGGTTTAGCAATACTTTTGAAACTTACTTCTTAATTCCTGAGACTTATTTAAATTAGAGAGCATTTGTTTAACTTTTTGTGGGGAACACTTAATTCATATCTACCCTCCATATTGGAAAGAGTTGGTTACAATTTGAAGAATTAATTGCAAAATATTTTGAGGGCATTATGTTTTCTGGTGTATGATCAAGTGCAGGGATTGGACACCGAAAGGCAACGTTAATTTTTATTGAAGACTTGTTCGAGTTCTTATTGAAGACTTACTCGAGGACGAGCAAGGTTTAAGCATGGGGTGATTGTTGAACACACTTTTACCCCTATTTATCTTCAATAATGGCATAAATTTGATATCTAAACTAACGATTATACTCTATAACCAGGACGTTTTCTCATATGCATGTGTTTTAGGAGGAATTGTGTTTACACAGGTTTTTGGGCTAAAATGGAGCACATATGGACAAGGCATGGAACCAAGGACGACACGGTGAAAGATGAAGGCCAGCGGCCCGAAGAATAGGGCCGGCCGGCCCCACATGGCTAGGCCGGCCGGCCTAGGTGGTTCCAATCTTCGTTCGTGCTCAACTTTGGTGAACCAACCTCCAAGAGTATTTGAAAGGCAAGTGCTTCAAGATAAGGTCAAGAGACTTCGGGGTCAAGGCAACTCAATCGGAGGATTTGGAAGTTTATCACTTCATTCTTATCTCGAAGATATCCCGAAGCAAACGACGTCCAAAGGCCCACATGCATAGGTGAAACATCTACAGAAGCTTCCAGAAGACTTGAGGAGAAAGTAGAGGACGAGGCAGCCAGGGAAGGCCCCAGGCTGGCCGGCCTGGACCTCTTGGGCCGGCCGGCCCAGGCCCTTTCTGCGCCGGCTCACCTCCCCCTTTGACCTAGGGTTTCTTCAGGGTATTTATACCCCCTGTGCCTTCGTGCCACGCATCAATCAATCAATTCGTCATTCGCCGAGGAGCAGAGGAGCTAGAGGGACACCTTTCGGAGAGCTGAGGGTCGTGCTAGTTGTCTAGGGTTCTTCCCTAGCCAACGTGGGAACCCTGCGAGGAAGACCACGTCGGAGTTCTGGAGCTAGGATCATCAAGATCAAGGTAGGATCCCGGTGGTGATCTTGTGATGTACTTACATTCATGGTGAAGTTATATGTGTTTCCGAATCTTTAGCGATCAAGTGTCTCTCTTTATGATTTCGTTCTTGCTTGGGTTTGCTTCTTCTTCAATCTATTCTCGAGATAGATTGCTTGGTGTGTTCTTGTAGCCACGGTGGCTAGGGGTTCATACCGGATTGAACGTGCTCTTAAGTTACTCACACCGAAAGAGAGCATCGTGACAAGGTGTGATCTCGTGTACGGTAGGTACTTTCGGGAGTTTGATCGGAGGTCATGATTTAAAGATGCTTTTCATTGAGATTCACATCTATCTTTCTTCACTCTATTTGGCTCAGAGCTACAACATATGCATGATCTAGGCAATCTAGATTGGTTATCTCTAACTTTCTCTTGCTACCTCTGGTGATTGGTTTTAGTAGATTAGATTGGTTTTGCAACCCCTCTTCATGATAAAAGGCTTTCAATGCTAGTTAGATTGTTTCTTACGTCTTTTGTTCCACGGATTGATAAACCTTGGGGGAGTACTCTAAGGGAAGAGCTACAACTGATCCGTGCGCTTGCGGTTCATGATTGACGCGTCTAAGGGCCGTCAACACCGACGAATATCATTGTGGTGGGGACTGCGGAGCTGGAGGTGGAGGAGATGGCCTTGAGCTTTGGGGTGACGACAAAGGCCCCTCAGGACTTAAGATGACGTAATGCTTCTCCCATAAGATAAGACATGAGCTGCCTCTTGTAGTGTCCTCTCCCCGTCACTTTTAGGAATGTCAAGCTCGAGTGATTCGTACTCGGCCAAGACCTGCTCCACCCTAATTCTAGCATATCCAGCGGGCATTTGCCCTCCATCGTAGAGATCTCCTTTGTTACTCGGCAAAGCAATACCGTACGCCACCTTGATCGTTAAGTTCTTGAATGGACTGAGCAGCTCATAGGTCGTTCACATGTTTATATCGTCCACGGGGTAGCGTTGGACTTAAGCATCATTTGGGATGTCAGTGGACGCGCAACTGCTCCGATGCTGCTGGGTAGGGCTAATCGCATCCATAGGAGCGCCAGCGGATCCACGGCTTTGCTGCTGAGCGCTAAGTGCTATCTCCAGTTGCCGTTGAACCTCCCTTATTCTTTGTTCGTTCTACAATATCCTTTCCTCAAGTCGTCGCATCTTCTCTAACTCCTCGTACTTTCTTCTGCTGTGACTTCTGTAAGATTCAATGTAGTCGGCAAACCCGTACTTCCACGAAAGCCCTCCTTTGCCTCGTGTCCTTCCAGGATGCTCGGGATTCCGTAGAGCAAACGTAAGCTCATCCTTTTCTCTGTCCCGGCGGAATGCTCCGTGCTCAACTGCATCAGCGGCTTGCATAAGTCTCTGTGCTGCTTCTTGTATCTCCTGGCCAAAGATGCATTCCCTGGTATCCGTGGCCAATGTTCCGCCATGGGCGTAATACCAATTTCGTGCATGCTCAGACCAAGTTGTTGTCTGTGGTGTGATACCTCTATCACGTAGATCTTGTTCCACTTCGGAATTGCTGCAGCGTAGCCACCTTGGCTGAGATGGTGATGGTATTCTTTCTATGCAGCATTAGTTTCGTTTGTCTTTGTAAGCTTCTTTCCAAGATTCAATAACTTGTATTGCACAAATGCAGCCCAGTGGGGTCTTAGCTTCTTATATGCTCCAGTGAAAGTTGGCGTTTGATTTTTCTCGACATATTTTTTGTAGAGTTTCTTTTTAAAGCTCTGAAATTGTTCTGCCATCTTCGAAAGAGCCCAAGTCTTCACTCTAGCCTTGGTTCCTGCTAGCACTATGAAATGTTCTTGTAGCTGCTACCAGAGCATATCTTTCTCTCTTTGAGGGACAAAATTTGTGTCACCGTGTTTCAAAGGTTTCCATCATAGAATGCTGATTGGGATGTGATCTCTGACAAGAACCCCGCATTGATTTGTCATATTCGTTGCAACGTCAGCTGGGGCAATTGGTTTCCCTGTATCATCCACTTGGGTGACAATATATTGACCCTCCAGCTTTTTTGTAATTCCTCTTTTCCCCGAACTAGACACCACTGCAGAGGGCTAAAAGTATAGAGAGGATACTTAATTATTAATATATGTACCTCTAAAAACATCGTGAGATTATTACTAAATGTGCTAATGTATATATACCCCGTCACCATCGGTGCCTTGGCCATCCTCACCATCGGACTGCTCAATTCCCTCACCGGACATGTTGAGGTACTGGTCGGTGTTGCTGCCATCATAGAAAAACCTGAGCCACATCCTTGGCTAGGACGAAAGGTTCGTCTCTGTAACCAAGATTATTGAGGTCCACTGTTGTTATTCCATAATTGTCTTTTGACACCCCTCCTCCACTAAGCTTCACCTATTTGCACCGAAACAGCGGCACTTTCAATAACGGGCTATAGTCCAGTTCCCATATCTCCTCTCTGTAACCATAATATGTGTCCTTGTTACCATCGCTGTCTAGGGCATCTACACGGACGCTACTATTTTGGTTGGTGCTCTTTTTATCTTGGGACACCGTGTAGTATGTATTCCCATTAACCTCGTACCCTTGGAATGTCAAGACTGTAAAGGAGGGACCCTTGACCAACCATGCTAGCTGTTCATGTATGTCCATATTGCGCATTAGATGTTTCCAAAACCAACCGACGAAAGTATCAATGTGGTTATGTGTAATCCAGGCCTCAGACTTCCCCAGGAATTCAGTGTTTAAAAGGTCCTTGTGTTCATCTATATAAGGACTGAACAAGGATGATTGTTGTAGTCTTGTAGAACAGTGTAGTGTGCTCTATTGAAAGAATCATCATCCCTAGTAGCAATAGCTTTCTTTCCTATTGTTCCCTTACCACCGAGTCTCCCCTTATGCTGTGATTCAAGAACACCAATCAGTTTGAGATCATCGTTGAAGTCAACACAAAACTCGATGATCTCCTCTTTTCCGTAGCCCTTTGATATGCATCCTTCTGGTCGAGCATGGTTACAGACATATTTCTTTAGTACTCCCATTAACCTCTCAAAAGGGAACATATTGTGCAAGAAGACAGGACCCAGAATTTCAATCTGTTTGACAAGATGAACTAGTAGATGTGTCATAATGTTGAAGAATGATGGTGTACCCGCAAAAAAAGAAGAATGATGGTGGAAATACCAACTCAAAGCTCACCAGGCATTGGGCCACATCAACCTACAGATTCAGTAGATTGTCTGGATCGATTAGCTTCTGAGAAATTGCGTTGAGGAATGCACATAGCTTTATGATAGCTAATCATAGATTCTCTAGCAGAACTCCCCTCAATGCCACTGGAAGTAGCTGTGTCATGAGCATGTGCCAGTCGTGAGACTTGGTTTCTAAATTTCTTCTCTGGCATATTTATTATTCCCTTAATATTTGAAGAGTATCTAGAGGGCACCTTGATACTATTGCGGCATTCGAACATGCTTTCCTTTTCTTCTTTGCTAAGAGTGAAGCTGGCAGGACTCAAGTAATTTCGCCCATTGTCCCTCTCTTCTGGATGTAGTACATGTCATTCTTCCATATGTTGCAGATCCTGGAGTGATTCTAGTATATCTTTTGTCTTACCATAGGTGTAGAAAGGCTATCAAGTTGATGCAAAGATTCTTCGTCAGGTGCATGACGTCAATTGCGTTGTGGACCACTAAGACTTCCCAATATGGTAGCTCCCAAAATATGCACATCTTCTTAAACATGGATGCCATCCCGTTAATATCGTTTGGAACAGCAACGCTACCTGGCCCCTTTCCAAAAACAACTTTTAGATCTTTTACCATAGCAAATACGTACTTTCCATCACGATGCATAGGCTTGGGATGATGATCTGCCTCCCCTTTGAAATGCTTGCTTTTCTTTCTTAGCGGATGATTGAGAGGAAGCCATCGACGATGGCCCATGTACACAACCTTGCGACAATGTTTCAAATAAATGCTTTCAGTATTATCTAAACAATGTGTGCATGCCCTATATCCCTTGTTTGTCTGTCCTGATAGGTTACTAAGAGCCGGCCAGTCATTGACGGTTACAAACAGCAATGCTCGTAGATCAAATTCCTCTTGTTTGTGCTCATCCCACATACGTACACCATTTTCGTCCCACGGCTGTAAAAGTTCCTCAACCAATGGCCTGAGATACACGTTAATGTCATTGCCAGGTTTCTTTGGGCCTTGTATAAGCATAGACATCGTCATGAATTTCCTCTTCATGCAGAGCCATAGATGAAGATTGTACATACACAAAGTCATGGGCCAAGTGCTATGGCTACTGCTCATTTCACCAAAAGGATTCATGTCGTTCGTACTCAAATCAAACCTTATGTTACTTGGATCTTCTGTGAAGTATTTGAATGTTTGGTCGATTTTTCTCCATTGGGACCCATCGGTAGGGTGCCTCAACTTTGAGTCTCACTTGCGCTCTTTTTTGTGCCATCACATTATCCAAGCATGCTCTTTGTTTCTGAAAAAATGCCTCAAGCATGGTATTATAGGGGAATACCACATGACCTTGGCAGAAAATCTCTTTTTGATTGGCTCGCCCTCGACATCACCAAGGTTGTCTTTTTCAGTCTTGTACTGCAAGGCACCGCAAACAAGATGCAGTCATTCGGACATGCGTGTATGTTCTGCACCTCCAACCCCAGCGGGCAAACGAGCTTTTTTGCTTTGTATGTTGTCGAGGGCAATTCGTTATCCTTAGGAAGCATCTTCTTCACGATTTTTAGTAACTCACCAAAGCCCTTGTCCGATATGCCATTTTTTGCCTTCCATTGCAGCAAATCCAGTGTGCTTCCAAGTGTTTTAAGTCCCTCTTTGCAACCAGGGCACAAAGTTTGCGGTGATCCTCTAACATGCGCTGGAACTTCAACCTCTCTTTCTTAGTTTCGCTTGTGTCCTTTGCATCTTGCAACATCTAACCAAGATCATGTGTAGGCACATCTTCTCCATCCTCTTCCTCAGCATCACCCATTGTAAGGCACGGTATTCAGCAAATCCGAGAATGTTGTCGTTAATCTCATCTTCACCATCTTCCATTATAACACATCTTTCTCCGTGGTTGGTCCAACAACTGTAGCCAGGCATGAAACCGTGTCTAATGATGTGGCTATGAAGGACCTTTCATGAGCTATGCTCCTTCAGGTTCTTGTAGACCCCACAATGGCAACACATGAAACCGTTTTTCTTGTTTTGCTCAGCCACATCAAGGAAATGATGCATGCCTTGAATGAAGTCATCTGAATGTCTGTCAGCATTATACATCCATTGCCGGTCCATCTGCAAGTTTAGGCAATTTTTTATAACTAGCACAAATAGTAAGTTTATTTTTGCAATAAATGGAATTTACCATGCTAATTCACTAAGCAATAAATGAAAACAAAAAAATTTTGTGAAGCTCTATTCAGAATAAATAAGTCACAAAAGAATCAAAATATTAACTAAGCGCCACATTATCTGTATAGTCAAAGTGAACAAAAAAACCAAGGTCTATATATACAAATTATAATCACTAACATCTAATAAGCAACATCGACAACTAAGAAATATATATTCATGCAAACTACTAAGAAATGAATTATACAATACACTACTATTCTCTCTTTAATTAGGATAAATAACTAAAGTATAAATATGAATGTTAACGGTCCTTATAACGAAAATCCGATCGTCAATAGGCTCAAAAAATAAATAAAGATCAAAGCATAACTTAGACATTAGTATTCAAATAATGTTGTACTATGCATATCTAGAATATATTTGAGTACAGGGACTACGGTGCAAAAAAATGGATAAAATTGGGAACAGGCCCAGGTCGGCCGACCTAGCTAGGTCAGGCGACCTGGCCTGGACCCCAATCGAGCCCATTCTCTACATAGGTTAAGAAGCACACTAGGGAATGATCATGAACGCTGATTCATGGTCGGTTAAAGTTAATGGTGAAAGATGAGCCACGTGTCTATCCCATGGATTGAAGGGCCCACAACCAGAGCTAAGTGTACCCAAACCGACAGTACCCACCTAGAACCGACCTCAGGACCCACATGTAAGTCTCCCAGAGAAAGATGGGCCCCAGAGGCGGTTGTGGAGGGTGGGCCGACCTATCCGTGCGCCCGACTCGGCCCTCCTTTGACCCGCAACTGTAAACCGCCTTGGAGACTACATCTGAGCCGAGCATTGCTGAAGACGGTGGATCCAAGGGTCGGCCGACCTTGGGACTTCGGCCGACCTGGGCCCACCTCCAAACGGCCTCAACCGTCTCTAGCCGGCTCCAACCGCCTATGTGATGCTATAAATACCTGCAAGGGGCGCCGTACTCAACACACACCAGAAGAAGAGCTCTCCTTTGCTACAAGCTTAGTCTTAGTCTTAGTAGTGATAGTGCTAGTATTAGATCTTCTGAAGGCTTCCGGAGGAGTCTTAGTAAGTTCTAGAGTTCAGTTCTTGTATTCTCTTACTTACTTGTAATACTCTGAGCTTAATGGAAATACCTTCATACTTATGATGTATGCCTCAGTTATACCTTATCTACTTAGTATATACTACTTATGTCTTGCACCTTGTTCAAGTGAATGTATGCTATGACATTGGCTCAATGTGCCTTTGGGTTGCTCTATTTATTAATGTGATAGATAGAGTTGTATCTCATATTGCAAGCATGATATTTGGAATATGGAATACTGTTGAGGGTACCGCTGCCCCACGGATTAGTAGAGGTAGGCGGCAGGTGGTGACAGCCCTGTCCGTCCTTTGTAATCCTCCACGTTCGGGAGTGGGTATTAGGCCTTTATGATAAGACGTCCTACTGTCGTCCCTTGATGAGGGAACCACTGGATACCTCGATATGTCCTCTTGCATATAATCATTGAATGAGCTTGTATAGGGTATTGTAGTATATCCAAGTCCCATATGTATGATGCTAATGAACCTTTTGTATTCTTTACTAATATACTATGACTAACTAAGGCTACCTTAATGATGAGCAATGAACTTCTGCGTGTCACATTACCCATTCACTTCCATATTCTTTACCCCTATTTATATTATGGTATATTAATGTTGTTGCAAGTAAATGCATTGGATGAAACCTCTATTTAACTAAACGTTTTCCCTACGGATAAACAAATAACGATACTATGGAATACTCCCGGGTGAAATGCTACAACGTACTTCTGTGCGATTGCAGAATATTTGTAACATCTAAATTTATGATGAATTATCTCTAGTGCCATCACTACTCTAAGTGGTGATGCTAAGAAATACCAACAAGCATTTCTGGCGCCGTTGCCAGGGAAAACAATGGTCAAAGAGTTTTGATCATCCATGTACTTAATGCAATATGATTAATTGCCAGTAATCTAGCAGGTTTACCCTTTTGCTCTGTTTCTCTGTGTTGACACCAGCGGTGGCAAACAGAAAGTCCGCAAGCGCACGGCTGTCGAAGTAGCTTTCACCCGTGAGTAAATCAGGTATCGAATCCACAGGGAACGTAAAAGTGTATCTAATCACTAAAGCTGAGCCGGATCGATCGAGTGTATATAAAGGCTGGGTAGAGAGGATAACTTAGCACTAAGGCTCTGATTATAGTTAAGAGAATTCTCCTATGCTTGCTTTAGGCACCGGGGTATCCTAGGCCTCTAGGAAATTGCCGGCCAACAGCTCTATGCCGTACCCGTACGTGGAGGATTACAAAGGACGGACAGGGCTGTCACCACCTGCCGCCTACCTCTACTAATCCGTGGGGCTACGAGGCAAACGAGGGCAGATATACACCTAAGCACCACGCCTTAAGATAATATCAGCTATCCTAACCTTGATCAAAGATTAGAATACTTTATAAATAAAGCAACGAATCCACAAGCACAATAGAGACTTAACTTATCTATAACTTAGACTTAATTACTAGTTGAATCTCGGATACTTACTGAGTAGCTCGCATCCGTTGAGGTACAGGTGGAGGGTTGCCGACAGGCCGGGACTCTTCCAGACTCTCCCTCACTCTCTCCCTATTTCTACTCTGGATATGAGGAGGGCTTTGCCTTGGATCTTCACTTCTGCTCGATGATGATTAGCCCTACCCCGAGTCCAGCTATTTAT
>CM014273.1:22203943-22216190 GCA_004135705.1 Alloteropsis semialata | reverse complement strand
TGGATACTGCTTGTGATAATCATAAACACCGGTCAAATTATTGTCATGGACTCACTGCGGAAAAAAAAAGAGGATTTCCAAGCAGTTTTAGACTTGATTGACATGGCATGGACACGTTTCCGTGTGAAACAAAAAGGAAATTTCAAACAAAAACTGGATGTGAAGACGGACTTTCCGGTACGTGGCTGGTGTACCCGCATATCTCGTAAAATCACACTAATATATAGTTGTTACGTCTAACTTTATTCTTCTCCACTTTCAGTGTGCCAGACAGGAAGGAGGGACGAATCTATGCGGATACTACGTCTGCCAGTGGATCCATACCTTTGTTTCTCCCAAAAAAGCGACTCAAGAAGAACTCATGGTATGAATTAGATTATTAGTGTATATAGAAATTAGATTATTAGTGTATATGGAAATTAGATTATTAGTATGGAAATATTAGTGTATATGGAAATTAGATTATTAGTGTATATGAAAATTAGATTATTAGTGTATATTGAAATAAGATTATTAGTGTATATGGAAATTAGGTTATTAGTGTATATGGAAATTAGATTATTAGTGTATATGGAAATAAGATTATTAGTGTATATATAAATTAGATTATTAGTGTATATGGACATTAGATTATTAGTGTATATGGAAATATGATTATTAGTGTATATGGAAATATATTATTAGTGTATATTTATTATGAATATATTTATTATACTTTGTTATTTCATGTATACTTTGTTAATTCATGTAAACTTTGTTATTTCATGTAAACTTTGTTACTTGGTTAGAAATGATTATTAGTTATTGATTATTGTTTAGAAATGATTATTAGTTATTGTTTTGAAATGATTATTACTTATTGTTTAGAAATGAATGTGTTAGGAAATTTTATAATTACATGCAAAATTTATTTATTATATAAATGAATGATTATTAGTTACTTGTTTAGAAATGATTACATGCAAAATTTATTTATTATATGAATGAATGTTGTCATTTGTTTAATGCAGAGGATGTTTTACCATCAAGTGCTCCCAATGAAACAAAAATCAAAAGCTATTGCGGACCAACTATTTGGATTCATTATGGACCAAGTTATAAGTCCACTGGGAGAGTACCACCATGACGGACGCGCTATCGCTCAATTGGACTCCCTTTCCGCTCCTTCTTCCAGTTCTGCTCGTTAATTGTAAATAACTTTTAAATGCTCTAACTTTTGTATTGGCCGATCTCAAATGTTTATATGTGAATGTTCGAAAAAAATGCAATCAAAGTCGGGTCAAAATCAATTGACAATTGCGACGACTTCAATCTTATTGCGTGAAAGATCGTGTACGACATATGACATATGACGAGCAGACACGTAGACGCGTAGATTTGTATATAACCAACCCAAATATCAAACATTTAAAAAAAAACCAAAACAGCCTTTGGTAACCAACCGGTACCAAAGGCCCTCCCCCGCATGCCTACGCGGGGGGTCCTTTGGTACCGGTTGGTGTTACCAACCGGTACCAAAGGCTCCCTTTGGTACCGGTTCTGGGCCCGGTACCAAAGGCCGGCCCCCTTTAGTCACGGTGTCGCGGTACCGGTTCCAGAACCGGTACCTATGAGGGTTACGAACCGTGACCGATGGCGAGTTCTCCAGTAGTGGGCTATGCTTGCTCTCAACACGTGGCTATGGCATCGTCGGTGTCCCAACAAAATTATAGTTGCTGCTATTTATGGTTTGTCTAGTACACCGATCCTGCCCCTTACTATCTAGACTCTGTTTGGATCCATCAGCTGATGTTTAACTGCTAGGAATTCAAATAGGTGGAGCCCATAATATACACATTCTCTTTAGCTCTTCGAAACCAGTTAAAACATGTTCAAAGATGAAATTGCCCCACTATTTTCCACGTTCATATCGGGTTCAACAAAAGTAAGGGTAGTATGGTAAATAAACATCAATTAGCTATAAGATCTAAACAACTTTGGCTAAACTTTAGCTAGCCAAACCGAGCTCTAGACTAGAAAAAATGAGACAAAATGGTACCCCTTTCTTTCTTCATCTCTTCCTCCTGGTTCACATGGCCACACCAGCTCCACACTACTACAAAAACCGCTTTTAGTCCCGGTTGGGAACGTGCTTTAGTCCTAGGTCCCCAACCGGGACTATGGCACCGGGACTTCGGTAACACCAACCGGGACTAAAGGGTCTTCGCCCTTAGTCCCGGTTGGTGTTACCGACCGGGACTACAGGCTTTTTTTTCTTTCATGTTTTCTTTTTATTTTCTGTTTTCTTTTTTCTTTTATACAGGTATATGTATTATTATACAGGTAGACATATTATACATGTACAATATATATATATATGTTCATATACATATTATATGCCACAAAATACATTAAACTTATAGTTAACTAATAATATATACACTAATAATATTTAACTTACATATATATTTACAAGTTTTGAAAGGCGTATATGTATATTTAAAAAAAGTATTGAATGACGCATATGTAAGTTACAAAATGCCTAATATTTGCTACTTTTATTGAATTCTTTTCCATCCCAATAGAACTTGCCACCATCGACCTCTTCGAATAAAATGCCTCTTGAACTGCCGCGACTCTTTGTTCTGGTAAGATAGCTTCTTTCATTTCCCAAATCTGAAGATGTGGTTAAAACAAATTATAAACAATATTATTATGACTCACATACAATTAAAGTTATAGATATCCATGGAAATGAAACATGCCGTATGTTCCAAGTCAGTCTGGGGGTCCTGTGACCAATAAGAGTGTGCATGAACTCACACACATAGTATCCACATAAATTGGTGCCTTAGTTCTGCCTATAACACTTTATAGGAGAAGAAATGGTCAAGTCATTACATACATATGCGTGAAAATGGAAAAAATGAAACTAAATGTGTCTAGGTATAGTAGTATTTACCGGAAAGTCTCCCTTGATATAAAGTTCCTCCTTGAATTCACCTCATGTCTCTTGACGGAACTTTTCCAACACCTATGCACCATAGCAAATAAATGGAATTCTCGGATGATCTAAAGATGTGTAATAGTGTGAGGACGAAATTACTTTTGCAGGAGGTTAATCATTGGTTGGTACGCTTCCTGTGGTCCCCTCAAAGAGCCCATAACAACTAGCATGTTTCTGTCCGGAATTATAACAAATAAAATCCAATGGAACCTATTGCATGCAAGTTTTATACGAAGGGTCACGTCAATTGAATTAACATGGTGTTAGAAAGAAAAATGAAAGATGCACAAGAAAGTAAAAGTACTCACCCAAAGTTGTAAGGAAATAGAGTCATTGTCTTGTAATATTGTACACATAAGAACCTGTCAATGTTGTTCACTTTGTCTTTATAATGATTTTGTAACTTATGTTGGTTTACAACTTTTGGGTCTATGAAGCCCAAGTGGAAGTGTGAATTTTTTCTGCATTCTTCAATCTCCATTCTACAGGATACAATATTAAAAGGTAGAATTGTTTAATAAATCTGTTGAGAATATATAGGAGATGTTAATAATTGAAATAAATGAAGCACTTACAACACCCAGCAGCTGAGGATAGAGACATCAAGGGCATCCATTTGGTATAGCTGGTATAGTTCTGAAAAATCAATATACATGACATCATCGCCACGAAAGTAGTCATCATCTCTAATCTTTGCTCCGAGCATGGTCCGCTCTTTGGCCAAAACTTTTAGGTACCATTCACGTAAATCATACATTCTTGTTGACAACTTGTGGTAATCTTGGGGATCCACCAGAGGTGCGCCAAGTACATATGGCCAACTTGGAGGAGTTTTTATTTTTTTTGGCTAGGGGGCTCTAGCTCCTTTCCATTTAAGAGTTGGGAGACCGTGTATCCAGTATCTTTGCAGAACTGAAGCAGATTTTTTCTTTTTCTAAAAGCATTACAAGCGGTAGTGGGATATGGGTACCCCTGGGCCCACTGCTGACCGGGTACACAGTCGGCCTGGGCCCACGTCTAACAATGATGTGGGCCGACTCTAGGCCGGCGCATGAGGATCCCCGACTTGATGGACAAGATTGGTGAAGACTTGACCCGCAAGGTGCGCGGCGAGATACTCGGATCTCGCCCAAGGATCATGGCGATTATGTTGCAAACCAACTTGGATTAGTTTCCTAGTTGTAGCCGAATATAATTAGAGATAATCGACTTGTAAACCCTAGGCCGTCAGCCTATATAAGACGGCCTAGGTCGACCCCTTCATTCATCGAATACTTTCTCCCAAATTGTAACTACAAACTCGCTGTTGTTCTCCGGAACTCAGCCGAGCTAAGCAATACATCACCACCGAGCATAGGACGTAGGGTATTATACCTCCGGGTAGCCCGAACCTGTATAATCCCTGTGTCCCCATGTTAACTCGAGCTCCCTAGTCTCGCGATTGCCCTTTGCCTACAAATCAACCATTTGGGTACCCCCAGGTAGACTGCCGGACTAAACCTCCGACAGTTGGCGCGCCAGGTAGGGGTAATCGCGGGGCATTACAGCTAGCTCGATGGCAGATCGTTGCTCCGTCATCTTCCCCGACAGCCTCAAGGATTGCCCCACGCATCTCGAGGGCATCAGCTTCTTCGCCGAGATCCACTCCACCGCCTCCGACTCCACGTCACTCGGCGCTGCTACACTGACCAGCTCCGCGCTGACCTCTTCATCGATTTCGTCGTCAATAATCGCCCCACTCCAGCAGCGGCGCGATGCAGTTACCTTCAATGATCAGGCTCCGGGCCTGACCACTCGCCAAAGAGTCCTACCCCCGGACGAGCTCCTCGCCGGGTTGGATCGTGTCCAGGGCACCATCGCCGAATGCGTCGCCATGTCGGAGGAGGCTCTGCGCTGACCTCGCGACCCGTTCCCTCTAGGGTTGCACAACGCCTCAGCAACTTACTTGGCCCAGCTCTAGAGAAACATGTCTCAGATCGATCTGAGATCCCGCCCAAGCCCATCCAGTCTCCGGACTGCGGGGAATTCCAAATCGCCACAAGCGTGCTCCTGCCGGCTTCGGCCGACCAGAGCGATGACTCGAGCTATGCCATGCTTCTGGGGCGTGAAGTCTTCGTCTTCAAAGACCAAGCTACCCAGGACGGGGAAACCAACTCGGACAGAGAGCGCCGCCAGGAGCGCAACGCCAACTGAGCTCGCCGACACAACGAGGAAGCCCTACCGCCTCAGCCAGTGGTCTGGAATGCAGCAGCCGCCGCGGCCGCTGCAGAAATCCCCCTAGGGCACCACAAAGGCAACAACCCCCCCGGTCAGGGCCCCCACAGAGTACGTCGGGTCAATCTTGACGGGGCATTCGCTCGAGTACCTTTCCGCACGCCTCAGGCCAATATTGCGGACGCCTTCGCTGAGTTGGAACACATGGCCGACACCCCTGAAGTGCAACGCGCCCGAGCTCGCCTGGAAGCTGCTCAGGAACAAGTCGAGCAGTCGTACCGCGCCAGATCCCGATCTGGGCGGACCAACTCGGCTCGCTCTGCAAGTTACCGCTCTGCTCATAACAGATCGGATAGGGGTCAACCTCGCCAGAGGAACCCCCCACTGCCCATTGTTGAGGAAGAGGTGGCCCAGAACCACCACGAGGAGGAAGAAGACGAAGAACGGCGTAACTCTCGCAACGCGGACCACCGCCGTGATAGCTACCAGGAACAGCACGACAGGCGTCCACGACACCACTACCCGGTAAACCCCCACGAGGGCGATCTCCGAGATCGTCTGAGGGATAACGTCCGGGACATCCGTGCCGACCTCAACGCCCGGCATCGTGAACGTGATGCAACAGAACTCGAACACCGTGAGCGATACGACCGGGACTATTGCCGCCCGATCGCCAGCCGGTAGGAGAAGCAGGCAACGCAGAAACAGAGGAAGACGACCGTCATGTGGTCCACGAGCTCATGGAATGCGAGCAGTACGATGCACGGTATGGCCTTCCGTGGGACGACCGCCGCCAACGGCATGATGATGCTCGACCCTGGGTCAACCAAGCCCAACCTCCTCGTCGCAACCATTGCAACGACGAGGAAGACACGTTCGATGGCTTTGCCGCTTTCTCCGCTCGGCACCGCGCCGTACAGTGGCCCGAGTCCTTCAAGCCAGCCAAGTCGAGAAGTTTGACGGTCGCTCCAACCCCAAGTTCTAGCTCAAGACATACCACACGGCGGTCAAAGCCGTCCACGGATCCAACGACCAGGCCGCCGCCTACTTCCCTGTGATGCTAGGCAAGGAGGCATTATTGTGGCTCGAGGGCCTCCCTCAGGACACCATCAACAGCTGGGCAGACCTCTGCCATGCTTTCACAAAGAACTACCAAGCAAGCTACACCTGGCCGGGCTCCAGATTCGATCTGGACAATGTCAAGCAGAGGAAAGGTGAAAGTCTCTGCGACTACACGGATCGCTTCTTCGATAATCGGAACAAGATCACTGATGTTGAAGATCGCGATGTCATCGATGCGTACAAACGAGGCCTCATCGACAACACACAATTCCGTAGGCTTTTCAAGGTTAACCCCAAGTCAGTTTTCGAGCTGGTTGATGTGGTCGATCTGGAGGTCCAGGCTGACCAAGCTGAACAGGCCCAATTCAAGAACAAATAGAAGCGGCCTGACGACGACCGAGTCGAGAGCTCAAAACGCCATGAGCCGTTGTGTGGGCGCAAGGCGGGCCCTGAGCCCCTCGTAGCCCTAGCAAAAGAGGAAAGTAGGCCGGAACCCAGGTTCCTCGCGGAAGAGTTCCATGACACGCTAAACTTCCGATGCCCCTTTCACAAGGACACTAAACACAATCTCCGTGATTGTCACGCACTATTCAAAGAACTCGGCGCCATGCCGCCGACCAAGAAACAGCACTATAACAACAACGGCGGCCACTACAACAACTACCGCCGCGACGGCCACAACGATCGCGACCGGCGTGACGACTACCGCCGCAGAGAGGATCACGACCGCCGGGACGACTACCGTCGTGGTGACTACCACGACCGTGAGGCTCCGGCCCACCGAGATGATCCACATCATCAAGATGATGAGCGCCGACCTGCCGCACCAGCAGAAGCTCCCAGGCGCGACGCTAATGGCGACTTCTAGCACGCCGATCACCACGTCAATGTCATCATTGGGGGGACCCGGCGCCTTCCCAGATAGGCTCAAGGGCAAGCTCCACAAGTGCGAGGTGAAGATGGTATCCACCAAGCCCATGGAATATCTCCAGTGGTCGGAGATGCCAATCACCTTCAGTCACGCTGACCACTGGGTATACTTACCCGAGCCAGGGTCATACCCACTCATCGTCGCTCCTGTCGTCGAGCGAGTCCTCCTCACCAAGGTCTTGGTTGACGGCGAGAGTACCCTAAACATCATCTTCACCAGCACCCTCAATAGCATGGGGTTCGACTACAGCCGACTCCTGAGCGCCGAAGATCCGTTCTTTGGCATTGTACCAGGAAAAGCTTCCTATCCGATAGGAAGGGTCACCCTGCCGGTCACATTCGGCACGGCCGACAACTACCGCACGGAGTTATTATACTTCGAGGTGGACGGTTTCCAGAGCTCCTACCATGCCATCTTTGGCAGACCCGTGCTAGCTCGGTTCATGGCCATACCGAACCATACTTACCTGGTTCTAAAGATGTCGGTGCCAAACGGAGTCCTCTCCATCCATAGAGACATCAAGACTTCGTTTGAGTGCGACGGGGAAGCCATCAAGATAGCCGAATTATCCCGGCAACTCGGCAACAGCGCCTTGCTGGCAGAGGCAGCCCCCAAGGTGGCGACCGATGAGCCAGTTCTCCCAGAGCAGAAGCAGCAGCCCACGGCGCTGACGCCCGTAGAAGCCCCCAAAGCAATCAACTTGGGACTCGACGACCCTCCAAGACGGCCCTCATAGGACCAGGGCTCACTCCCAAATAGGAAGACGCGCTCACCTCCTCCCTCATGGATAACTGGGACATCTTCACATGGAAGCCCTCAGACATGCCAGGAGTCCCGAGGGAGATGGCTGAGCACTCCTTGGATTTGAGCAAAAACGCAAAGCCTATCAAGTAGAAGCTACGCCGATTCGCTCAAGATCGAAAGGAGGCCATTAGGGTAGAACTGAATAAGCTCTTAGCTGTCGGTTTCATTAGAGAATGCAAACACCCTGAGTGGCTTGCAAACCCTGTACTTGTAAAGAAGAAAACCGGTGAATGGAGAATGTGCATTGACTACACGGATCTCAACCGCTACAGCCCTAAAGACCCCTTCGCTCTCCTGCGAATCGACCAAGTCGTGGACTCTATGTCCGGCTGCGTGCTCCTTTGTTTTCTAGACTTCTACTCGGGCTATCACCAGATAGCCCTCAAGACATCCGACCAGGATAAAACAGTGTTCATCACCCTGCATTGCATCTACTGCTACAAGACGATAACCTTCGGGTTGAAGAACGCCGGCACCACGTACCAGAAGGCCATCCAGGGTTGCCTGCAAAACCAAATCGGGCAAAATGTTGAGGCCTACGTGGACGATGCCGTCATCAAGACCTATGACGCCGACTCCTTGATTGCTGACCTCCAGGAAACCTTCAACAACCTACGCCGCTTCAGATGGAAGATCAACCTTCAAAATGCGTATTGGTGTACCATCAGGCAAGCTCCTAGGCTTCCTGGTTAGCCAACGCGGTATTGAGGCAAATCCAATCAAGCTGGATGCCATACGGAACCTTGAAGAACCTAAGTGCAAGAAAGACATCATGAAGCTTACAGGGATGATGGCGGCCCTGAGCCGATTCATCAGCAAGCTTGGTGAAAAAGGACTTCTGTTCTTTAAAATCCTAAAGAAGGCGGACAAGATCGAATGGACCCCTGAGGCTAGCAAGGCCCTGGCCGACCGCAAGGAATTCCTAATCAACCCCCCAGTACTAGCAAGGCCCTGGCCGACCTCAAGGAATTCCTAGTCAACCCCCCAGTACTCACAGGCCCGACCCCTGGGGAAGAACTACTGCTCTACATTTCAGCTACCACCCATGTGGTCAGCACGGCCCTAGTCGTCGAGCGACCAGAAGAAGGACACCCGTACAAGGTCCAGCGCCCTGTATATTTTGTCAGCGAGGTACTCGGCGAAAGTCCGATACCCTCACCCTCAGAAGCTGCTCTACGTGCTCCTGATCACTGCCAGGATGCTACGCCACTACTTCCAGGCCCATGTCATCCGGGTTATTTCCAAGTTCCCGCTCGGAGCCATCCTGCACAACATAGACGCCAACGGTCAAATAGTAAAGTGGTCCGTTGAACTCGAAGAGCACACCATCAACTTCGAGCCACGGGAGGCCATCAAATCCCAGATACTGGTCGGCTTCGTGGCCGAGTGGACAGAGATACAAACGCCGACCCCAGCAGAGCGGCCAGAGCATTGGAAGATGTACTTTGACGGCGCCCTCAACCTCGAAGGAGCCGGTGCAGGAGTGTTGTTCATCTCCCCGGAAGGGCAGCACCTAAAATATGTTCTCTAGATACACTATCAGGCCACCAACAATGGGGCCGAGTACGAAGCCCTTATCCATGGTCTCCGGATCGCGGTGTCACTCGGCATCAAGCGGCTGGTGTGCTACGGCGACTCCAAGCTAGTCGTCGAGCAAGTTAACAAGAACTGGGACACCACCAAAGAAACCATAAGCGCATACTACGCCGAGGTCCGCAAGCTTGAAGCTCACTTCTACGGGCTCGAACTCCACCATGTTCTACAGGAGGACTACGTCGCCGCCGACATCCTGTCCAAACTAGGGTCCACTAGGGCCCAGGTACCAGTCGGTGTTTTCGTTCAAGACCTACGCACCCCGTCCATCAAGATGCTTGAGGACGGCAGCCCTGTGCCCGACCCGGAATCACTCCCAAGTGGACCGGCGACCAACGAACTTCTCCTGGTAGAAGCAGACTGGCGCGCCCCATTCATAGCGTTTCTCACGGAGAGCTAGTCACCAGGTACAAAGGAAGAAATCAAAAAGCTGACTCGGCGCTCGACGAACTACGTCGTCATCGGTGACGCCTTGTACAGGAAGGATGCCTCCACAGGCATACTCATGAAGTATGTCCTCCGGGATGAAGGCATCAGCCTCTTGCAAGAAATCCACTTAGGCACTTGCAGCAACCACGCAGCCGCCGGGACCCTAGTCGGCAAAGCCTACAGAGCAGGGTTCTACTGGCCCATGGCCCTATCCGACGCAAAAGACCTGGTGCGCCGCTGCACCGGTTGCCAATTCTTCTAGAAGCAAAAGCACCAGCTAGCTCAGGTGCTTAGAACGATCCCCCCATCTTGGCCATTCGTGGTATGGGGACTCGATAATGTCAGGCCATTCAAAACCACTCCGGACGGTTTCAAACATCTCTTGGTGGCAGTTGACAAGTTCACCAAGTGGATCGAGTACAAGGTCGTAACCGACACCATGTCCGTTACAGCGCTAAGTTCATCGAGGAACTCACCCACCGGTTCGGCGTCCCGAACCGCATTGTCACCGACCTAGGATCCGAGTTCACAGGACACGAATTCTGAGACTTCTGTCAGGACAACTGCATCGACGTCTACTACTCTTCCTTGGCGCACCCTAGGTGCAACGGTCAAGTCGAGCGGGCCAACGGCATGGTCTAGGACTCGTTCAAAAAGGCCATGTATGACGACCTCAACAAACACGCCGGCTGGTGGGCTAAAGTAGTACCCCACATCATATGGGGCCTGCGAACACAGAAGAGCCGAGCAACCAGCTACACCCCATTCTTCATGGTATACGGCTCCGAAGCCGTCCTACTAGCCGACCTCGCTTACGGTGCCCCGCGCATCCAGCACTATGAGGAAGGAGAAGCAGAAACAAGTCAGTAGTTTGACATTGACAGCGTAGAAGAGACACCGACTCGCTGCCCTGATTCAACACGTCCGTCACGAGCAACAAGTTCGACGGTACCACAACAAGAACGTCCGGGAACGATCTCTAAACATCGGTGATTTGGCCCTGCGCCGAGTCATGTCCACCAAGGACTAGCACAAGTTGTCGGCTCCCTGGGAAGGACCCTTCATTGTCAAGGAAGTCATCTCGCCAGGAACATACCGCCTTTAGTGGGCCAACGGTGACCCCGTCCTGAACGTGTGGAATATACAGCATCTCGCAAAGTTCTACCCGTAGATGTCTTCAAAGCTATGTACTCTTCCTCTGATATTAGTAATAAAATATTTTTTCTTGCCAATGACTCCAGGTCATAAGGCCCACCGCTAACTTTTTAACCGACATCCAAGCTAATGCTCGGGGACTGGGCCCGACCCAAACAAACTTATCACGATCACAGAGAGAGTCCTCGCCGACTCTGACTTCCGAAGTCAGCACTGATGAGCTAGACCCGGCCCCGAGCCTGGCCATACCTGTCCACCTATGGGCTCTATGGAAGCACCATCAGGCTGCACCCCGAGCAGCTGATAATCATCATCCTCAAGCGGGGCAGGGCTACTCCTCGGGTTTTCCACCTCAATCACCCTCCCCATGTCTTCATCCATGCCACCTGCCTCAGGCAGCTTTTCCTGCTTGTCCACAACTGGGGGACTCGCCCCCTCAAAGACAGGCAGACGACTCGACGGCCGAGCCTAGTCATCGGCTACCAGGCCACTCGGCGTCTGCTCCGGCAAACTCACTTCGACACGGGACCCAAACCCTGCCTCCGAGGCTGATGGCTAAACCAACGACATCTTGCCACCAGCCTCTGGAAGCGGCGCTAGACCAACCCCAACTTCATGGCCCCCGAGCCTACATTGCAAATGCACACGGTATAAAATACACAGCCTAGGCAACGATCAGTATGCTTCAAATGACTTACCAACTTTTTCGAGGATGCTTGAACTTGATCCTCTTGAAAAGCATAGACGGCGCCAGGCTGGGCAGCAGAATCGACTCCGGGAGCCCCCCAATGAACATAAAGGCCTCCCTGACCACCAATGTCGAACTGGGGCGACTCTCCTAGGTCCGGGCTTGAAGGGGACCCGTCGGCCTCATCTTCAGCTTCGCTTGCCGAGGATATCAGCCTTCTCTTCTTCGCCTGGGATTCGGCCCGGGCAGCTTGCCCCGACTTGGGGAGCTGCTTCGGCGACGACCCCTGAGCGGCCGACCTCATCGACCTCAACATCGTCACCTTGTGCACGGCCATGCGCCTCTGCTTCCCTGCATTAATGGCAGCTGCCAGGGTCACCTGATC
>CM014273.1:22176116-22201716 GCA_004135705.1 Alloteropsis semialata | reverse complement strand
CCTTGGCTCTACAAGCATTTCACCGTACAAGGCCCTCGGCCCAAGGCAATGCTAGGAGAGAATGGGAGAAGCATGCAAACGCTCATCAACACCTCAAGATCTTCGCAAGCACTCTTCTAGCACCAAGCTTTCAAGCCCCCAAGGTTTCTCCCCGGTGGATGAACCCAACAACAAGTCCTCAACACATTTACTAAGTGGCTTCTACACATCTTCGCCGCTGGTTGGTAATCTCTGAACCTCAGCGACCATTTATAGCCCTGGGCTAACTGTACCCATGTGACCCCGGTTAGACTGTACGTCACGTGAAGCTCTGAGCCACGCGGCTCCTCCCTCCGAGGCGCTCAGACCGCCCTTATCGTCTTCGGCAGCTTTCGACCACGGGTGCGCTCTGTGTACTCACGTGGATACTGTTTTTGTCACGATGTGTCCTGACACTTGTGATGATCTCATCCTTTGGGCGGCCTGATTGCCCTGGCGTTCGGTGGTTGTTTCCACTTGACCATTAGCCCGATTTTTCCTAATCGGCCCAATGCTTGGGGACTACTCCATATGGAGAGCTCCTTGTGTCGCTCTCCATATGCCTCATCAGGATGTGTCACTTTCCCAAATTGGTGCGGTATCTTAAGGTGTTCGACTCGGCGACCACTCGGCACTAAGCCACTCGGGGCTTTGCCCCCGGGTCTGTCTAGGGTCATCCCCGATGACCTGCGGTTTTTCTTTTTGAGCACCACCCACCCTTGTGTTGGCCTGCCGACCAAGATGCTTCAGCCGACTACGGAGGCCTCATTTCTTCATCGACAGTCCACCACGCGCCTGCACGTTGCTCGGGGACTTATGGGATATGGGTACCCCTGGGCCTACTACCAACCGGGTACATAGTCGGCCTGGGCCCACGTCTGACAACGATGTGGGCTGACCCTAGGCCAGCCCACAAAGATCCCTGACTTGATGGACAAGTTTGGTGAAGACTTGACCCGCAAGGTGCATGGCGAGATACTCGGATCTCGCCCAAGGATCACGGTGATTATGTTGCAAACCAACTTGGATTAGTTTCCTAGTTGTAGCTGGATATAATTAGAGATAACCGACTTGTAAACCCTAGGCCGTCAGCCTATATTAGGCGGCCTAGGTCGACCCCTTCATTCATCGAATACTTTCTCCCTCATTGTAACTACAAACTCGTCATTGTTCTCCGGAACTCCGCCGATCCGAGCAATACATCACCACCGAGCACAGGACGTAGGGTATTACACCTCCGGGTAGCCCGAACTTGTATAATCCCTGTGTCCCCGTGTTACCTCGAGCTCCCTAGTCTCGTGATTGCCCTTTGCCTACAAATCAACCATTTGGGTACCCCCAGATGGACTGCCGGACTAAACCTCCGACAGTGGTTGAACTGCTTGATTCTCCTATTCTCCGAGTTGAGGAACTGTTCGCTTCACTTCTTTCTTGCCACTCTATTGGCTCTTGGCACTCTGTTCAATCTCTTGGCTCTGTTGCTTCCTCAGCTCCCTCTCATCCCTTTGATTTTTCATGTAGGCCTTCTTAATAGAATGGTCATAATTTGACATAACTATCTTCTTTGTTGGTTTAGCCATCTTTGCGAAAAACTGTGCTGTCTCCAAAGGAACTTTTTCCTTCTTCTTGGGCTCCTCCTTTGTAAAATGGCCTTCAACCTCTTTTCTACTTATCTCCACATATTCTTCATAAGATTTGTCCCAAAGTAGCTTGACAGGTTCCTTGGCTTGCTTTTGCTTTGATACTGGTTGCTTTGTGGATGTTGGCTTTGATGGTGCCTTGGCTTGCTGCTTAGCTTTCTTTGATGGTGGAGGTGCAGGCGGTGGAGATTGATTAGCTGTAGGCGACGGAGATTTCTGAGGTGGAGGCGACGGAGACCTTTGTTCATGGACAACCGACTGTTAACGCTCTTTAGCGACACACTTTTACCCCAATTTATCTCCAATAATGGCATAAATTTGATATCTAAACTAACGATCATACTCTATAACCGGGACGTTTTCGCATATGCATGTGTTTTTGGAGGAATTGTGTTTACGCAGGTTTTTGGGCTAAAATGGAGCACATATGGACAAGGCATGGAACCAAGGACGACACGGTGAAAGATGAAGGCCAGCGGCCCGAAGAACAGGGCAGGCCGGCCGGCCCCACATGGCTAGGCCGGCCGGCCTAGGTGGTTCCAACCTTCGTTCGTGCTCAACTTTGGTGAACCAACCTCCAAGAGTATTTGAAAGGCAAGTGCTTCAAGGTAAGGTCAAGAGACTTCGGGGTCAAGGCAACTCAATCAGAGGATTTGGAAGTTTATCACTTCTCATTCTTATCTCGAAGATATCCGAAGCAAACGACGTCCAAAGGCCCACATGCATAGGTGGAACATCTACAAAAGCTTCCAGAAGACTTGAGGAGAAAGCAGAGGACGAGGCGGCCAGGGAAGGCCCCAGGCCGGCCGGCCTGGACCTCCTGGGCCAGCCGGCCCAGGCCCTTTCTGCGTCGGCTCACCTCCCCCTTCGACCTAGGGTTTCCTCAGGGTATTTACCCCCCTGTGCCTTCGTGCCACGCATCAATCAATTCGTCATTCACCGCCGAGGAGCAGAGAAGCTAGAGGGACACCTTTCGGAGAGCTGAGGGTCGTGCTAGTTGTCTAGGGTTCATCCCTAGCCGACGTGGGAACCCTGCGAGGAAGACCACGTCGGAATTCTGGAGCTAGGATCATCAAGATCAAGGTAGGATCCCGGTGGTGATCTTGTGATGTACTTACATTCATGGTGAAGTTATATGTGTTTCCGAATCTTTAGCGATCAAGTGCCTCTCTTTATGATTTCATTCTTGCTTGGGTTTGCTTCTTCTTCAATCTATTCTCGAGATAGATTGCTTGGTGTGTTCTTGTAGCCATGGTGGCTAGGGATTCGTACCAGATCTACCAAGTGGTTCGACACGTTCACTTGTGAACGTGCCCTTAAGTTACTCACACCGAAAGAGAGCATCGTGACAGGATGTGATCTCGTGTACGGTGGGTACTTTCGAGAGTTTGATTGGAGGTCATGATTTAAAGATGCTTTTCATTGAGATTCACATCTATCTTTCTTCACTCTATTTGGCTCGGAGTTACAACATATGCATGATCTAGGCAATCTAGATTGGTTATCTCTAACTTTCTCTTGCTACCTCTGGTGATTGGTTTTAGTAGATTAGATTGGTTTTGCAACCCCTCTTCATGATAAAAGGCTTTCAATGCTAGTTAGATTGTTTCTTGCGTCTTTAGTTCCACGGATTGATAAACCTTGGGGGAGTACTCTAAGGGAAGAGCTACAACTGATCCGTGCACTTGCGGTTCACGATTGACGTGTCCAAGGGCCGTTAACAAGCTTTTCTGGCGCCGTTGCCGGGGAACTGTCGATTAAGATCCGATTTGACTAGCATTCGTAAGTATTTCTTTTTCTTGATTTTTTTGATTTCTCTCTTTTTAGATCTCCTATTTTCTCTTTTATCAAAAATAGATCTAATCCACAAAAACAAAAAAACTCAATCTAATCTAATCTAGTTTTATTTTTATCCTTATTTTATTTTATCTCTTTCTTTTAGATCTTGTATAAATATTTTGCTTTCACTAACCCTAACAAGAAATGGATGGCTACCTCTCCAACAAACCGAAAAATTTTGTGGATGATCCAGAAAAACTATACAGGCAAAGGAGACGCGAAGCACACGCTAAAAGTTGGAATTAGTAGATCCAAAAGACAAGACCGCAAGTTCATCATCCACTCCACCACCAAGTCCAAGGAAGCCGCCACCACAACCCGAGATGGCGGAATGCACGATCGGAGAGCTATGCATCCCGGACATCAACGATTTGCCCATCCAAACCCTCAACGAAGTTGGAGGGCCGTTCGAGATCTAGACCTCAACCATTCATATGGTGCAAAGCTCGCCCTTCACTGGAAAAGAAGATGCCAACCTTCACCTTCAAGCATTCATCCAACTATGCCGCACCTTCGACATGCAAGGAGTAACTCAAGATCAAGTGAGAGCGAGGCTCTTTCCATTCTCTCTACTTGGGAGGGCACTTCAATGGTTTCATTCTCTACCGGTGGAGGCGGTGCAAAGTTGGGATGCCTTTATGAAAGCTTTCATGATGGAGTTCTACTCACCGGGCAAGACTCAAATTTTGCGCAACAAGAATGCTACATTCGCGCAAGCCCCGACGGAGACTATTGCGGAAGCCTATGAGCGCTTCAACGACTACGTCCGAGCCGTGCCTCATCACAAGTTTTCAAGGGAGGATATAGTCCAGAAGTTCTACCAAGGCCTCATGACCGCATCAAGGGCAATCATCGACGCATTGGCCAGTGGATCCATTATTGAGCTCACCCCGACTCAAGCTCTCAAGCTATTCAAGAAGGTGTCGGACAATGATGCATGGGCATCATCGGGACAGCTGCACCCTACACCATCCGCGGGAGTTGCTAAAAGCGTTTTGCAGGTGGAGCATGAAGAACTACTAGAAGGGAAAATCGATTCACTAATGAGAAGGTTGGAGAAGATGGAGGTGGACAAGAAGGAAGCCCATGCTATTGATTTGAAGGCAGCCGAAGCAAGGTCCACATGTGAAGATTATGGAGAGTACGGCCATGTCCAGAGGAATTGTTCGGAGGAAGCTAAAGTGCTCAAATACATGAGGAAAGGAGATTTGTCTCCACCGTCCTACTTCCGCTACGGGCAAGGTAGACCTCAATTTAATGCAAGCTCATCTCTTCAAAACTCGGTGCCTCTTCGTATACAATTGAAGGAGTTCATGGAGGAGCAATGCAAGATCAACAAGGACACCGTCGCTAAGTTCAAGTCTATGGACAAGATATTGGAGAACATTGATGGCAAGGTGACGGAGGTCGGAAGCTCTAACCACCAAGTGCTCAACATGATGAAGATGCTAGAGACACAAGTGACCCAGCTAGCCGGACGCTTACCTAGTAATGAAGGAAGACTACCGGGGCAACCTCAAAATCGGAGACGGCAAAAGCAATTCAAACTCGCTCGGGGAAAGAGACCGAAGATCCCGAACACCCGGCCGGAGCAAGGAAGTCTAAGCCAAGTGTTGAAGCCGAGATGACATCAAAAGAGAAAGCGCCTACTCCCACACCGGAGATAGTCACCCAAGAGCCGGAGTTTGAGATGATCGATGAAGATACAAAGATTCTTCCTCCGAGGCCACGTTACCACAAAGGTAAAATTGATGAGCATTTTGAAAAATTTATTGAAGTGGTTCGCAGGTTGAACATTATGTGGGATATGGGTACCCCTGGGCCCACTACCGACCGGATAGCCAGTCGGCCTGGTCCCACGTCTGACAAGGATGTGGGCCGACTCCAGGCCGGCCCATGAGGATCCTCGACTTGATGGACAAGATCGGAGAAGACTTAGCCCGCAAGGTATTCGGCGATATCCTCAGATCCCGCCCGGAGATCACGGCAATTATGTTGTAACCGACTTGGATTAGTTTCCTGGTTTGAGCCGGATAATAATTAGAAATAACCGACTTGTAAACCCTAGGCCGTCAGCCTATATAAGGCGGCCTAGGTCGACCCCCTTAGACATCTGATTCCTACGCCAATCGTCCATTGTAACCGAGAGCTCGCCGTTGTTCCCCGGAACCTCGCCGAGCAAATCAATACAAGATCCCCAAGCACAGGACGTAGGGTATTATACCTCCGGGTAGCCCGAACCTGTATAATCCCTGTGTCCCTGTGTTACCTCGAGCTCCCTAGTCCAGCGATCTCCCTTTGCCTACAAATCAACCATCTGGGTACCCCCGGGTGGACTGCCGGACGATAACTCCGACAGTTGGCGCGCCAGGTAGGAGTGATCGCAGGGCAATAAAGCTAGCTCGATGGCAGATGGTCGCTCCGTGATCTTCCCGGCGTGGTCGCGAATTTGTTCCGTTTTCCGATCCGTCGACGACCACGGCGCATGAAGAGGAAGGCCACAGCGCTGCAGTCTGGAACGCATCTACACGATGCCGGCGCCCGAGGTTCCTGTCCACTTCGGCACGGCACGCATACGAAGGACGCATTGCATCCGAGCTGCACCGCCGATGACCACACGTGAGCAGGGAAGCACATCTTTTTTCTGTTATTTTTTTTCTTTCTCTCTCTCATCCATCGTTGCTTCTAGATCGATCTACTCGATCTTCTGCTCACTGATTTATTTTTCATATACGCTAACTCATCTTTGCCGAATCTTCGTCCGCCGACCTCTTCTGCATGTGCATGTGCGGTCATCAAAACCAATCTGCAAGGAGCACACGACAGAGAATAATTTTTCTACTATTTACCTTGTCCGATCCTAGGCAGCCGCCTTATCTTTTGTCTAAAGATTATTTCTAACCTATTATTTATCTAACCTGATGCATGCATGGTCTTCCGCCTGGTTAACTCGCCGAGCACAACGATGGATCGGGTGGGTCAGAGCTCGTGCATGCCCGGTGCGTTAGGAGGCGGCGTCGATGAGGCGGTTGACGGCATCAAGCAACCACAACGCCACGCACACCAGCCTCGACTAGATGACCTCATTATCATTCTGCATGTTGACGACCACCACGTTCACGTCCAAGCTGCCGACGCGCCGACTAAGTTGCTGATGCGCCAACTTGGTTCAGCAGCGGCAAATTCAGGGGCTTGGCAGACCGGCGCAGGGCAACACCAGTTTGCTGCCGACTTCGTCGACAAACCTCGAACATGGCACCATGCGAGGGCGACACGCCAATTCTTCAATTCGACCACGAATCAAGCTAAGTATTATTTTCAATTAAATATTTTACGATTTCCGTATACCCTCATACGCTTCGGCTCTCCTATGTCTCCGTGACTTTCGTCGACCACTTCGGTCACGCTCCGATTGCTTATACAGCCTGGTCTGTCCAGACTGCACCTCACGGCGCGCTGCTTCAGCGCTCGGGAGAGTCCCTGCTGACTCTGACTTCCGAGTCCTTGCCCGACCCTATGTCTCTCTAGTAATTCCTGGGTTAACCCGTGCGGTTCAAGTCCCCAATCGTGAAACCCTGAGCTCCGTGCTCAACCCGCGCGCCCCCTACACCTAAGCCTCCCCGCTGAGCAGTGTAGCAGGGTAAGCCGTCCTCTCCGTGAGCAGTGGTCAGCGGGTCAAAAAAGGTGCTTAGCGACACAAGGCAAGGGCCGCACGGCGTCCTACTCAGTGTTTTTGCTAGAGGGAAGGGGTTTTACACATATGCACAATGCATTCACAGACCTGTTTCTGTTACGGCCTTACGACAAACATTGTTTATCTTTCAGATTATTGAATATTATGCTACATAATATTTGCATTATCTTCATACAGTTCAGGCATTATTTGGTGTACTTCGACCGACTCGGCCAGCTCCCAGGTTCGGGGCTGGAGCGGGCCGACCACTTGGCGCGTCTCCTACCACCCGGCCGACCTCCCAGCTCGGCGGCAGGGTGTGAAAGGCGATTCGGCGGCTTGCTCGGCTCCCAGGCTTGGGGGCTGAGCACCACAGACGACTCGGCGGTTCGCCCGGCTCCCAAGCTCGGGGTCTGGGCGCCCCAGATGACGACTCGGCGTGCTTCCATCGTCCATCCGAGCTCTCTGGCTCGGGGACTGGGCGCTACGACTTCGGATGGTGGGTCTCCGCGACTCGGTCGGCCCCGACGCTCGGGGACTCGGCGCTACGACTCCGGTCAGCGGGTCTCCGTGACTCACGACTTCGGATGGCGGGTCTCCGTGACTCGGCCAGCCCCCACGCTCGGGGACTGGGCGCTACGACTACGGATAACGGGTCTCCGCGACTCGGCCAGCCCCCACGCTCGGGGACTGGGCGCTACGACTACGGATAACGGGTCTCCGCGACTCGGCCGGCCCCGACGCTCGGGGACTCGGCGCTACGACTTCGGTCAACGGGTCTCCGCGACTCGGCCGGCCCCGACGCTCGGGGACTCGGCGCTACGACTTCGGTCAACGGGTCTCCGCGACTCGGCCGGCCCCGACGCTCGGGGACTCGGCGCTACGACTACGGTTAACGGGTCTCCGCGACTCGGCCAGCCACGACGCTCGGGGACTCGGCGCCACGATTTTGGGACAAGCTCCTCTCTTCAGGGTGCCAGACCGCCCTATCTTCTAGGCGGCCTGTCTGCCTCGAAGCTCGGACGATTCTTCTTTTGACCATTAGCCCGACTTTTCTAGTCGGCCTAATGCTCGGGGACTACTCCATATGGAGGGCTCCTTGCGTCGCCCTCCATATGCCCCATCAGGATGTGTCACTTTTTCCAAGTGGCGTAGCTCCTCGGCGCCCGGCTCGTCCGCGACTTGGCGCTACACCACTCGAGGCTTCGTCTCGGGTCTGTCCAGGGTCATCCCCGGATGCCTACGGTTTTCTTTTTTGAGCACCGCCCACCCTTGTGCCGGCCTGCCGACCAAGGCGCTTCAGCCGACCTTGATGGCTTCGCTTCTTCATCAACAGTCCGACACGCGCCTGCACGTTGCTCGGGGACTTGTGGGATATGGGTACCCCTGGGCCCACTACCGACCGGATAGCCAGTCGGCCTGGTCCCACGTCTGACAAGGATGTGGGCCGACTCCAGGCCGGCCCATGAGGATCCTCGACTTGATGGACAAGATCGGAGAAGACTTAGCCCGCAAGGTATTCGGCGATATCCTCAGATCCCGCCCGGAGATCACGGCAATTATGTTGTAACCGACATGGATTAGTTTCCTGGTTTGAGCCGGATAATAATTAGAAATAACCGACTTGTAAACCCTAGGCCGTCAGCCTATATAAGGCGGCCTAGGTCGACCCCCTTAGACATCTGATTCCTACGCCAATCGTCCATTGTAACCGAGAGCTCGCCGTTGTTCCCCGGAACCTCGCCGAGCAAATCAATACAAGATCCCCAAGCACAGGACGTAGGGTATTATACCTCCGGGTAGCCCGAACCTGTATAATCCCTGTGTCCCTGTGTTACCTCGAGCTCCCTAGTCCAGCGATCTCCCTTTGCCTACAAATCAACCATCTGGGTACCCCCCGGGTGGACTGCCGGACGATAACTCCGACACATCAATATGCCGCTCTTGGACGCTCTACAAGTTCCAACATACTCTCGCTACTTCAAAGACATACTTTCGAACAAGCGTGAGATGCCGCCGCCAAGTACCATCAAGATGACCGAAGAATGCAGCGCGGCTATTGCTGATCAAGCTCCCGAGAAGAAGAGGGATCCGGGGTGTCCAACCATCCTGTGTTCCATTGGATCATTGTAACACCCTGAAAATTCGCTTTCTAATATAGTAATTAATTTGCTAGCTCTTGTGTGTGCATTCTCAAAATTTAGGTAAAAATATAAAACCTTTTTGTAATTAAAATCAACTATAGGTTTAGAAACTTGTTTGTGTGCATATCATGCCGATGCATCGTTTTATTGTTTGAGTGTTTTGTGTGCTAGCTCTAGAGTCCGAAAAACCCAACCCTAAGCTCGGCCCGTTTTTGTTTCTTGTTTCTTTCTCTCCCGATATCCGAGAACCCAATGCCAAAACCTGAAGCTCGGAAACCCTATCCAAAACCCAAGTCCATCCTAGACCTAAAACCCTACCCGACCCAAAAACCCGGGCCTGTTTCTTTCTTTCCAATGGCCAAACCCTTTCAACCAAACCCGGCCCTACCCTTTTCTTCTCGAGGCCCAAAACCAATCCGGCCCGGCTTGTCTTTTTCTTTCTTTTCTCCCTCGGGCCCAACCCAACCTTTTTCCCCTCTCCCTTCACCCTTGGGCCCAGCCCAGGCCGACCCCCTCCTCTCCTTCCCCTGCACGGTCCACCTCCCCCACTTCTTCCACGCACGAAGATTGCCCAAGACCGGTCGCCCCCTTCTTCCCCCCTCACGAGCACACGCAGGAAACCATCGCCCTTCCCCCAGAAACCATCGCCCTTCCTTCTTCCCCCTGAACAACGCCCCCTCCCTTCCTTTCTCCTCCAAGTGCCGCTGCCCCTTCCCCTTCCTCTACCTATTGGAAACCATCTCGGCCTTAATCCGCAGCAGTTATGCCATGGGTAAGTGGAAGCAGAAGGTTTCTGGTCGCCCTCCCCCTTTCGAATTCCGGCCAGCCAAGTACTCCTTGCCCTACAAAACCCCCAACCGAGCTCACCCACAACCCCCTCTCCAATCCCTGCACTTCAATTCCGTTGCCCCAGACCTCCATCACCAACATCCGAATCACGAAGATAAAAGGTGCTGCTGCAATCATCGCCTCTGTATGTCTGCTGCCGAGCCCTCCCTCATCTCTAACCCCTCCAACTCACCTGCAGGAACCCGAGGACCTTACCCCGGCGACGAACAACAGGCCGCACGATCCCTCTCCACGACCGACGGCGTTCTGCTCTGCCCCTCTCCAAGCCTGTCGCCCTTGCTGCTCGGCTGCCCTAGGTGAGGATCAAGACGAGTTCGCGGCATCGTTCTCGTTCCATTCTGCCGCTCGGCACTCGTTTCTGTGGCCCATAGCCTTGGGGCCCCTGTCCCCGGTGAGCTCTGGCCGCAGCAATGGCCGGCGTCCTGTTCTGTTCGTGAAAAAGAATGAACGCAGTGTCGCCCCTCCCTGTTGGACCGAGAAGAACCCCCACAGCCATCCATCAACCATCCAATGGTCCAAATTAGATTGAAAATACCCCTTCGGCTTTTATTCTAAAGAGACCCTGCAAAATTCCACAATAAACCCGCCATCCTTTTTCAGTTCAGAGAAACTTCACTGCTACCCCCTAAGGTCTACGTTTAATTACGTTCGGGTCCCCGGTTTCTCGCAGGATAGCGCTTTACCTTGTTTTTAGCGTAGTTTAATCGTTCTAGATCCGATTAGAGTGATTTTCGCGTTGTTGTGATCGTAGGAATGCGTAGATTAGTTTTATATCCTTTTTGCTTCTGTTTATGCTGTATGGTGTACTGTTCTAATAGAATTATATTTGTTTGCATGTGCTGGCTTGTGATGGATGTATGTGTGGTGATTGGAATGCGTGTTTAGAGTGCGAGCAGTACGCGCCCGGTTGTGATCAAGACTTTGAAGACCCGGATTAGAAGCAATATTTTAAGGAAGGCAAGTGTAACGTGATTCATCCTTGATACCTATTCACCTATTAATCATGTTATTCATTCATGCATGTGTCTAAATTTGAGAAACCATAGGGATGACTAGTATCTTTTACCTTATACCTTGACTACCTTGGGTTTATGCATGTGGGTAGACAGGTTAGCTTTGCTTAGTTGCTCAAACGCTAATGATCAATGTTAATTGTTAATCTTGATTAATGGTTATATGGAATTGATATAAAATGTGCTTTTTACCAACATGGTTTAGGGAACTAGAGCATGTGTTTGGATTGCTCTAGTGTCTCTCCTTAAGGTTACGGTTCTTAAAGCGGCCACCCAGGAAAACCGTACAACCACAAGGATCACATGGCTCTGGTCTTGGCTAAGTACACTATACGGCTCTAGCTTGTTTAGTGGTTACCGAAAGGCGCAAGTGGGGCTTCCAGGTTTAAGTGTGGACCTCGGTCAGTTCTCATTGGGGTTTGTGTGTGATGGATTTGTGTGATGTTTAGGCTGGAGCCTGGAGGGGTCCATGCGCCTGTCAGGAAACCATAGCGGCCACTAACTTGTTAGGGTGTCTGTCGAAAGGCCTCGTAGCGTCCCTATGCAGTCACACCAAAGGTAGTATGATGAATGTGCCTGATCAGCACTGCATGGTTGGGTTTAAAGTTCTTCTGAACTTTTACGTGACTTGTGGTGAAAGTGTACAACCTCTGCAGAGTGTAAAACTGTTATAACGGCCGTGCTCACGGTCAAGAGCGGCCTGGATCCTTTTCGAGCGGTTCCTTACTTTTTGGATAAATGGTTAAATATGATGTTGTTCATTTATAATACTTCACATGTTTCCATAATGTGGGTTTCAACTGGGGTTGTCACATAATTGTAGTAATTCAGGTTAATTTAAAATCAATCAACTAAAAATGCTAACCGCAGTTTAAACCTTGTCTAGCCTTTTGAGCCTCATTTAATCATGTTATGCTTGCTAAGTAAGATGGATTACTTACACTTGCTTCATATCAACAAAATCCCGGATGGGTACTCAGATGAGCCGCCAGTGGATGCGTTTCCCGAGGAGTTTCTGGACTTCTAGGCTGTGTTCTCCCCCAGTTAGAGTCCCTGTGGAGGCGTTTTGGTTTTAGATGCTCTACTCTTCCGCTACTTTGATGAGTTAAATAATAATGTAATGCCTGTGTTGTAATGACTTTATTTCTGTTTATGTTATCGAGCACTGTTTTCCTTTTCTTTGATATTCATTTCTGAGCTATATGTGTGTAAAGACTTCCTGGGTACACATATAGTAGCATTCGGATTTCCTTCGCAAATCCGGGTGTGACACCAACCGGTACCAATGTGACCCCCTTTGGTACCGGGTGGTGCCACCAACCAGTACTAAAGGGGCTCTGCGTATAAAGGGGCCTTCTTCCTCCCCCAGCCCGAGCCATGGCTCATTTCTTCATCCTCCATTGAGCTCGGGTTGGGGGAGCTCATGCCCGATTTTTTCATAACTTTCAGCCGAGCCATGGCTCATTTCTTCATCCTCCATTGAGCTCGGGTTGGGGGAGGTCATGCCCAAAATTTTCATAACTTTTGGAAATTTTGCAAACCAAGTCCGCTAGAAGGTTAGCAACTTCATCCTCTCTCTTTTGATGGTTAGTATGGTCTATTTCATGCTCTATGTTTTGAGTAATTTGTGTTTTGTGGAATGGATTGAAAGAAGAGATTTTTTAGATTTAATCTTCATTTTTATTATGAATTTGTAATAGAGAATCACTATATAGTTAGTTGTTGCATGTGTAGAGATGATGCACAAATTTTTAGATATTGTTTAGATTTTTGGATTATTTGTAGAAACTTTAATAATTTTCATATTTATGCTTATTATAATTTTTAGATATTATAAATGATATTCATATTTAGGCTTATTATGATTTTTAGAGATTATAAATGATATTCATATTTAGGCTTATCATGAATTTTAGAATTACATCTTTTTAGAGGCTTCAAATGATGTTGATATTTAGGATTATTAGGATTTTTAGAGATTATAAATGATACTCTTATTTAGGTTTATTACGAACTTTAGAAATACATCTTTTTAGAGGCTTCAAATGATGTTGATATTTAGGGTTATTAGGATTTTTCGAGATTATAAATGATATTCTTATATAGTTAGATTTTAAATTCAATTTTACTTCTCATGGTTGTCAATATCTTGAACTAAAACGATTCAACTCTAGGCATGCCAATGATGATATCAAATTTTACCTAGTTTTCTAGCTGGGTAACATATGATGACCTTGAGCTTGAGCTTGTATTGTATAGTTATGCTTCTCATGATTGTCATCAAACCATGAGACACATCCATGCCCAAGCAACGGATCGGTTGTGATGGTTGGGCTGGGTGTGTCTCATGGTTCCATGCCTACCATGAACCAATTTTTTTACCACCTGTAATGTTTCTTATGCTCCAAGTTCAAGGTCAAATGAAAGACAACATATCTGAGGCAAATCACTCCTTCAATTTTTTTGAGATGAGCAAAAGTAAGACGTTGATGATTTTGGAATGTGGTTGTCGGCCATCGTGCCCTTGGTTTGTTGTAGATTTTCGAAACCTCCCGATGCAGGGGAGGTGCTGTCAAAATTTTTAGAGATTATAAAAGATATTCTTGTTAAGGCTTATTATGAACTTTTGAAATACATCTTTTTGGTGGCATCAAATGATATTGATATTTAGGGTTATTAGGATTTTTAGAGATTATAAATGATATTCTTATTTAGGTTTATTACAAACTTTAGAAATTCATATTGGGGGCTGAATTTTTCATTGTATTTTGTGAATAGATGAATCGGCAATGGATGTACAACGCGGATAGATGCTCATCTGACTTTATTAATGGCGTTCATCAATTCCTCGATGCGGCAGAGGCTAACTCGACCTCGGGTTTTATATGCTGTCCATGCAAGGTCTGTGAGAATGAGAAGGATTATCACATCTCGAAGAAGGTGGTTCACACACACTTGCTTAGGAGTGGTTTCATGCCTAACTATATCTGTTGGACCAAACACGACGAAGCGGGGATATTCTTAGAAGAAGGTGACGACAACATCCCAGACTTTGCACAATACGGTGCCTTTGCAGATGATACAGCAATGGGCGAGGGTGAAGTAGTTGCAGAAGATGAGGATGATGACGCCTTAGGTGGCATGATCCGTGATGAAGAGAAAGACTGCAAAAGTGCGAAAGAGCGGGAGAAGATGAAGCGTTTGTTGGAGGACCACAAAACATTGTTGTACCCAGATTGCAAAGAGGACCAGAAAAAGTTGGGTACCACACTGGAACTGTTGCAATGGAAGGCAATTAATGGCTTGTCTGAGAAAGGTTTTGGACAGATATTGAAAATGATAAAGAAGATGCTTCCAGAGGGAAACACTTTGCCTGAAACAACATATGAAGCAAGAAAAATCGTTTGCCCTCTAGGACTGGAAGTACAAAAGATACACGTATGTCCCAATGATTGTATCCTTTATCGGGGCAAGGCGTATGAATCTTTGGATGCCTGTCCGGTTTGCAATTCGCGGTATAAAATCAGACAAGACGACCCTGGTGATGTTGAGGGAGAGCCCCCCAAGAAGAGAGTCCCTGCCAAGGTGATGTGGTATTTCCCTATAATACAACGTTTGAAGCGCTTGTTCAGAAACAAAGAGCATGCTAAATTGATGCGGTGGCACAAAGAGGATCGGAGGGAAGACAATATGTTAAGACACCCAGCTGATGGACCCCAATGGAGAAAAATCGACAGAGCATTCCCAGACTTCACAGAAGATGCAAGGAACATAAGATTTGGTTTGAGTACGGATGGCATGAATCCTTTCGGTGATATGAGCAGTAGCCACAGCACTTGGCCCGTGACTCTTTGTATGTACAACCTTCCTCCGTGGATGTGCATGAAGCGAAAGTTCATTATGATGCCGGTGCTAATCCAAGGGCCAAAGCAGCCTGGCAACAACATTGATGTGTATCTAAGGCCACTGATTGAGGACCTTTTATTGTTGTGGGGCAAAGATGGTGTAAAGGCGTGGGATGAGCACAAGCAAGAGAAATTTAACCTACGAGCATTATGTTTGTGACCATCAATGATTAGCCTGCACTTGGTAACCTGTCGGGACAATCAAACAAGGGATACAAAGCATGCACACATTGTCTAGAACACACCGACTGCATTTACCTGAAACATTGTAGAAAGTGTGTGTATATGGGCCATCGTCGATTCCTTTCTGAGAAACATCCTCTTAGAAAGAAAGGAAAGCATTTTGAGGTGGAAATTCGTAGCAAACCAAGACATCGGGATGGAAAATATGTATTTGCTATGGTAAAAGATGTGAAGGTGGTCTTTGGGAAGGGACCTGGCAGCCAGCCAGCGGCAAGTGAAAATGGAAAGGCGACCATGTGGAAGAAAAGTCAATATTCTGGGACCTACCATATTGGGAGGTCTTAGATGTCTGCCATGTAATTGATGTGATGCACCTGACAAAAAATCTTTGCGTAAATGTGCTAGGGTTCCTTGGTACTTATGGAAAGTCAAAAGATACGCTAGAAGCACGACAGGACTTGAAACGTATGAAACAACGAGATCCCCTGCATCCTGAGAAAAGAGAAAAAGGGCGTTGGAACTTACGTCCTGCTAGCTACACTCTAAGCAAGGAGGAGAAGACCAGCATGTTTGATTGCTTGAACAGTATTAAGGTCCCGTCCGGCTACTCATCGAATGTAAAGAGTCTGATAAATATGAAAGAGAAGAAATTTGTACACCTCAAGTCCCATGACTGCCATGTGCTGCTCACACAATTGCTTCCGGTGGCGCTGAGGGGAATTCTACCCGTTAATGTCCGAACAACTATTGTGAAGCTATGCGCCTTCCTCAATGCAATCGATCAGAAGACAATCGATCCCAGTAATCTTGCAAAGCTGTAGGATTATGTGGCCCAAAACCTTGTCAACCTTGAGATGATATTTCCTCTGTCTTTCTTTAATATTATGACGCATCTTCTGGTCCATGTTGTCAAAGAGATTGGTATTCTTGGTCCTGAATATAAGAAACAGTACTTCCACTCTCTTGGACCAACTGGATATAAGAAGAAAATTCCCATCTCAGACAAGATGGAAGAAGATTTGATTGCCAGGGGAATCACGCCAGCGACAATGAATTGGCCAAAGCGATCAAGGCATTGGTACTACGCTCGTGGTGGCACTCTGGATCTTAATGATGGGTCGCTTATATACAACAATGAGTTAAAAGAGGCAGCCAGTGCTATCCTTACGGCACTTAAAGAGACAGCCGATGGGACATTCGTTCCAAACAGAGAAAATGACGAGCTAACAAGGGCTCCGGGGAACCCCGAACATCCCGGACGAGCTAGAGGTGTCGGCGTCGTCTCGTGGAAGGTTGCATTCCCTGCGGAAATTGACACGTACAAGAGTCAAAGCCGCTCTAAGGCCGCACAGGAGAGAAGAGTAGAGAACTTGGAAAGAGAGCTTCGGGAGACAAAGGCCGGCATCCCAGATGAAGTGCCTAGACAGATACAGACATTGCTGAGCCAAGGGCAGACGGTGCCGGGAGCAGTACTTGTACCAGCTGTTGGATCAGCTAATGGTGTGACCCGCCCTCCTAACATCGCGACAGTGTTGCTTCCACGGAGCTCCCACCTGCTGATGCGGGGGACGAGAGTGCTCACTATCCAGTGGACGAAATCACTCTGCGTACACCATGTGAGCTTCATATACCATGCCGAAACTTATCCACTAAGGTGGCTTACGGTATGGCTTATCTGGTGGAGCAAGGGCAGACCATTCATGGGGCACAGATTCCAAGTGGCTACTGCAAGGTGGGGGTCGAGCAAATTTGTGAAGGATATGATGACTTGGAGCTCGACATCCAAGGTGGCGATGGAGAAAAGACGTTAGCGGATGCTGCCCACGGCAGTATCATTCTATGGAAGAAGCGTTACGTCAAATTTGGCAGTCAAGGGCCATCATCTACTCCACCCAGGGATCCCCCGCAGCCACCGTCACCTTCAAGAAGGGACGAGGATGACCCAGAGCTGCCACCTCTAGGTCGGGATGATGCCGGCTCACACATGTCTCCTCCTCCACCAGCACGGTATCCCCCAAAGCGCCAAGCTGCGCCCCCACGGCGGACTACTCGCCAGAAGCGCCAAACGGTGGAGAAAGAGCCTACCGAAGAAGAAAAGTTGGCCGCCATAAGGAAGAAGTTACCTTACGACCAAACTGACGAGGAAACTGCTTTGGTGGTCGAAGCCCAGGTCAAAGAGCATTTCAAACCAGATGAGCCAGAGAAGCCGGTACACATAGATCCGACAGCGAAGACCTTTTTCAGAACAATGAGCGCGGCGAATCAGAAGAGATTCTTACCATCTGACTACGACCGCCAGCTTGCAAAGTCTTATGATCAGCAGAAAAAAGCCAGTAGTGGATCCTCGGGGAAGAAGGCGGCCACTCCTAAGAAGAAACAAGTCGGTCAGAGCTCTGCTAGGAGGACACAAGGGCAACAGGATATTAACGATGAAGAACTTGCAAAGTTGTGCGCGCAAACGGGCCTCTCACCGAAACAACTTTTAGATGGCGAAATTCCTAAGGCAACACCAGTGAAAACTTGGGAATTTCGATATGGCGAACCAATGGTGCCCCCATTTTCTGTGAAGTACCTAACCACTCAAGCGTACCGATTTCATGTGTGGTACATGAAGGTGTCCAAACAGGGTAGACTGATGCTCAATGTTTTGATACAAGACTGTGATTACTTCTATGGGCATAGTCTCTTAATTTTGGATTTCAAGGATGTGTATATGTTGTACCATCAAGATGCCATAGACCTCTCATTGATGAGCTGCTGGGTTGTGTAAGTTTGTTTCACTGATCTATTATCGCAATACTTGCTTCCTTAATTATAATTTGCAACAATAACAATCTATTCTTGTCATGTAGGATGGAGATCCATACATGCCGTGAAAAATCGTATCATGATGTCGGCTTCATGGATCCATACATGGTAAATGCCGTACTTGTAGCCAGTAAACCACTAGACACGGTGGACAACATATACTTGTACCTGGAGAGACAAAGAAGCAAGACTTACATTCTTTTGCCATACAATTTTAAGTGAGTACTTCTCTCTATGTATGTATAACTTTAAGACTTTGTTCTCAATAATTGTGCATGTATTTATATATATATCTACAGCTTCCACTGGATACTCCTTGTGATAATCATAAACACCGGTCAAATTTTTGTCTTGGACTCAATGCGGAAACCATAAGGGGATTACCAAGCAGTTTTAGACGTGATTGACATGGCATGGACACGTTTCCGTGCAAATGTTCGAGGAAATTTCAAAGAAAAATTGGATGTGAAGACGGACTTTCCGGTATGTGGCTGGTGTACCCGCATATCTCGTAAAATCACACTAATATATAGTTGTTACGTCTAACTTTATTCTTCTCCACTTTTAGTGTGCCAGACAGGAACAAGGGACGAATCTATGCGGATACTATATCTGCCAGTGGATCTATAGCTTTATTTCTCCCAAAAAGGCGACTAACGAAGAACTCATGGTACGTCTGCCAGTGGATAATGAGATTATTAGTGTATATAGAAATTAGATTATTAGTGTATATGGAAATTAGATTATTAGTGTATATGGAAATTAGTTTATTAGTGTATATGGAAATTAGATTATTGGTATGGAAATATTAGTGTATATGGAAATTAGATTATTAGTGTATATGGAAATTAGATTATTAGTGTATATGGAAATAAGATTATTAGTGTACATTGGAAATAACATTATTAGTGTATATGAAAATTAGATTATTAGTGTATATGGAAATTAGATTATTAGTGTATATAGAAATATGATTATTAGTGTATATAGATATATGATTATTAGTACGGAAATTAGATTATTAGTATATATGGAAATATGATTATTAGTATGGAAATTAGATTATTAGTGCATATGGAAATGTGATTATTAGTGTATTTTTATTATGAATATATTTATTATAAATATATTTATTATACTTTGTTATTTCATGTACTTTGTTATACAAATTATAAATATATTTATTATACTTTGTTATTTCATGTATACTTTGTTATTTCATGTAAACTTTGTTACTTGTTTAGAAATGATTATTAGTTATTGATTATTGTTTAGAAATGATTATTAGTTATTGTTTAGAAATGAATGTGTTAGGAAATTTTATGATTATATGCAAAATTTATTTATTATATGAATGAATGATTATTAGTTACTTGTTTAGAAATGATTATATGCAAAATTTATTTATTATATGAATGAATGTTGTCATTTGTGATTAATGCAGAGGATGTTTTATCATGAAGAGCTCCCAATGACAGAAAAAGCAAAAGCTATTGCGGACCAACTATTTGGATTCATTATGGACCAAGTTATAAATCCAAATGGAGAGTACCACCATGATAAACGTGCTATCACTCAATATGACTCCCTTTCCTCTCCTTCTTCCAGTTCTGCTCGTCAATTGTAAATAACTTTTAATTGCTCTAACTTTTGTATTGGCTGATCTCAAATGTTTATATGTGAATGTTCAAGAAAAATGCAATTAAAGTCCGGTCAAAATCAATTGACAATTGCGACGACTTCAATCTTATTGCGTGAAAGATCATGTACGATATACGACATATGACGCTTAGACACGTAGACACATAGACGAATTGCGTATAACTAACCCAAATAGCAAACGTTTAAAAAAACAAAACACCCTTTGGTACCGGTTGGTAACACCAACCGGTACCAAAGGCCCCTTTGGTCCGGTTCTGGACCCGGTACCAAAGACCGAGCCCTTTAGTCTCGGTTGCGTGGTACCGGTTCCAGAACCGGTACCGATGGCCCTTATGACCCGGTACTGATAGAGCTCTCTCCGGTAATGTGGGCTCGGTGAGCAGTCCAATGCTCTAGAAAGGGAGGTTTACCGCAGTTTCTTTTCCTGATATTATTTACCCGTCTTATGGATGTTATAGACATAACCTGTACCTAGGTTTTTACTGTGACTTGGAATTCATTCTTGGGATACCTACGAATGTGCACTTCACAAATGTGTCAGCCTTAGTGACCATACTGTAACTCAGTCCCTAAAATTACAGTTTTTTTTTGTGGGAAACAGGAGGGGTAGGCCCCTACTGATTATATATTAAAGAAACTAAGAACAAACAGTACAAGAGTTCAAAAGACATAAAAAACAAAAATTACAAATGGGCCGTTTGCCATTGCGCAATAAAAGGGAAGTAACCTTTCTTGGCTCTATACATTAATAGAGCGAAGACCCTACTGAAGAGGGGTTTTGTTACTGTCAACCGGGGAGCCACGTTATTGAAAACCACATCATTTCGCGCAAGCCATGTTGACCCGCACATGAGAATTATAATCTTCATGAAGAAGGGGACTCTTAGCTGCTCTCTGAAGGTTGCCAAAATCTGAAAAACACTAAGAGAAGCATCAACCTCCAAATGCAGAAGGCCCCAACAGGCTTGCGCAAACCCACAGCCAAAGAATAAGTGGTGTAGTGTTTCTTCCAGGTCAGTATGACAAAACACACAGTTATAAGATGGGACTTCCATATTCCGACGACGAAGCAGCCCTCGTGTGTTTAATCTGTCCTGCAACAGAAGCCAGAAGAAAACCTTATGCTTAGGTTGACAACATGTCTTCCACAGCCATTTGAAAGAAGGATAAGTATTTCGGCGCCCCCTCAGTGCTCTATAAGCTTTAGATGAAGAAAACATGGGTGAATTCCAAATGTAGGTCCACTGATCAAAAGAGGTGGTGAGAGGCAAAGCATGTATAGACTGCTGAAGCTGCAAGTACTGCTGAAAAGCAATCTCAGAAAGAGGAACATGAAAGAGCTAGTGAAAGTGTTGAGATGATTTCGCCTGATGTACCGAAATTCCTTTGTGTTGAGCAAAAGAATATAGCTCTGGGTAAACTTGCTTGGGCACTCTGCCAGCCCATAAGTCATCCCATAATAGACATGTTTTGCCATCATGCAACTGAACCATAGCTAAACCTTTGTATGTATCCAAAAGCTTCAGCATATCACGCCACCAAATGAGCCCTTTTTAGTGTGATTAGGCAATTTGCCATTAGGATAATATTTTTTCCAAATAAGTTTCACCCAAGGGATGTCAGCATGGTTGAAAAATTTGTGCAAATTCTTAAGAAGGAGAGCTTCATTCTGTGTTTTCAAGTCCAAAACTCCAAGACCACCCTCAGTCTTAGGCAAGGTAACTAGGGGCCAAGCTGCTTTGGAAGGATGTTTAGCATGAGGATCAGTCCCTCTCCAAAGACAGTATTTCCTGAACTTATCCACCTGATGAATAACTGTTCTATGCAGAGAAAAAAGTACATATGAAGAAAGTGGGGAAAGTTGTGAATACTGAGTTTGTGAGCTCAAGTCTGCCTGCTTGAGACAAGAAGGAGGAAGTGCAGCCCAATCTTCTTTCACATCTGGAAACCAGTGGCCAAAAATCTTCTACCCTCAGCTTGGACAGACCAAGAGGCAAGCCAAGGTATGTAAAATGGAGAGAACCCTCCAGGCAACTAAAAACTTGAGCCAACTAGTGTAGGTGATCAACAGGTACATTGATTGGAACCATCATGGATTTATCATAAATTTACCTTAAGTCCAGTGGACTCAGCAAAATTCTGCAGCAGACCTTTGAGAACAAGCAGCTTATCTGCACAACTTTCCATTATTATTAAAGTATCATCTGCATATTGCAATATTGGGAAATCAGCAGTGGAGTTCAGGAGGATGGGCAGGTGAAGCAAACCCTGATTGTTAGCATTGTTGACCACTGATTGCAGAAGATCAGAAGCTAAGACAAAAGTAAAGGGGACAGAGGGTCTCCTTGTCTAACTCCTCTCCTGCATTGGAAAGTCTTCCCAAGCACACCATTGAGTAAAATGGCTGAGGTCCCCGATTGAAATATAGAGTCCATCCATTGCAACCACTGTGCACCAAATCCCTTGTGTTTCATGATCTGCAACATAGCTTGATGCTCAATTTTATAAGCTTTCTCAAAATCCAACTTCAAGATGACAATTTACTTTTTTGAGTGATGACAAAGATGCAAGTATTAAAAGCACCATGCCAAACAATCCTGAATGGAGCTGGTTTTGAGAAATCCATATTGATTTTCATGCACTAATGACCTGATGACTGTCTGCAGTCGATTTGCCAGCAATTTTGTGATGATTTTTATAGAAGTATTAAGAAGAGAGATGGGTCTAAATTCTGAAATCAAAGAGGCTCCATCCCTTTTTGGCAGAAGGGTAATATAAGACCCATTGATGCTTTGCAAACAGACATTTCGCAGCTGAAAATTGGAGCATAGATCATAGAACTCTTTGGCCACTATGGGCCAGCATTTCTTAAAAAAGTCTGTGTTAAAACCATCAGGTCCAGGGGACTTGTCTGTAGGGAGATTTCCGATGACTAAATCAATTTCCTCTTTAGTGAAAGGTGCTTCCAAAAATTGTAACTGATCTGATGGTGAGAGGAGGGATTCCAAATCCACTACCATACTCCGGTATTCAGATACTCCGAGCCTTTCTTTGTAAGCCTCCCAAAGCATTGTAGCCTTTTCCTGGTGAGAGAAAACACTTTCTCTAGGTGGAGTGGTTAGAGAAGTAATCAGATTTCTCCTGAACTTGATAGTGGCATTAGCATGAAAAAACATGGAACCCAGGTCACCTGACTTGACCCACTTGATTGTGCCCCTTTGTTTTCAATAAATTCTCTGCTGCTGTAACAAGGAAATTAATTTACTTTCCAGAGCATCCTTGAAATTCCATTTCTCTACTGATAGATCTCTGAATTCCTCCAAGACTTCCAGGAAAGCCAAAATCAATTTAACATTGGCAATGTTTGTCTTCAGACTTGAAATTTGTGCTTGCCACATCTTAAGCACCCTCCTCAAATTTTTAAACTTGGCAGTAAGAATCTTGGCTTTATCAGTGTGAGTTACAGGTAAGGACCAACCATGCTGGACTATTGGCAAGAAATGTTCATGTTCCATCCAAAAGTTCTCAAATCTAAAAACATGACCTTTAGGGATGTTGGTACTAATGATCACCACACAAGGGGAATGGCCAGAAGTCTCCATAACCAGGGTGTGCACTGAAGTGTTTGGATAGGTCAAAGTCCAGGAGCTGGAAGTAAAAAACCAATCTAGCCTTTCAAGAAGATGAGAAAGCTGCTTATTTGTCCAGGTAAACTTTTTGCCATAAAGGGGTAGCTCCACTAAATCCAAAGCACTAATGGCCTCATTGAACATGAATAAATCATTGAAATCTGAACCTGGTTTATTCCGATTTTCAGGCTGCCTCATAAGATTAAAATCACCTAGCACAAACCAATCTATCCCCTTAAAATTACAGTTGATGGTCTTGTGGGGCCATGCTCCTTAAAAAATGCACATGGAGAGCTGGCTTGCTCACACAAGACACATACGGTAAATGTGCACATGATCATGTCCACCATATGGGCCTAATCGTCCATCTCTTTATATTGATCAAGTCTCAACATCCACTGCGCTAAGAAGCACACCCACCAACCAGATTTGGTGTTTGTGTATATGAGATTTTTCAAGCAGTGCTCTCTTCTTCACTGTGTTTCTTTTCTGCTATCCTAGCGCACGGGCGAATTTCATTTGTAATTCGTTTTAGTATTAACATGATGATGGAATGATCAAGGTGTATGCCCTGAATATAGTCAAAGAATAAAATATGAAAGCAGCTGCAGTAGTCAAAGCATAAAATACGAAAGCAGCTGCAGCTGAATATAGTCAAAGAATAAAAAACAATCTATCCCTAAAATTACAGTTGATGGTCTAGTGGGGCCTTGCATGTTCCTTAAAAAATGCACATGGAGAGCTGGCTTGATCACACAAGACACATACGGTAAATGTGCACATGATCATGTCCACCATATGGGCCTAATCGTCCATCTCTTTGTATTGATCTAGTCTCAACATCCATTGCGCTAAGAAGCACACCCACCAACCAGATTTGGTGTTTGTGTATATGAGATTTTTCAACCAGTGCTCTCTTCTTCACTGTGTTTCTTTTCTGCTATCCTAGCACACGGGCGAATTTCATTTGCAATTCGTTTTAGTATTAACATGATGATTTTTTTTGAAATTAAAGCAGGAGCACTGCTATGTCATTTAAGAAGAAGAAGCATTCGTACATAACGCGCTGAAGCGAACGCCACCACTACCCAACAACTCACACAAACGACGCACACAACAGAACACTGCACCACCGCAAACCGGGAGAGGAGCCAAAAGAAACCACCGTGAACTGCGCCGTCGTCGCCAACGCTGTGCCACACCAAAAGTTGCGGCCCACTGCAAGCCCTGAGTGGCAACTCGCAACTCCTCCACCATGGGAGTATCACCCTCAAGCCACACACAAGATCGTCGATCTCCCTGTCCCAGTGAATCTTCAGCACAACACTCCCATCGCAGCGCCGATGAAAAACACTGATCCTGGCCACTCTGCGTGGGGGCCTCGCCTCACCCACCGCCTCACACTCCTCTACCAAGGACTCAGATATCTGAACCTGCTAAGAGAGCCACACCTCCAACCAGCCGTCACCGGGATCACCACAGCACCATGCGCGCCAGCTCAAGATGTCCAGCACCCATGGGTCCTCTGCACCTCCCCGCCAACACGGATCCTGCGCACCACCACCACCGCTGCGCACGGGCAACACCACCAAATAGCACCCACACTGCCACAAGCCGAGAGGGGTCTCGAGAGCGACACCTTCAAGAAGGGCGCGATGCCAAAGGCGCCGCCATCGCTCGTCCATAGTTGGACAGGGTTTTCACCCCGAGAACCTCGTGCAGCAAGACAGGGTGCTCCACAATGGTGCCCCCAACAGGGAAAACGACACTCCAAGAACGCTGCCACCATCGCCACCGACAGGATTGCCGATGCCCGGCTGAACCCCAAACCTGTTGCACGCTTGCGGGCATGTGACAGCACACGCCCCCCTTCCCCCCTGCAGCACCCCTGCCAGGAGGGAGGCCCGACACAGCCCGAAGCGCCACCATGGCGCCACAAGCGAGCCCCAGCACTGGGGCACCCAGCACAAGCCTCCCGACCCCACCACCGCGATGGCGTCAACCCAGCAAAGACGTCGAGGAAGGGCGAAGGGGAACGCCTCCCAGCAACCTCCACTCCCGTCACCCGCACGCAGCGCGCCGCCGGCATTGCCCCTAGCCACCACGGCCCAGGGCAGCAAGCGCCGAAGGGCAGCAACCCCGGGCCACCATGGCCAGGAGCAGCAGCCCACGACCGCCACCCCCAAGGGGCCGCCGACAGCGCCACGGCCGGCGAAGCGATGCCCCACGCGCACCCG
>CM014273.1:22159556-22169836 GCA_004135705.1 Alloteropsis semialata | reverse complement strand
GCAGAGTGGTTTTCGCCCTCCCAATGACATTCCTATTGTTGCTCCAAAAGGTTACATTTTTTACTATTATTTCTCACGAAGCCGATTGAGTGCTACTTTTTGTCTTAATTTTGCTTTTGCTTTTGCTTTTTCAGAGCTTGAGACTCGTGTGAAATCTTTGGATTTGGACACACTTTCAATCTCCAGCCTTAGTGGCAATATCCAGGTTTGTTTCTTCTCCTTCGTTTTTGAGTTTGTTGTTTAGCTTTTTTGGTACTTATCTTTTGTTTGTTTTAGTCTATGATGTCCATGCAGGAGCTTTTCGCTCGCCTTCCACTTCGTCTCAACGATGTTGAGAACGAGCGGGCTGAACTTGATAGTTTGAGGAAAGAACGCGAAAGCTTCCTTCAGCTCAAGGAATCTTTGGAGAATGAAAAGGAGCGGTTTCGTCTTGAGCGGGAGACCGCCACGTCAGAGGTGGCTTCGCTTAAAAGTAAAGTCTCCTCGCTTGAGACTACCGTGAGCTCAATGCTCAAACTATTGAGGGGCTTCGGAACAAGTTGGTCGAGAGTTCCACTTTGGAACATGAAATGAAAAATCAGATAAAGATTGTCGAGGCTGCTAAGGAAAAGGCGATGTCTGATGCAGAAAATACAAGAGAGAGCTTCTTGTTGCTGTCGATTTGAAGGATTCTCTTGTTTCCAAAGCTGATTGGCTAAGGTCTCAGATCGACAAGCTGAGAGCCGACAAGAAGGATTTGGAGACCGAGATTCTTAGCCGCAGCAGTGGCATGTACCTAGAGTACGAGGCTGCTCTGAAGCAATATGGAGCTGAGCCACTGCCTTCCCTTCAGATGATTTTGATGTTGGGAAGCTTTTCGCATGGCTGGATGATGAGTTCAAGTCCCTACCGGACGTCTTGTCGAAAGTAGGTGATTATGCTGCTCGAACCTGCATCACCAACGCCTTTAAAATGCTAGCAGATGAACGGTGCTCTCACTATAAGAGCTTCTTGAGGAGGGACTTTCAATTTCCTTCAGCTTTGAATCCCGACAAGAAGGAATTTTTCAACGAAGCTGTTCTGGCGACTCGCGCCATCTTTCTCAGGAAATTCTGGTCTGCTACAGGGAGAGAGTGTGCCCGAAGCACTGCGTATGATCGTCTCGTTAAGGTTAACTTCTTTTGCCCTTTTGGTTATTTTTGCTTTCACTCGTATTCTACTTATTTTGCTTTTAGTATTGATTGTTTTGTTTATTTTCAGTACAAAGAGGAGCTTGCCCTTGAGCAGCAGCAGAAAGCCGAAGCCGAAGCTGCGACTGCTGGCCCTTCATCCTCTCATGCTGGTGCTGATGAGAGACACGATGGAGAGCCGAAGGTGTAGATTTGTTGAGGCTATCACTTTGTTTAGCTTTTGCTGTAAAGTAACACTAAGCGATGTAATATTTGTATATACTCAGATCCCTGGCGAGGGAGTTGTTCTTGAACTCATGCCAATCACCATGCGCGATGGCCCCTTGTGTGTGTCTGGCTTCGCATGGGAACAGTATCAACAATGTTATCCGAGTCGAAGACTTGGCAATTTTTGGGAATTTTGTCACGAGTTTTTTCGTCATTGTGAATTTGATGTGTTTGACTTTTTTAACTCTTTCATCATTCGACAATCGCCTCGTGTCGAACTTGCTCGTGCGAGAAACGCCGAAGCTGCTCGTTTGCTTCCAGTTAAGGTCGAGCCAGAGGATTTAGATGATGATAGGGATTTTTCTTACGTGTTTAATGCTCCAAGATTTAGGAGATCTAGCCAGCAATTTGACGGCTATATTTTTGAGATGTTTTGAGCCATCTCTTTGTAAAACACTTTGTAATTCGCTTGGTCATTGTTTCGATTGGAAACACTTGAATAAATGTAAGCTCGATTTGGCTTCGTTACGAAAGAAACGCCTCCTCCCCCCCGAAGCGAGGTTTATTCGTTCAAGTGTTTTGTACTTGCGTGTACCTGTGATTCGAAGCCACTTTAGCTTTTTTGAGCTTTTTGTGCATAAATATGAATGTATAAGAATATGTTGTGCGTGAGTTCTGATAGGTTGCCGAAGCCCCTATTACTTGTATTTGCATAAACTTCTTATTGTTGTTTATAAGCATTTATAAAACTGTTAGCCGAATCTATTTTTGATTTTATATAGTTGTTTGAGCCAAAGCCCCTTTTACTCTGTTTAGAGTAAGCGTTTTTGGACCGAAGCCCCTTTTACTCCTTTTTCGAGTAAGCTTTTCCTTAGATCTGAATTGGCCTTACTCTCGGTAGGGTCAATTCAGTTCTATTTGAATTGTCGAATACCAGCGACTTGGTCGAAGCCAATCGCTTTCGATGCTGCTTTTTTGGGGAATACCTCGTTTATATATAGCTTGACGAGTTACAGTAAGCACCGCCTCGTTAAAAACCTCACCCCTTGGTCAGGGTCCCCTTGTGAGGAAAAGAGTACGGGCTTTTGGAAAAAGTAAAAATGCTATTCTACTTAATGACTTCATTTATAGAACACGAAGCCATTTTACATCTTTTTATAAATAATATTTGCGTAAGTTGTCTGCATTCCACGAATGCGGCAGCTCATTGCCTTCGTCGTCGCCTAAGCGAAATGAGCCAGGCCTGTTGCTTTTGATGACCAAAAATGGGCCTTCCCATTTCTGTTGCAGCTTTCCAGCGGGCATGCTTGGGCTTTTCCTTAGGACCCAGTCCCCTACCTTGATATCTTTCTTAACTACCTTCTTGTCTCGCCATTTTCTTGTCTCAGCTTGATACTTGGAAATATTTTTTGCTGCTTGCAGCCTGTATACCTCAATGAGATCCTTGTCAATGGCTTCGCTATCTTTGGGAGCTTCTTGTTGGGTGCGAAGCCCCTTGTGCAATATTTCCTCTGGGCATACTGCTTCTTCACCATAAAGTAATTTGAATGGGGTAAACTGTGTTGCTCTTGATGTGGTGGTGTTATGAGCCCAAATCACCTTCGGCATCTCTTCTACCCACTTGCCTTTTTTCTTACAATTTGCAAGGCACTTTTGAATGGCCGTAAAGATTAAGCCATTGGCTCTTTCAACTACTCCATTTGTTTGTGGGTGATAAACCGAAGCAAATTTTGCCTTTGTTCCAATCGACATGCAATACTGCCTGAATTCATCACAGTCAAACTACTCATTGTCCACTGTTATTTCCCTTGGTACTCCAAATCGGCATACAATTTGCTGCCAGAAGAACTTGATCACTGTTTTTGCTGTGATGTTAGCCAATGGTCTGGCTTCGATCCATTTGGTGAAGTACTCAACTGCTACTATGGCGTATTTGAGATTTCCTTGAGCTGTTGGAAGTGGGCCAACTAAGTCAATGCCCCATCTTTGCAAAGGCCATGTTGGAGTTATCAGCTGTGACTGCTCCGAAGGAGATTTTCTGTTTGCTGCACACTTTTGACACTGGTCACATGTCTTGACAGTGTTTGTTGCATCGATGATGATTGCAGGCCAATAGAATCCTTGCCTCATTGCCTTCCCCACTAAAGCTCTTGGCCCAAAGTGTGCTCCACATAAGCCACTATGTATCTCTTGAATCAGCTCTTTGCCTTCGTTGTGAGAGATGCAACGAAGCCAAGGAGCTACAACTCCCTTTTTGTAAAGGACATCATCTATCATCTGATAGCATCTTGCCCTTTGTTGCATGGCTTTTAGATCATCGTCGTCAATTGGCTCATAGTATCCTCGAAGATAAGCTATTATTGGGGATCGCCAATCCTCTGAGCTTATTGCATTGATCAGCTTCGGCAGATCATCTGAGTCTTTTATCGATGGTGTTGTTAGTGTTTGAAAGAATACATCCGGTGGAAGCTTATCCCCCTTTGCAGCTGCCTTAGCCAACGCATCTGCCTCTTCATTTTTTGATCTTGGGATGTATTCCACAGTGAAACCCTTGAATTTTTTCTCCATTGAGCGTACAGTGATCAAGTATTTGATGAGTTCTGGTTGCTTCGCGATGCTTTCTTTTTCAATGTGGTCTGCTACCACCTTTGAATCTGTTTTGACAGTGAATCTTTGAGCTCCCAAAGCCCTTGCTTTTCTGAGCCCTAGTAACACAGCTTCGTATTCAGCCACGTTGTTTGTGCTTCTGTCGCTGTTTTTGCAGAACTCCAGATTTGCTGCATATCTCATTTTCACACCTGAAGGCGATTGCACAACTGCCGCGATGCCAGCTCCTTTGTCGCCCCAAGCACCGTCACAATGTATCAGCCAGTTTTCTTCTCTGATAATGTTTTGTGGCTTAGGTGATGTCCACTCCACTATGAAATCTGCCAAAACTTGTGATTTGATTGCTGTTCTTCTTTCAAAGTCCACGACATACTCTGACAGCTCCGCAGCCCACTTGCGTATTCTGACGGAAGCCTCTTTATTGTTCAAAAGCTCTTTAAGAGGCTGGTCTGTGAGAACTTTGATGTTGTGGCCCTCAAAATAGTGCCTGAGTTTTCTGGAAGCCATTATCACTGCATAGATCATCTTTTCAATCTCTGTGTAAAACAGCTTTGATGCGGCCAATGCCTCCGACACATAGTATACTGGCTGCTGAATGCTTCTTCCCTCTATCAGCTTTTCTGTGATAAGCGCTGCGCTTACTGCTGATTGTGATGCTGCGATGTACAGTAGTAGTGGTGCTTTTGGGTTAGGTACTGTTAGCTTCGTGAGCTGCATCAAGTATTGCCTTAGCTCGTAGAACGCTTTTGATTGCTCTGGCCCCCATTGAAACTTGGCTGCATTTCTGAGTGTTGCAAAGAACGGTAAGCTTCGCTCTGCTGCTTTTGCGATGAATCTGTTGAGTGCAGCAATTCTGCCCGACAGCTTCTGCACATCTCTCATACACTCTGGCTCTTCCATATCAAGGATTGCCTTTATCTTGTCTGGATTAGCTTCTATCTCATGAGCTGATACCAGACAACCAAGGATCTTTCCTTTTGTCACTCCGAATACACATTTCTCTGGATTTAACTTGAGACCGGCTTGTCTCATGCGAGCGAAGGCGATTGCCAGATCTGATATGTGGTCTTGCCTTTTGACACTTTTGACCAAGATATCGTCAACATAAGCCAATATTGTCTTGAACAATTCATATTTGAACACTGTGCTTGACATTCGGCAAAAAGTGGTTCCTGCATTCCGGAGCCCCTCGGGCATCCTGACGAAGCAAAAAGTGCCAACTGGTGTGATGAAACTGGTCTTCTCCTCATCCTCTTTTTTCATCCAGATTTGATGATAGCCAGAAAAGCAATCTAAGAGAGACATCATCTCGCTTGCCAACGGCGGACCTACAGGGTATTCTAGATATGCGACCGCATACCCTGTGAGCCGCTGGTTGCCTGGTCATACGTACAGGTATACATTAGAATGGTAAAAAAAGACAGAGAAGGCGAGAAACCGAACCAGGGGAAGCCGCGGCCGCGGCCCATTGCGTGCGTCAGTGCGTGCGGGGGTGGCTCAGGGCCCAGGCAGTCGAACCGTCAACCGTCCAGGCGTCCAGTCCAGTCCACCCATTCCATTGCGTGCGTTCGACTTCGAGTCTTCGACAGGTCGCGCCGTCGCGGCATCGGGCATCGGCGGGCGGCGGAAGACGGAAGCAGGCAAGCGGCTGGTCGTGATCGTGATCGGCCACCAGCTAGCGGCAGGCCGGCAGCCGGCATCGCCCTCGCCCTGATCGGCTGATCGTGATTCGTGAGACGTGAGTCCTCCGATCCCTTCCTCCGATCTCATCTATTGCTATATTTCTATTGCTATATTTCTAAGTAATTTTGTAAGTCTCTCCTATTGCTATATTTCTAAGTATTTGTATTTCATTTGAACAATTTATATCAAGATTTGACGTCGTTTTACCGAATTATAATATGGTTTTACCGAATTGTATATGGTTCTACCGAATTGTATAGAAAACTTTATTGCGGCGCATACCCTTTGCTCAAAAGCTGGGTCCGCCGCTGTCGCTTGCTGCTGCTTGGTCAACAATCTTGTCAATCCTTGGCAGTGGGAAATCATCTTTTGGGCAAGCCTTGTTGAGATCTGTGAAGTCGATGCACATTCGCCATTTGCCATTCTTCTTCTGAACTGGCACAGTGTTAGCTAGCCATGTTGGATATTTGACTTCACGTATGACATTGGCATCTAGTAGCCTTTGCACTTCAGCTTTTACAGCATCGGCTTTTTCTTCTGACATCTTTCTCAGCTTTTGCTTTTTTGGCTTCATGTCAGAACTGATTGCCAGCTTGTGCTCAATTATGCTTCTGTCAACACCTGGTAAGTCCTTGCTTGACCAAGCGAACACATCCTTGTTATTCCTCAGGAATTTAATGAGCCTATCTTCTTCGTTCGGCTCCAAGTCTGAGCCGATAATCACTTTTCTGTCAAAAACATCGGGCTGTAGCTGCACCTACTTCGTTTCTGTAGCTTCTTGCATCTTTTTGCTATCTTTCTCAGCACTTGGCTTTTCTTCTGGGTAAAATGGATCTTTTTCTTGAAGCAAATGCACATTTCGCTGACCAGGTGCTCTAGCTTTCTCAATGTTTCTGGCTTCCCTTTGGTCACCATATACAGTGATGACTCCTTTTGGAGCTGGCATCTTCATGCATAAGAATGATTGCCTTATGATGATGTCAAAGGCGTTTATAACTCCTCTTCCAAAGATGACATTGTAGTCAAATATCATGTCTACGACATCGAAGGTGATGTATTCCGTTCTTGCATTGGATGTGTCACCGAAGGATACTTGCAATGAAATTTTCCCGAGTGTTTGTGTTCGCTTCCCCCCGAAGCCGACCAATGGAGTGTCTGATGGCTCCAGGTTGTCTGGGTTGATATTGGTCATGTTTCTCAGTGTTTTTGCTAGGATGATGTCAGCAGAGCTTCCTGTGTCTACTAGCACCTTTCCGATCGTCCAGCCAGCAATATTGGCTTCGATTGACATCGCGTCATTGTGTGGAAAATTGTGGAGTTTGAGATCTTCCTCAGTAAAGGTGATGGGCATATGAGACCATTCTGACTTTTTGTATGGACCATCAACAGAGATATTGTTGACTTGGCAGAAATAGCTTTTTCTTTGCTTTTTGTTCTCAAAAGCAAGCGATGATCCTCCAGAGATGGGCATGATGTGTCCATAGCTTGGGAGTAGACTTGGAGCTTCTTGTTGATTGGATTTTTGTTGTGGAAGTGGTGGTGGTGGTAGCTCCTCAACCTTTATGTTTTGCGAAGCCACTTGCTGGGAGGTTTGAGGGTATAAGTGAAGATATATGGCTTGTGGGTAATAATGCTGAAAGGTTTGTGGCGAAGGCAAATATTGAGTTGCCATCGCTGTTGATGGATGTACCGTGTTTGAGTTTAGCGAGGGATATACTGGGCAGTATGGTTGGATAGCTTGGGAAGGGTTTTGGGTGTTTGGGTGCGAAGCCGATGTTGGCTTCGTTTGAGTTGCTTGAATCTTCTCTGCTCTTAGCTTTTCTATTGTTTTCTTGATGTCTCGGCACTGCTCTGTACCATGGGTATGGTTTTTGCCGTGGTATTGGCAAAACAGCTCAGGTCCCAATGGACCTCTTCCTCTTCCTCGGCCTCTGCTGGCTTTTCCACCCCTTTGAGTGGGCTCATTTCTCTGGTTATGGTGTTGGCTTTCTGGGTAAGGTGATTGGGTTTCGTAGGAAGAAGGTGGGTTGTCTACCTTCATGATTGTTTGGTGGGAGTAGTTTTGGTAGTTGTGGCTATGGTGGTGGTTTTTGGATTGTGACTCATATTGGTTTCTCATGATGGCTTCTCTAGCCAATCTCATTCGGTTGTCATTGTCAAACTGACAATACTTCTTGAACTCATCATATAGGTCTGCCAAAGTAGCTGGTGTCTCTCTTGCGATATGCTGTGCAAACAGTCCAGGGCGAAGCCCTTGTATTGCTGCGAATTTCGCTACTTCGTCAGGGATGTGTGGAGCTTGAGCACGTAGAGTAACAAATCTGCGGAAGTAGTCCTCTAGGGGCTCCTTCGGCTGCTGGTGTAGTGTGAGTTCAGCATATGAGAGTGATTGATCTCCCATAATGCTAAAATTTTTGATGAGCTCCCTCTTCAGATCATACCAGCTATTGATTGATAGACCTAGCAGCTTCGTGTACCAGTTCATTGCTGTGCCATCGCAGACAATGATGAAAGATTTTGCTAGAACAACAACATCTCCCCCAGCAAAAGCTATTGCAGCTTCATAACTCATGAGGAACTGCTTCGGGTCAGTGAGGCCATTGTATCTTGGTAGAGAAATAGGTTTATAAGATGGTGGCCATCTTGCCAATTGAAGGCTTTCTGAGAGTGGGCAAGTATGGTCGATAGGACGGGTGTGGAGTGTGTGGAAGCCAGTTTGGGATGAAAAGTTATGGTTTGGTGGATTGGTGGTGGTGTTTGGCTCGTTGAGCTCTGCTTGTAGCTCAGCAACTTGTTTTTTGGCTTTCTCAAGCTCTTGACGCAGCTTTTCAGCTCTTGAGCTTGTATTGTTCAGCCTCCTCTGTTTTGCTTGCCTCAGCTCCTCCAGGTGCTTCTTGACTTGCAGCAATTGAAGCTGTTGCTCCTCTTCTTCCTCTTGCATTTGTTGCTCCAGTTCGAGCTGTGCAGCCTCCAGCTCTCTCTGCTGCTCAAGGCGTCGAAGACGAAGCCTTTCTTCAAGTCGGTGCATTCTCTCTTCAGTGGTGAGGGTTTCGTTATCGACATGTTAGTCGTCGATAACGGTTTCGGTTATTTGTAGTAGGCTTGTTGGTGGAATTGGGGGTTGGGGAGCGGCTTCATTGCTGGGAGTTGCATTCACCGCAGTGGTGGTTGACTTGGCTTTTTTTGGTGGCATGGTGGTTATCATGGGTTTTGTTCGTGCACAGCACAAACGGTGGGTGCCAGTTGTTGGGATAATAGCCAAAGCCAATGAGCCCAAGCAACGGAAGAGATTGAGTAACTGGGACAAGCAACAATATATTACTTATCAACAGTGTTCTCGGGAATCAACAACAACCTTTACATGTACAAGAGGGGCCTCCTTTTATAGGGAGACCAAGGGTCTTTACATCCCCATTGTACCCTTGGAAACTAGGCATCATCCTCTAGACTATACAACATAAATAGCCCAAGGACACTTTGGTACATTTACTCCTCCCAATGTGAATGAGTAGACTTGCAATCCCGTGTTTGACTTGGCTTGGACTTGGTCTAAGCCTGCTTCGCTTGCCAGAAGGAGCTGTGCAGTAGCTCGATTTGGCTTCCTCCGAGTTGGGACGACCCGAAGCCGTCTCTTGGCGTCCAAAAGCCAATGGCTTCCCCAAGGACCTGCAATATAGAGCGAACCGAAGCTAGCCATTAACTCAATCATAGCTTTTGGCACTCAATAGTATCAATACTTCATCAGATTAGCTTCTGACTTAGTTTGGACAACGTCGCTTTGGTATACTACTAGACGTGATGACCGAAGCCGATTAGCTTTGGTTTGATTCACCTGACCAAAGCCGAATTAGGAATCTATTGAGTGATCGAAACTGATTGGCTTCAGCTCCCTTGGCCATTGCCGCCTTTACGCATGAGTGTCGGATGTTTGGACCCGGCAGTCCACACAGGGTAGCCTACGTGGTTGATTTGTTGAGGGACAGATCGAGGATCACAAGACGATGGTAACACAAGACGCAAGGATTGAACAGGTTCGGGCCGTCGAGATGACATAATACCCTACGTCCTGTGTTGGGGGTGATTGTATTGCTGTGTATGAAGTTCCTGAAGGATCTCCGTAGTTGGGTTCTGTCCTAGGTTTCGTAGATGTTGTGTATGATCGTGGGTTGTAGCGTGCTTTGGAGGGGGGTCTCAAGGCGCCTTATATAGTCCGGCTGCCTTGAGTTACAAGTCGGCCAGAGATCGTAACCTACCCGAATTACAAGGATTTGATCCTATAACGATTACAGATATCTTTTCCTATAATTCCGGCTAGTTTATCTTGATCTCCGAGCTTCTTGCGGGATACGCCGCCTGCTTCCTTGCCGCGCGCGCCGTCGCGCCCATCCGGCTCGTCCGACTGGTGGGCCTCCCGACTGGTGGGCCACCCAGTCTGACAAACCGGCCCAGTTGCACTCGGATTGGGCCGCCCCTTGCTGGTTGGGCCAATCCGCCTGCTGGGTACCCCTGGGGGTCTACCCCCGACAAGCCCCCGAGTAGTACGTGGTTGAGAGACAAGTCGGCGAGGTCGTGCTGCCTGATGAGCGTCGGGCCCGCTGCAGTTGGAAGCGAAAC
>CM014273.1:22141533-22158131 GCA_004135705.1 Alloteropsis semialata | reverse complement strand
AATCGAGATGAGTAGTCGAAGTGGTCGTCAGCGAGTTGATGCTGCCAGACATTGACGTAGTCGTACTCGCAAAGCTGAAGTGATGGTAGCTCGACCTTTTGCTGGTAGCTTGCTTGGTGTGCGAGTAGTAATTTTGGGCATATTGCACTGTCACGGGAGATAACAAACCGCAAAAGTAATTGCACTCTGTCTTGATGCGCGTGTTGCTCTGAACATCGAACGGCAGCAGATTTTTTTTTTCGCATCGGACTTGTACATGGGAAAAACATGGCTTGCATCTTGAGTTTGAATCGGATTGCCTCCGCCTTGATCTACGTGAAAGCATCGAGGATGTCTTCAATTCAGAATTGATTTCCGTGAACCCACAAGAGATTAACAGCGACGATTTCAACTCGGCGACTTGTACCAACGTCGAGCTGTCAATCAATCGGAGACGAAACTCGACGATTTCAACTCGGGGGCTACGGAGACGTGTTGACGCAGGATCGGTAAAAGCTGCGCAGAGTAGATCACACAGCCGAGTTGCCGGCGTAGTATCTCGCCTCGGAGTTCCACCGCAGTAGATCCCATCAACAGGGTTTCTTCGCGTCATCGAGTCGCCAACAGAGTCGGCGGATGGCGAACGACTCGCGCAGCACGATTCCATGCCGCCGCCGCCGCCGAATAAATCTGTGTAGATGAATCTGCCATCGAGCTTGCGGATTGATCTCGTCGATCTTCCCCTACCTGGCGCGCCAACTGTCGGATGTTTGGACCCGGCAGTCCACACAGGGTAGCCTACGTGGTTGATTTGTTGAGGGACAGATCGAGGATCACAAGACGATGGTAACACAAGACGCAAGGATTGAACAGGTTCGGGCCGTCGAGATGACATAATACCCTACGTCCTGTGTTGGGGGTGATTGTATTGCTGTGTATGAAGTTCCTGAAGGATCTCCGTAGTTGGGTTCTGTCCTAGGTTTCGTAGATGTTGTGTATGATCGTGGGTTGTATCGTGCTTTGGAGGGGGGTCTCAAGGCGCCTTATATAGTCCGGCTGCCTTGAGTTACAAGTCGGCCAGAGATCGTAACCTACCCGAATTACAAGGATTTGATCCTATAACGATTACAGATATCTTTCCCTATAATTCCGGCTAGTTTATCTTGATCTCCGATCTTCTTGCGGGATACGCCGCCTGCTTCCTTGCCGTGCGCGCCGTCGCGCCCATCCGGCTCGTCCGACTGGTGGGCCTCCCGACTGGTGGGCCACCCAGTCTGACAAACCGGCCCAGTTGCACTCGGATTGGGCCGCCCCTTGCTGGTTGGGCCAATCCGCCTGCTGGGTACCCCTGGGGGTCTACCCCCGACAATGAGAGAGAACGTAACAAGTAGAGAGCGTTTGTCGGCGGGCCAAATCCCCGACAGCAAGTGCTTCAAGATAAGGTCAAGAGACTTCGGGGTCAAGGCAACTCAATCGGAGGATTTGGAAGTTTATCACTTCTCATTCTTATCTCGAAGATATCCCGAAGCAAACGACGTCCAAAGGCCCACATGCATAGGTGAAACATCTACAGAAGCTTCCAGAAGACTTGAGGAGAAAGTAGAGGACGAGGCAGCCAGGGAAGGCCCCAGGCTGGCCGGCCTGGACCTCTTGGGCCGGCCGGCCCAGGCCCTTTCTACGCCGGCTCTCCTCCCCCTTTGACCTAGGGTTTCTTCAGGGTATTTATACCCCGTGTGCCTTCGTGCCACGCATCAATCAATCAATTCGTCATTCATCGCCGAGGAGCAGAGGAGCTAGAGGGACACCTTTCGGAGAGCTGAGGGTCGTGCTAGTTGTCTAGGGTTCTTCCCTAGCCAACGTGGGAACCTTGCGAGGAAGACCACGTCGGAGTTCTGGAGCTAGGATCATCAAGATCAAAGTAGGATCCTGGTGGTGATCTTATGATGTACTTACATTCATGGTGAAGTTATATGTGTTTCCGAATCTTTAGCGATCAAGTGTCTCTCTTTATGATTTCGTTCTTGCTTGGATTTGCTTCTTCTTCAATCTATTCTCGAGATAGATTGCTTGGTGTGTTCTTGTAGCCACGGCGGCTAGGGGTTGATACCGGATCTATCAAGTGGTTCGTCACGTTCACTTGTGAACGTGCCCTTAAGTTACTCACACCGAAAGAGAGCATCGTGACAGGGTGTGATCTCGTGTACGGTGAGTACTTTCGGGAGTTTGATCGGAGTTCATGATTTAAAGATGCTTTTCATTGAGATTCACATCTATCTTTCTTCACTCTATTTGGCTCGGAGCTACAACATATGCATGATCTAGGCAATCTAGATTGGTTATCTCTAACTTTCTCTTGCTACCTCTGGTGATTGGTTTTAGTAGATTAGATTGGTTTTGCAACCCCTCTTCATGATAAAAGGCTTTCAATGCTAGTTAGATTGTTTCTTACGTCTTTAGTTCCACGGATTGATAAACCTTGGGGGAGTACTCTAAGGGAAGAGCTACAACTGATCCATGCGCTTGCGGTTCATGATTGACGCGTCTAAGGGCCGTCAACACCGACAAATATTATTGTGGTGGGGACTGCGGAGCTGGAGGTGGAGGAGATGGCCTTGAGCTTTGGGGTGACGACAAAGGCCCCTCAGGACTTAAGATGACGTAATGCTTCTCCCATAAGATAAGACATGAGCTGCCTCTTGTAGTGTCCTCTCCCCGTCACTTTTAGGAATGTCAAGCTCGAGTGATTCGTACTCGGCCAAGACCTGCTCCACCCTAATTCTAGCATATCCAGCGGGTATTTGCCTTCCATGGTAGAGATCTCCTTTGTTACTCGGCAAAGCAATACCATACGCCACCTTGAGCGTTAAGTTCTTGAGTGGACTGAGCAGCTCATAGGTCGTTCACATGTTTATATCGTCCACGGGGTAGCGTTGGACTTAAGCATCATTTGGGATGTCAGTGGACGCGCAACTGCTCCGATGCTGCTGGGTAGGGCTAATCGCATCCATAGGAGCGCCAGCGGATCCACGGCTTTGCTGCTGAGCGCTAAGTGCTATCTCCAGTTGCCGTTGAACCTCCCTTGTTCTTTGTTCGTTCTACAATATCCTTTCCTCAAGTCGCCGCATCTTCTCTAACTCCTCGTACTTTCTTCTGCTGTGACTTCTGTAAGATTCAATGTAGTCGGCAAACCCGTACTTCCACGAAAGCTCTCCTTTGCCTCGTGTCCTTCCAGGATGCTCGGGATTCCGCAGAGCAAATGTAAGCTCATCCTTTTCTCTGTCCCGGCGGAATGCTCCGTGCTCAACTGCATCAGCGGCTTGCATAAGTCTCTGTGCTGCTTCTTGTATCTCCTGGCCAAAGATGCATTCCCTGGTATCCGTGGCCAATGTTCCGCCATGGGCGTAATACCAATTTTGTGCACGCTCAGACCAAGTTGTTGTCTGTGGTGTGATACCTCTATCACGTAGATCTTGTTCCATCATGTTCCACTTCGGAATTGCTGCAGCGTAGCCACCTTGGCCGAGATGGTGATGGTATTCTTTCTATGCAACATTAGTTTCGTTTGTCTTTGTAAGCTTCTTTCCAAGATTCGATAACTTGTATTGCACAAATGCAGCCCAGTGGGGTCTTAGCTTCTTATATGCTCCGGTGAAAGTTGGCGTTTGATTTTTCTCGACATATTTTTTGTAGAGTTTCTTTTTAAACCTCTGAAATTGTTCTGCCATCTTCGAAAGAGCCCAAGTCTTCACTCTAGCCTCGGTTCCTGCTAGCACTATGAAATGTTCTTGTAGCTGCTACCAGAGCATATCTTTCTCTCTTTGAGGGACAAAATTTGTGTCACCGTGTTTCAAAGGTTTCCATCATAGAATGCTGATTGGGATGTGATCTCTGACAAGAACCCCGCATTGATTTGTCATATTCGTTGCAACGTCAGCTGGGGCAATTGGTTTTCCTGTATCATCCACTTGGGTGACAATATATCGACCCTCCAGCTTTTTTGTAATTACTCTTTTCCCCGAACTAGACACCACTGCAGAGGGCTAAAAGTATAGAGAGGATACTTAATTATTAATATATGTACCTCTTAAAACGTCGTGAGATTATTACTAAATGTGCTAATGTATATATACCCCGTCACCATCGCTGCCTTGGCCATCCTCACCATCGGACTGCTCAATTCCCTCACCGGACATGTTGAGGTACTAGTCGGTGTTGCTGCCATCATAGAAAACCTGAGCCACATCCTTGGCTAGGACGAAATGTTCGTCTCTGTAACCAAGATTATTGAGGTCCACTGTTGTTATTCCATAATTGTCTTTTGACACCCCTCCTCCACTAAGCTTCACCTATTTGCACCGAAACAGCGGCACTTTCAATAACGGGCTATAGTCCAGTTCCCCAGTTTCCATATCTCCTCTCTGTAACCATAATATGTGTCCTTGTTACCATCGCTATTTAGGGCATCTACACGGACGCCACTATTTTGGTTGGTGCTCTTTTTATCTTGGGACACCATGTAGTATGTATTCCCATTAACCTCGTACCCTTGGAATGTCAAGACTGTAAAGGAGGGACCCCTGACCAACCATGCTAGCTGTTCATGTATGTCCATATTGCGCATTAGATGTTTCCAAAACCAACCGACGAAAGTATCAATGTGGTTATGTGTAATCCAGGCCTCAGACTTCCCCGGGAATTCAGTGTGTAAAAGGTCCTTGTGTTCATCTATATAAGGACTGAACAAGGATGATTGTTGTAGTCTTGTAGAACAGTGTAGTGTGCTCTATTGAAAGAATCATCATCCCTAGTAGCAATAGCTTTCTTTCCTATTGTTCCCTTACCACCGAGTCTCCCCTTATGCTGTGATTCAAGAACACCAATCAGTTTGAGATCGTCGATGAAGTCAACACAAAACTCGATGATCTCCTCTTTTCCGTAGCCCTTTGATATGCATCCTTCTGGTCGAGCATGGTTACAGACATATTTCTTTAGTACTCCCATTAACCTCTCAAAAGGGAACATATTGTGCAAGAAGACAGGACCTAGAATTTCAATCTGTTTGACAAGATGAACTAGTAGATGTGTCATAATGTTGAAGAATGATGGTGGAAATATCAACTCAAAGCTCACCAGGCATTGGGCCACATTAACCTACAGCTTCAGTAGATTGTCTGGATCGATTAGCTTCTGAGAAATTGCGTTGAGGAATGCACATAGCTTTATGATAGCTAATCGTAGATTCTTTAGCAGAACTCCCCTCAATGCCACTGGAAGTAGCTGTGTCATGAGCACGTGCCAGTCGTGAGACTTGGTTTTGTAAATTTCTTCTCTGGCATATTTATTATTCCCTTAATATTTGAAGAGTATCTAGAGGGCACCTTGATACTATTGCGGCATTCGAACATGCTTTCCTTTTCTTCTTTGCTAAGAGTGAAGCTGGCAGGACTCAAGTAATTTCGCCCACTGTCCCTCTCTTCTGGATGTAGTACATGTCGCTGTTCCATATGTTGCAGATCCTGGTATGATTCCAGTGTATATTTTGTCTTACCATACGTGCCTAGAAAGGCTATCAAGTTAATGCAAAGATTCTTCGTCAGGTGCATGACGTCAATTGCGTTGTGGACCACTAAGACTTCCCAATATGGTAGCTCCCAAAATATGCACATCTTCTTAAACATGGATGCCATCCCGTTAATATCGTTTGGAACAGCAACGCTACCTGGCCCCTTTCCAAAAACAACTTTTAGATCTTTTACCATAGAAAATACCTACTTTCCATCACGATGCATAGGCTTGGGACGATGATCTACCTCCCCTTTGAAATGATTGCCTTTCTTTCTTAGCGGATGATTGAGAGGAAGCCATCGACGATGGGCCATGTACACAACTTTGCGACAATGTTTCAAATACATGCTTTCAGTATTATCTAAGCAGTGTGTGCATGCCCTATATCCCTTGTTTGTCTGTCCCGATAGGTTACTAAGAGCTGGCCAGTCATTGATGGTTACAAACAGCAATGCTCGTAGATCAAATTCCTCTTGTTTGTGCTCATCCCACATACGTACACCATTTTCGTCCCACGGCTGTAAAAGTTCCTCAACCAATGGCCTGAGATACACGTCAATGTCATTGCCAGGTTTCTTTCGGCCTTGTATAAGCACATACATCGTCATGAATTTCCTCTTCATGCAGAGCCTTGGATGAAGATTGTACATACACAAAGTCACGGGCCAAGTGCTATGGCTACTGCTCATTTCACCAAAAGGATTCATGTCGTTCATACTCAAATCAAACCTTATGTTCCTTGGATCTTCTGCGAAGTATTTGAATGTTTGGTCGATTTTTCTCCATTGGGACCCATCGGTAGGGTGCCTCAACTTTGAGTCTCACTTGCGCTCTTTTTTGTGCCATCGCATCATCCGAGCATGCTCTTTGTTTCTAAAAAAAATGCCTCAAGCATGATATCATAGGGGAATACCACATGACCTTGGCAGAAAATCTCTTTTTGATTGGCTCTCCCTCGACATCACCAAGGTTGTCTTTTTCAGTCTTGTACCGCAAGGCACCGCAAACAAGATGCAGTCATTCGGACATGCGTGTATGTTCTGCACCTCCAACCCCAGCGGGCAAACGAGCTTTTTTGCTTCGTATGTTGTCGAGGGCAATTCGTTATCCTTAGAAAGCATTGTCTTCATAATTTTTAGTAACTCACCAAAGCCCTTGTCCGATATGCCATTTTTTGCCTTCCATTGCAGCAAATCCAGTGTGCTTCCAAGTGTTTTAAGTCCTTCTTTGCAACCCGAGCACAAAGTTTGCGGTGATCCTCTAACATGCGCTGGAACTTCAACCTCTCTTTCTTAGTTTCGCTTGTGTCCTTTGCATCTTGCAACATCTAACCAAGATCATGTGTAGGCACATCTTCTCCATCCTCTTCCTCAGCATCACCCATTGTAAGGCACGGTATTCAGCAAATCCGAGAATGTTGTCGTTAATCTCATCTTCACCGTCTTCCATTATAACACATCTTTCTCCGTGGTTGGTCCAACAACTGTAGCCAGGCATGAAACCGTGTCTAATGATGTGGCTATGAAGGACCTTTCATGAGCTATGCTCCTTCAGGTTCTTGTAGACCCCACAATGGCAACACATGAAACCGTTTTTCTTGTTTTGCTCAGCCACATCAAGGAAATGATGCATGCCTTGAATGAAGTCATCTGAATGTCTGTCGGCATTATACATCCATTGCAGGTCCATCTGCAAGTTTAGGCAATATTTTATAACTAGCACAAATAGTAAGTTTATTTTTGCAATAAATGGAATTTACCATGCTAATTCACTAAGCAATAAATGAAAACAAAAAAATTTTGCGAAGCTCTATTCAGAATAAATAAGTCACAAAAGAATCAAAATATTAACTAAGCGCCACATTATCTGTATAGTCAAAGTGAACAAAAAACTAAGGTCTATATATACAAATTATAATCACTAACATCTAATAAGCAACATCGACAACTAAGAAATATATATTCATGCAAACTACTAAGAAATGAATTATACAATACACTACTATTCTCTCTTTAATTAGGATAAATAACTAAAGTATAAATATGAATGTTGACGGTCCTTATAACGAAAATCCGACCGTCAATAGGCTCAAAAAACAAATAAAGATCAAAGCATAACTTAGACATTAGTATTCAAATAATGTTGTACTATGCATATCTAGAATATATTTGAGTACAGGGACTACGGTGCAAAAAAAATGGATGAAATTGGGAACAGGCCCAGGTCGGCCGACCTGGCTAGGTCAGGCGACCTGGCCTAGACCCCAATCGAGCCCATTCTCTACATAGGTCAAGAAGCACACTAGAGAATGATCGTGAACGCTGATTCATGGTCGGTTGAAGTTAATGGTGAAAGATGAGCCACATGTCTATCCCATGGATTGAAGGGCCCACAACAAGAGCTAAGTGTACCCAAACCGACAGTACCCACCAGGAACCGACCTCAGGACCCACATGTAAGCCTCCCAGAGAAAGATGGGCCCGAGAGGCAGTTGTGGAGGGTCGGCCGACCCCCCTAGGTCGGCCGACCTCCCCGTGCGCCCGACTCGGCCCTCCTTTGATCTGCAACTGTAAACCACCTTGGAGACTACATCTGAGCCGGGCATTGCTGAAGACGGTGGATCCAAGGGTCGGCCGACCTTGGGACTTCGGTCGACCTGGGCCCACCTCCAAACGGCCTCAACCGTCTCTAGCCGGCTCCAACCGCCTATGTGATGCTATAAATACCTGCAAGGGGCGCCGTACTCAAACACACACCAGAAGAAGAGCTCTCCTTTGCTACAAGCTTAATCTTAGTCTTAGTAGTGATAGTGCTAGTATTAGATCTTCTGAAGGCTTCCGGAGGAGTCTTGGTAAGTTCTAGAGTTCAGTTCTTGTATTCTCTTACTTACTTGTAATACTCTGAGCTTAATGGAAATACCTTCATACTTATGATGTATGCCTCAGTTATACCTTATCTACTTAGTATATACTACTTATGTCTTGCACCTTGTTCAAGTGAATGTATGCTATGACATTGGCTCAATGTGCCTTTGGGTTGCTCTATTTATTAATGTGATAGATAGAGTTGTATCTCATATTGCAAGCATGATATTTGGAATATGGAATACTGTTGAGGGTACCGCTGCCCCACGGATTAGTAGAGGTAGGCGGCAGGTGGTGACAGCCCTGTCCGTCCTTTGTAATCCTCCACGTTCGGGAGTGGGTATTAGGCCTTTATGATAAGACGTCCTACTGTCGTCCCTTGATGAGGGAACCACTGGATACCTCGATTTGTCCTCTTGCATATAATCATTGAATGAGCTTGTATAGGGTATTGTAGTATATCCAAGTCCCATATGTATGATGCTAATGAACCTTTTGTAATCTTTACTAATATACTATGACTAACTAAGGCTACCTTAATGATGAGCAATGAACTTCTGCCTGTCACATTACCCATTCACTTCCATATTCTTTATCCCTATTTAGATTATGGTATATTAATGTTGTTGCAAGTAAATGCATTGGATGACACCTCTCTTTAACTAAACATTTTCCCTATGGATAAACAAATAACGATACTCTAGAATACTCCCGGGTGAAATGCTACAATGTACTTCTGTGCGCTTGCAGAATATTTGTAACATCTAAATTTACGATGAAGTATCTCTAGTGCCATCACTACTCTAAGTGGTGATGCTAAGAAATACCAACAAGCATTTCTGGAGCCGTTGCCAGGGAAAACAATGGTCAAAGAGTTTTGATCATCCATGTATTTAATGCAACATGATTAATTGCCAGTAATCTAGCAGGTTTACCCTTTTGCTCTGTTTCTCTGTGATGTGAAACAGGGTAGTGTATGACTGGTTTCCAACTACCATCCAACTACGTCGAGAACCCGAATACCATAGGAAGGAGGGTACGTTCTCGTGTCGTAATCCCTCAAGTGTTCTTGTCAGAGACCGAATCAGTCATCGGAGAATCCTCCAACCAAGGAGAACAACCCGTTCCCGTAGCACCCCAACCGGAAGAAGCCATGGCTGACAGGACCATCCACGGCTACTTCGCCCCGTCCACTGCCCAGATCCCTACGGGTCCGGAAGTGGCCGTGGGGGACCATGCTTTTGAGCTCAAGGCCCCGCTGATCAACATGGTGCAGGCCAGTCCCTTCTGTGGAAAGGCCAATGAAGACGCCAGTGCTCACCTGCAGCACTTCCTGGAGGTGTGCAGCACCATCACCATCCGAGGAGTCGATCAAGAGGCCATCAGGCTCCGCTTGTTCCCGTTCTCACTGTTGGGAAGAGCCAAACAATGGTTCTATTCCAACCATGATGCGGTAAACACGTGGACCAAATGCTCCAATGCATTTTTGGCCAAATTCTTCCCCATTGGGAAAATCAATGCCCTTCGGGGGAGAATCTCTAGCTTCTAGCAAGAGTCTGGGGAGACTATTCTGGAGACGTAGGATCACTTCCAGGACTACATTCTTGCGTGCCCCCACCACGGTATGCAAGAGTGGCTCCTGCTCTAGAACTTCTATCATGGGCTGTCTCAGACCGCCCGTGAACACATGGATGCTGCTACTGGAGGGGCATTCCTTTCCTTGACCGTGGCCGCCGCTAAGCTGCTCATCGAAAAGATGGTGTCAAACCAATCCTGGAATGACGACCGTCTTCAGGGGCGCAAACGTATGCACACCGTAAAGGAGGTGGACATGCTGGCCGCTAAGATGGACCTCATCATGAAGTGCCTTGATGACCGCACCAAGGATAGGGTTGCCGACAATGAAGGGCCACTGGATTCACACATGACGTGTGAAGTCTGTGGAGAAACCGGCCACTCGGGGAACAACTGCCCCGAGACACAAGAGGAGGTACAGTTCGTAAACGGCAACAACGGGTACCGGCCTCAAGGGAACTGGAACCAGCAACGCCCATTCTACCAGGGAGGTAACAACAATAACTCTTTCTCTAACCAACCCTCTCTGAAAGATCTTGTCCTTGGTCAGACCAAGATCAATGAATCTATCTGTAAGAGGCTTGCTGCTAACGATAAGGCTCTGGAGGGCATAAACTCTAAAATAGAAAGTTTGTCCTCCACTTTCCAGAGCCAGCTGAGCTTTAACAAAATACTAGAAACCCAGTTAGCTCAGCTAGCCACCGCTGTTCCTTCTGGTGATAAGGGGCGAATTCCCGGGCAACCGGATTCTTCCTTTGAGAATGTAAAGGCTGTGTCCACGAGGAGCGGTAAGGCTACTCGGGATCCAGTCCCACCTAACCATACAGGGAAGGCAGCAGCATCGAGGAAGGAGATCCCAGAAGTGGAAGAAGAGCCTGAAGCCGAGCTAGCACCAGCTGGACAAACTGCACCACATGAGTTCTACGACTCCAACGTCTTGCCATTCCTACAACATTAAAAGAAACCATCAGCGGATGAGCAATTCGCTAGGTTCGTAGAAGTCATTCAAAAGCTAAATATACATGTGTCATTGCTGGATGCTATGCAGGTGCCAACCTATGAGAAGTACTTGAAGGACATACTCAACAACAAACGTCCACTCCCAAGTACCGAGATCGTAAAGTTGACTGAGGAGTGCAGTGCTGCCATACTGAACAAGGTCCCAGAAAAAAAGAAGGACCCAGGATGTCCCACCATCACGTGCACAATCGGGACACAGCATTTCGAGCACGCACTCTGTGATCTGGGGGCAAGTGTCAGCGTCATGCCAAAGGTATCCTTTGACCGCCTAAATTATATTACCTTGTCTCCTACTCCCATGAGACTGTAGCTGGCCGACTCCATGGTCCGCTACCTGGAGGGGATAGCCGAGGACATTCCGGTACGCATCCGGGATGGCTTCGTCCCTGTCGACTTCGTGGCGCTGGACATGAACGTGAGCAACGACTCATCGCTCATCCTTGGGCGACCCTTCTTGAGCACAACATACGCTCACATTAATGTGGGTGCTGGAGAGATCCAGCTTCACATTAATGGCAAGAAGGAGAAGTTTGAGTTCAGGCCAAGGTGGAGCAATGCTCCATGATCAAGATCAAGTATGGGAGGAACAGTCAGAACGTAAAGGAAGTAGAGGTTACACCTCCAGAGAAGGACAGCTTGATAAAGTTCATGGAGAAGTTCCGGGATAAGGAATTCCCCATCCGGTATTATGCGAAGAACAAGAAGCCTATACGAGGTGCGAAGGCACAGGTGAAGAAAACACCGGAACAAGCTGTCGACCGCTAGAAAAAAGTAAAACAGGTATAGCGAGTTAAATCATCTGTATCCTCATCTCCAGGGTCAGATGCTGCTTCATCGAGTTGAATCCTACATCGGAGACGTCTTCGTTCGATGACGTAAAACACGAGTCCTGCGCCGACAGGTACATCAGTGTCAACAAAATAAGCTTGGGAGAGGACCCCAATCAGGTAAGTTCAGGTAAGCATTACTAATAAAATTTTCTTTTGAATAAAGTTAGTAAATGAGAGCTATCTAGGCTAGTCCCTTAATGGTTTGAGCCTATGCTTAAATCTTTATCTATGGAAATGATGAATAGTTGCTCTTATTTCTCTCTTGTACCTATGTTTCAACCTGCTATTCTCCTAAGTTTTGAGTTTGCTGGTTGAGCATGATTTTTTCTGTTATCTTGTCTATCTGTGGGTAGCATATGCAAGCTCTAGTCTAAGTTGTTGTTGGCTATGATATGATAAGACTTGAGTTACCTTAAGATCTTACCAAGCAAGACTTGATAACCAGAGTTCTCTTTTGAAAAGAATAAAATAAAGAGTTCCTTATGGTGTTTCAAATTCATACGAAAGCTCGTATTGTTTAAGCCCCTACAAAAGCTACTTGTTGTTGCATTGAGTTATGTCAAGATCATTGTGATTCTTAGAGATTTACTTCATGCTTTTAAAGCCAAGATCACGCACACACCACCATATACATGTTTCACTTCTACTCTGGGAGTAAGCATGCCATCCATCCACTAAATAAAAGCTCTACATTAAGTATGGTACTCTTCCCCAACTTTATTGCAAAGAGAGACATGGGCTGATGTAAAAAAAATGGGCACATGAAGGTTCAAGTATGTAAAAAAAAGAGAGAGAGAGAGCACATGAAGGCTCTTGGTTCAAGAAAAATAGCCCTATCTCTAAAAGCAACTCTATAAGGGGAAGAGGAACCTGTAAAAAGGAGCTATCATTTACCATGCCACTTACACACGTGCACATTTTGGTTTGAGAGTATGACTTATTTCTCCTTGAATCCAGGTCTTGACTTTACAATATGTGCACTACAAGTATGCTATCCAACTCTCCTAGCACAAGCTCCACTCAAATGAATGACATGAGAGTTGAGAGAGGATATTGGTAAGGAAATACACCTTGAGTGACTAGAGAGTACCACCTAAGGAACTCTGTCTTTTGAAAAACCCCAAAACCTCCGGTTTGATTGTCAAGCAAGGTGAAAGCAAGGTGCTTGGTCCAACCCGTTCTAGCTACCAACCGCCCAAGACAAGGAGAAGCTACAAGCTCCATAAAGGCCAAGGTAATAAGGGGAGTTTATTTTACCAACTTATTCAATTCTTGGTAGAATATCTTGCTGAACCACTGGTACTTTTGAGGAGTAATGAGGAAGCAACTCCTGATGCACTAAGCCTAAAAGTTTTAGTCTTTACTCAGGACGAGCAAAAGGCTAAGCTTGGGGGAGTTGTTGACGGTCCTTATAACGAAAATTCGACCGTCAATAGGCTCAGAAAACTAATAAAGATCAAAGCATAACTTAGACATTAGTATTCAAATAATGTTGTACCATGCATATCTAGAATATATTTGAGTACAGGGACTACAGTACAAAAGTTGGACGAAATTGGGCACAGGCCCAGGTCGGCCGACCTGGCTAGGTCGGGCGACTTGGCCTGGACCCCAATCGAGCCCATTCTCTACACAGGTCAAGAAGCACACTAGGGAATGATCGTGAACGTTGATTCATGGTCGGTTGAAGTTAATGATGAAAGATGAGCCACATGTCTATCCTATGGATTGAAGGGCCCACAACCAGAGCTAAGTGTACCCAAACCGTCAGTACCCACCAGGAACCGACCTCAGGACCCACATGTAAGTCTCCCAGAGAAAGATGGGCTCAAGAGGCGGGGTGGAGGGTCGGCCGACCCCCCTAGTTCGGCCGACCTCCCTGTGCGCCCGACTCGGCCCTCCTTTGACCTGCAACTGTAAACCGTCTTGGAGACTACATCTGAGCCGAGCATTGCTGAAGACGGTGGATCCAAGGGTCGGCCGACCTTGGGACTTCGGCCGACCTGGCCCACCTCCAAATGGCCTCAACCGCCTCTGACCGGCTCCAACCGCCTATGTGATGCTATAAATACCTGCAAGGGGCGCCATACTCAAACACACACCAGAAGAAGAGCTCTCTTTTGCTACAAGCTTAGTCTTCGTCTTAGTAGTGATAGTGCTAGTATTAGATCTTCTGAAGGCTTCCGGAGGAATCTTGGTAAGTTCTAGAATTCAGTTCTTGTATTCTCTTACTTACTTGTGATACTCTAAGCTTAATGGAAATACCTTCATACTTATGCTATATGCCTCAGTTATACCTTATCTACTTAGTATATACTACTTATGTCTTGCACCTTGTTCAAGTGAATGTATGCTATGACATTGGCTCAATGTGCCTTTGGGTTGCTCTATTTATTAACGTGATAGATAAAGTTGTATCTCATATTGCAAGCATGGTGTTTGGGATATGGAATACTGTTGAGGGTACCGCTGCCCCACGGATTAGTAGAGATAGACGGCAGGTGGTGACAGCCCTGTCTGTCCTTTGTAATCCTCCACGTTCGGAGTGGGTATTAGGCCTTTATGATAAGATGTTCTACTGTCGTCCCTTGATGAGGGAATCACTGGATACCTCGATATGTCCTCTTGCATATAATCATTGAATGAGCTTGTATAGGGTATTGTAGTATATCCAAGTCCCATGTGTATGATTCTAATGAACCTTTTGTAATCTTTACTAATGTACTATGACTAACTAAGGCTACCTTAATGATGAGCAATGAACTTCTGTATGTCACATTACCCATTCACTTCTATATTCTTTAGTTTAGATTATGGTATATTAATGTTGTTGTAAGTAAATGCATTGGATGACATCTCTCTTTAACTAAACGCTTTCCCTGCGGATAAACAAATAACGATACTCTGGAATACTCTCGGGTGAAATGCTACAACGTACTTCTGTGCGCTTGCACAATATCTGTAACGTCTAGATTTACGATGAAGTATCTCTAGTGCCATCACTACTCTAAGTGGTGATGCTAAGAAATATCAACAATGAATTAAAAAACTAAAATAAAAAACTAAATACTAAGCAAGAATTTCTCTATGTAACAACTAAACAAATAGTGCAAACTACTAACAAATCAATATCTCAATTGTGCTAAAAAACAAAACTCATCCATGTCTCCATTCCACTAAAACTCATATTTCTCTATGTATGAAGGAGGAAACAAGAAATACTAACCGTGAAAGATGAGAGGATGAAGATATGTTCTGTTTAGACCACTTGGAGAAGCTAAATCTTCAAAATCCGAGAAAAAAATGGGCATGACCTCCCCTAACTTCGACTGGCGCCATAAACGAGCTCTGTTCATGGCTCTCGGCCGGGCTAGCGGAGGAAGACGATATTTGTAGAGGGGCCTTTAGTCCTGGTTAGTGGCTCCAGCCGCGGTCCCCTTTAGCCCCGGCTGGAGCCACCAGTCGGGACTAAAAGACACCCTTTAGTTCCGGTTGGAGCCACCAACCGGGACTAAAGGCCGCCCCCTCCCTCCCCTCCCCCCCGCCGCCCCATGGTTGGACCCGGGACTAATACTCTCATTAGTCCCGGGTCCAATTAGTACCGGGACTAGAGAAACCGAACCGAAGGTGGTTTTTCTACTAGTGACATGAGGAAGTATATATGAGACTAACCGATGTCCAAAGCATTACCTTATTATGGGATCATTGAACAGAGCAAAACAGTTCCCAAATATTTTTGACTCTCATTTCATATGTATATTATATAAGGGCATGTTTAGTTGGTGAAAGTTGCAAAACTAGTTTGCAAATTTGCAACCTTGGAACTAAACACCTCTACAAACTTTTGGTTTCCACAAGTTTGTCAAACTTTGGGACCTTGCAAACTAGTTTCCAAAGTTTGCCAACTTTCATGAACTAAACATGCTAGTTGGTGAAAGTTACAAATCTAGTTTCCAAAGTTTGCCAACTTTCACGAACTAAACAAGCTAGTTGGTGAAAGTTGCAAAACTAGTTTGCAAATTTGCAACCTTGGAACTAAACACCTCTACAAACTTTTGGATTTCATAAGTTTGTAAACTTTGGGTCTTTTGCAAACTAATTTTCAAAGTTGCCAACTTTCACGGACCAAACAAGCCCTAACATTAGCTTAAGCTATGAACGCACGTGCTAAGCGGACCCATACAAGCTTAATCGTGCTTCATATCCTTCACGGAGGCGGCAAAGCGCGTTAACCCATCCTAGTGAGTTGTGGTGGCTGAGAAGCTAGCAAGCCTCGGGGCAGTTGGCTTCTTCCACATGTCCAATATTATCCGTTCTTTTTTTTCATTTTAAATTTAAACTCATTCGCCCCAATTTTTTTTAGACCAACTCATCCGCCCCAGTTGGAGGAGCAAAATCAGAATCTTTTCCGAATGATGAATAATGGACTGGGTCGGGCCAGGCCCAATAGCTAATAGCAATGAGCACAAATAAAAGAAAGGGGACAGAAAAACGAAGCCACCACTGCGGTTGCGGCCTTTTTTTTGAAGCCTCTCATCTGGGCCTTGCCGGACGGGGATGAGGGTTTCCCCTTTCCAGCCGGTTGTCGGCGCCCCTTCGATCCCCTGATCCCGTCCCAGCAAACCCCAGCGGAGCCTCTTCTGATTTCAGGTGTGGGTTTGGATTTTGATTTCTTCCCATCGCAGTCTTTGATGATTTGGGCGGTTTCCATCCTACTAGACAAATCGCCTCGTTGTTCTGTTCGATGGATGAAACCTAGCGACCC
>CM014273.1:22079518-22129557 GCA_004135705.1 Alloteropsis semialata | reverse complement strand
CCCGCCGCTCACCCCCGCGGCCGCCCCCGCAGCGGCACCGACGGATGAGCGCGGGGCGAGCAGGAGGATGGGGGCGAGGAGTAGCAGGAGGCGGAGAGGGGAAAGCGCCGGCATTGGGTGAGCCAGAGCGGCGGCGATTCGGGGAGAATCGGAGGAGGATTCAAATGCGGCCGTTGCTTGAGCTTGACAGGGACACAGAGGGGAGGTGGTGCCGCTCAGTGCGGAGTGTGGACTGATGTCGTGGTGGAATGTGCAACGGCGCGTCTTTGATGCGGCTGTTTCGCTTGACTTTCCAGTAGGCACTGGAACCGGGAATGCGCTGTGATCTTTCTTTAAACTTTGCTTTATGCTTTTTTTCTATTTGCTTTTTGCTCACTGCTAACATGGACAACATGCTATTTTACTTACGACTATGCTAGTGCTACGTTTAAGCAAGAGAATATAATGTAATAACGTACTAGCCCAAATTAATTTAACTAAAATAGAATAAATATTAATATGTGTATTGCGTAACTTCAGTTCATAAGTGCTCATCCGTCCCAAAACTCATTTTGGCTTGTTTAGACAATAAGCCAATATGAACTATAATTTAGGGTAACATAGGAATACTATATTATAAGCAGTCCAAAATATAGCAGCGGAGAATCTACCGATATTTTAAAATTTTATAAATAAAGTGGGTTACAAAGTTACTATAGAAATAAGACATACTTAAAAGATGGGTTAATGTTAGTCACCATGATCATGTATATAATATACGATTATGTTAAATTATACCAATAAAGAAGATAGAAAGGCAAGTTCCGCCAACATGCATTACGAACAAGTTAGCTCGATCATCATCAGAGGGGCATATGTTTGGATGGATCAATGACTAGACATTTCGACCTGAAACATTTGTGTTTACGTTGTCTGCCAGAAGGCTTATTGGTGTCGGGGCACTACCAATGTTTATTGAGGAACCAGTGATGTTTTTTTTTTGAACGAACAGAGCACAGATCTGTGCTCGTTTCTATTAATATAGAAGGGATTTACAAGTAAAAAAACTCAGCGAGTTTATTACAGAAAAAGACCAAAGAAAAAAGGTATCTACACAGCAGTCCCCACAGCACGAAGAGCCGATCATCCATCACCAACAACCTTCGTGAGGCACTTTGCACCAGACCTCCACCAAGTTCTCGCTTCCTCCTTAATCTTTTGCAAAAGATCAGTTGCAGAGCGTTCTCTGCGGCTGAAAGTCCTAGCGTTTCTCTCATTCCAGAGCTCCCAGACGAGTAGTAGCATCAAAGTTCTAACCATAGTTTTCGGGGCATCTCGTTTGGTGGCTAGAGCAGTCCACCAACCCATAGTAGAGGAAGCACTCTCCCAGGTAGCGGGATCAAGATCTGGGAGCGAAGCCCATTCCGCGACAAGCTTCCAGATACGCTTGATGTAGCGGCACTCCACCATAATGTGCAAGGCCGTCTCCGGCAGTTGTTGGCAAAGGACACACCGGGTGTTGTGCAGCCAGCCCCTTGTTGCAAGTCTGTCAGAGGTCCAGACACGATTCCTAGCGATAAGCCATGCAAAGAGCTTGCACTTTGCCGGCGCCCATGGTTTCCAGAACAACGCCTTGTAGTTGACTCGCGTGTGACCGATCTACTGGCTACGATAGGCGGAGGAGGTTGAGTAAAGGCCACTCTGAGTGAGTTTCCAGGTGCATGTATCATCCACATCTGTGAGTCGAACTTGTTGCGCCATGTTCCAGATGCCAGCATATTGCATTAAAACGCTGACCAAGATGTGGTCCCTCATGTTGAGGTCCTTGATCCACTAGTGGTCAAGGAGCACATCGTGTAGGCTTATTTTCTTCTTTCTGGAGGCTGCAAATAGCTCCAGTGCCACATCCTAAGGCCTTCTACCTTGGGCCCATGCCGAGTTCTAGAATGAGGTTCGTTTGCCATTCCCCAAATGTATTGCCGTGCAAGCTGCAAAGAGGAGCCCATCAGATTCGTCGCACGAGGTCCCCATACCGATCCATTGCTTGGTCGGCTCGTTCCATTCCTGCCAAAGCCAGCGGGTGCGTAGTGCTCGCGCAAAAAGGTGTATGTCCAGAATCCCCAGGCCGCCTAGTGTTGGGTTTCTGCCGAAGCTAATAAACCCAATCAATAGCTAAGACAAGAGAAATAGAGAAGCAACAATATATTACTTATCAACAGTGTTCTCAGGAATCAGCCCTTTACACGTTGGTGAGGGGTCTCCTTTTATAGGGAGGCCAAAGGGCATTTTTACATTCCTCTCACCCCTGAAAACCAAGCATCATCCTCTAGACCATACAACATGGATGTTCTAGGGACATAGCTATACATTTACATCTCTCAATGTGAATGCGTAGACCAACGACACCATGTTGGACTCGGCTTGGACCTGGTCCTCCTTGGCTTTGTTGGTGTATGGGAGGATTAGGCCGCCTTCGTTGCTTGTCTCAGTCCTCCAACAGCGACGACCTTCCTTGATTGATAGCCGAAGCTGTTAGCCCCTTATTCATCCTATCATACAACCAGAAACGAAGCAGGCAAGGGTTTTGCTTATCACGTTAGGAACTCAGGGTTGCCTTTGTTTCACTCAAATAGTTACTAAGCTGGTCCCGAAGCCGCGTTTCAATGTTTCCTCCCATTTATAGATCGAAGCCATTCTTACGGCAATATGCATATACGAAGCCAAAAATGATCTGCCCTTCTTTTAAACGAAGGCAAGGTGTGTGTAATAATGCTTAAAATTTATCAGAGGTGTTTCTTGGCAGGCCAATCCCCTAACAATAGCCCCTCGCGGATGAGGGCTTTCTTCAACAGGCCGAGCTCCTCGAAACCTGGATTGCCTTCGCCTGTCCAAGAAACGCCTCCTCTCATTGGAGAAAGGCCCCGAGTGTGTGTTGTTTTGCAGTTTGAGATTTTTGTGGTGGCTTCGTTATCTTTTCTTTCATTATGATGTGGCTTCGTCGGTTTTGAACTGGAGGGGTGGTTCAGTTCTCGAGGCGAGTAACGGTCATATTTTTTACCATTGCTTTTGATTTGCCTTCGTCGAGTTTGAATCTCTGCGATGGTTCATTTACCGAGACGGTTAACGGTCATATTTTTTCACCCCCCCATAAATAGGACCGAAGGGGGGTGACTTTACTTGCTTCGTCTCCAAACTTTCTGCGCTAGGTTGCTGCTGACGCTATTTTTCTGCTTCGCGAGTCTTAGCTCTTCAGCTTTTCCTTCATTTCGGTCACAAGTAAGTTAGCTTTTTAAGTTTCCTATTATTCTGCTTCGTTTGGTATTTCATGTTTATTCATTTGCTTCATTTACTTATCATTGTTTTTGCCTTTTGTAGCGGCTCGCACGAAGCAGACCGCTCGGTTGATCGGGGCCTCTGATTCTGACGAGGTGGCTACTCATAGTTCGGCAGCAATGACAGAGGACGAAGCTGCTGCCTTTGCCCGAGAACTTGAGGAGGGTGTTGATACCATGGAGGTTGATCGGAGGGGTAAGGCCCCCGCAGAAGAAAGTGAAATTCCAGAGGAGGATGACGCTGAAGATGCCGAGTCCGTCACTGACGAGACTCTTGAGGACGTCGAAGCTGACGTGTCGGATCTTGCAGATCCAAAGAAGAAGCCCCGCACGACTATCTTCGGGAAGTCATTTGTGAGTAAAAATTTGATCAAGTTCTATGAGGAGAAGGGTTATTTTTCTGTTGGCCATGGCCGAGCCCCTGGAGACGAGATCACTCCCGTCCCTGAGTCGGACGAAGCAGTTGTGTTTCGTGATTTTTTTACTACTGGGCTTCGGATGCCGATTCACAACATCATTGCGGAGATGCTTGGGAGGTACGGGCTGCAACTTTATCATCTTACACCCAATGGCATCACGCATTTGCTTTGGTTCTTTTGGGCTATGAAAACCAACGGCTCTGACATTGATGTTGATGGTTTCATTCATTACTTTGAGGGCCATCGTCAGACGAAGGCTGTAAAAATTGATGGTGTTGAGTATGAGCCTGATTACGGCAGTGTTAGCTTCTGCGCTCGCCGTCGTCTTACCGAGCTGGAGGTGGAGCTTACCTTCAGTCAACGCAATGCCTGGGACCGAAACTGGCGCAATTATTGGCTGTACGTGAAGGTGTCTTCGGTAGAGGTCACTCTTGAGGATGGCACGAAGCAGACGAGGTTTCCCCTGCATGGCCAGGTTCTGCCAAGTAATTTTATCTCTTGTCCTCCGTTCAACCCAAAGGCGCCTGGCTATAGCCGTTGTGAAACTGCTTTTTTCAAGGCCAATCATGTTAGTGGCAGCTGTGATCTCATTGAGGAACGCCTTGCCATGGGCGTCAACATTCTCTCGGCCGATTGGAAGCCTTTTGTGGTTGACGTGAAGCCATACCGAGGATTGCCCCATGTATGTTTTCCTCATTTTGGGGCCAAGAAGCCCCCACATATGTCAGATTATGCCTATGTTCAGTCCATTGAGCTGATGGCTGAAACCATTCTTGGAAAGTATACATCAAAGGAGCATGAAAGTTGTGTTGCGCTGTTGGACGGCCATCGTTTTAACAGAGTCTTTGAAGAGATGAAGGTCAGCTATCCTCAGCGCGTTGCCCCTTCCAAGCCTAGAAAAAAGCTTACGGCTGTTGATCATCCGAGCATACAGCCGCTTCCGAAGCGGGGCGTGGGAAGAGGGGCCGTGGCTCTGGTCGCACTGCAGGCGGGAGGTCTGATGGTGATGAGGAAGAAGCTGGGGGCAGCAGTGCAGTAGCTCCTTCTGGCCGTGGAGGTCAGACAAGGCCTCATGGCACTAAGGCCGTTCCTACTGGGAAGCGGGCGTCCACCTCTGCGCTTGAGACCTCGAAGCAGCAACGGGTAGGCAGGGCCTTGGCTGTAACGCCTATTTCAAGTGCCCCTCCGTCGCCAGTGGATTCGTCTGCACCTCCTACTGTTGCTGCTCCTCCAGCTCCTGCTACTTTGGCAGTGCCTTCTTTTGGTCCTGCTGCGGCTTCGGCAGCCGTGGACCTTGACTTTGGTGGTTAGTTATTTTTGTTCTCCTTCATCTCTTAACTTACTTTTTGTTAACTTGCAGTTATTGTCCGCAGTTAAACCATCTTCTGGTCCTTTCCTCTGGCTTCGCATTCCGGGTTGTGTTGATGACGAGGATGACGATGTTAGCTATAGTCGCCTTCTGGCGGAAGATGAGACTAAGGATACAGCTTCTGCTGACCTTGAGGTTTCATTGGGCCAAGCCGTACATTCTTCGCTTGATGTTTTGGCGAAGGTGGAGGCTAAGTCTCCTCTTGAGACTGTTCCCGAGGATGCAGAACAACCCTGTTGGTGAGGGTTCAGGTGATGGCGTGAAGACGGCTATTGCTTCACCTGTTGTTTCTATTCGCGCCACCGAAGCCGAACCTTTTAGCAACCCAGTTGATGCTGATTCTAGACCTGTTAATGTCGAAGGTAAATTTTTGTTCTTAGCTTCAAGATGCTTTTATTTGATCTGGCTTTTGCCGTTGATCTGTTGAGTATTCGTATTGAAATATACAAAATGTTTGTTTCAGGCGCTGCCAACGTCAATCTTGGATCTTTTGTTGATCGCCTTCGTTGAGATGGGCTTCGTTCCATGAACGATATGCCTGATTTTTCTCCAGATGGTAATTTCTACTTCTTCTTGCTTCTTATTCAACTGAGTATTTTTTGGCTTTGTTACTGAATCTATGGTTTTATTTTTGTAGAGTTTGAGAACCGAGTAAAAACTTTTGACCTGGATGCCCTTGCTAGGTCATGTATCACCGGCAACATGAAGGTAATTGACATTACCTTTCGTTCTGTATCTCAATTTTTCATACTTGGCTTCGTTTAAGATACTATTTTTGCTTTCAGTCCATGATTTCACTTCATGAGCTCTTTGAGCGCCTTCCGCTTCGACTCAATGATATTGAGGGCGAAAGAGCTGAGCTAGAGATGTTGAGGAAAGAGCGTGAAAAATGGGTTTCTGAGCAGGCTGATGTTGCCAAGCTGAAGGAATCTCTTGAGGCTGAGAAGGAACAGCTTCGTATGGAACATGAATTCGCTCATACTGAGATTTCTTCACTTAAGGATAAAGTTGTTGCACTGGAAGCTGAACGTACTCGCAATGCTCGAACTATTGAAGGGCTTCATACCAAATTGGTTGACGATGCCTCATTGGTCCATGACCTGAAGAATCAGCTTAAGAGTTTGCAAGGCGTGAAGGAAATTTTTTTTGCTGATGCTGAAAAATACAAAAAGGATCTTCTTGTTGTGAAAGATATGAAGAATTCTCTGAGTGATGAAGCCAAGAGGCTCAGGGGCACTGTTGAGATGCTTCGTGCTGAAAAAGAGAAAATAGAGGAGGAAGTTTGGGCTCGTGGTTCGAGTGTTTATCGTGAGTACGAAGCAGCTCTCAAGCAGTATGGTGGAGAGCCCCTTCCCTTTCCGAGCCAAGACTATGGCCTTGAGAAGCTTTTTGATTGGCTTGATGGCGAGTTCAAGTTCCTTCCGGACGTCTGTCCAAGGTTGGGGACTATGCTGCTCGCACGTGCATAATGCCTTCAAATTGCATTCGGACCAAGGCTGCTCTCATTATAAGAATTTTTCGAAGAGAGACTATCAGTTTTGTTCTGCCCTGAACCCTGATGAGAAAGAATTATTCAGCGAAGCTGTCCTTGCGACCAGGGCTGTATTATTGAAGAAATTCTGGGCTGCTACCGGTCGGGAGTGTGCACGTCGTACTGCTCATGATCGACTCGCCAAGGTTAGCTTTGTTTGTCATGTTTCTTTACTTGTTTATTTTTTTAATGAACCTTAGCATTATGTTCTTCTGATAGCTTATATTGTCTCAGGCTAAGGAGCTATTTGTGATGGAGATGCAATAGAAAGCCAAAGCTGATGCTGCTGCCGCTGCCGCTAGGACCTCTGCTTCTGGCGTTGGTGTTGAAGCTGGCCAAGGCGGTGCAACTGATGCTGACCCGAAGGTTTAGCTTCGCTAGAGCTGATGACTATTGAGAAACTTTTGCTAAGTTTGAGAGGTTTTGAACTTTGTAAATTTGTACATATTCAAAACCCTGACGAGGGAGATGTTCTTGAATTTGCTCCACTGGCCATGCGGGATGGTCCTCTTTGTGTTTCTAGCTTCGCATGGGAAGAATATCAACAGCGTTATCCTCGTTCATGCCTTGGCGATTTTTGGGAATTCTGCCACGAGTTCTACCATCGAAATGAGTTTAGCGCGTTGATCTTGCAGCGAAAAGGAATGCCGAAGCTATTCCTCTTCTTTCAGTAAAAACCGAGCCAGTGGACCTTGGTGCTGGTCTTGAAGAGTTCGCTTGTATTTTTAACGCTCCTAGGTTTAGGAGGTTTGGCCAGCAATTTGAGGGTTATGTCTTTGAGATGTTTTGACATCCATTTGTAAATGCTGTTTTGTAAGTAACTCGAGCGTGTTTTGTTCGAGAGCGTATGAATGAATGTAAACTCGATTTGCCTTCGTTTTCGAGAGAAACGCCTCCTCCCCCCGAAGCGAGTTTTTATTTATTCATACGCATTGTTTCTTGTTCTTCTTGATACGAAGCTGTTTGCTCGTGTGAACATATTTGAGCGAGAGGTACGCTAGATTTGCTCCATTTGCTTGGGAATGAGCTTGATTAGCAATTCATTTTATCGTTGTTTAGGTCAAAGCCCCTTTTACTCTTTGAGTAAGCGTTTTTAGATAAAGTAAATGTTGTGTAAGCCGAAGTCTCTTTTACTTCTTAAGTATTTTTAGGTAAAGTAAGCGCTATATGAGCCAAAGCCCCTTTTACCCGTTAGAGTAAGAGTTTTCAAATGAAGGAAATTCTTTTTGAGCTGAAGCCCCTTTTACTCCATAGAGAGAGCTTTTTAAGTAAAAAGAATTGTTTTCTGAGCCGAAGCCCCTTTTACTCCTTAGAGTAAGCTTTTTTAGATCTAAATTGGCCTTACCTTTTTGGTAGGGTCAGTTTAGTTCTATTTGTGTTGTCGAATACCAGCAATTTAGTCGAAGTCAATCGCTTTCGATGCAGTTTTTCATGGGGAATAGCTCGTTCATATATTTCACACGAGTTACATTTAGCACCGCCTCGTTAAAAACCTCACCCCTTGGTAAGGGCTCCCCTGTGAGGAAAAGAGTACGGGCTTTTTGAAAGAAAGAGGAAAATCTACTCTACTTGTTGACTTCATTTATAGATTACGAAGCCAATTTTACAATGTTTTCATAGGTAGTACCTTCGCAAGCTGTTCGCATTCCATGAATGCGGCAGCTCATTGCCTTCTTCATGATCCTGGTCTATTGCTTTTGATAACTAAGAATGGGCCTTCCCACTTGTTTTGTAACTTTCCTGAAGGCATACTTGGGTTTTTCCTCAGTACCCAGTCACCTATGTTGATGTCTTTTCTCACTACCTTTTTGTCACACCACTTCTTTGTCTCAGCTTGGTATTTTGACATATTCTTGGCTGCTTGTAGCCTGTAGATTTCTATAAGGTCCTTATCCATAGCTTCGCTTTCTTTTGGAGCTTCTTATTGGGTACAAAGCCCTTTGTGGAGGATTTCCTCTGGGCATACTGCTTCTTCGCCATATAGCAATTTGAAAGGAGTGAATTGAGTTGCCCTTGAAGTGGATGTGTTGTGAGCCCAAATTACCTTCGGTAGTTCTTCTACCCATTTGCCTTTTTTCTTACAATTTGCTAGGCACTTTCTGATGGCGGTGAAGATTAAGCCATTTGCTCTTTCAACTGCCCCATTGGTTTGCGGGTGATATACTGATGCAAATTTTACCTTCGTTCCAATTGACATGCAATATTGCCTGAATTCGTCACAATCGAATTGTTTCCCATTATCAACTGTGATTTCTCTTGGGACTCCAATCTGCATACGATTTGCCGCCAGAAAAACTTGATGACTGTTTTCGCTGTGATATTGGCTAATGGCCTGGCTTCGATCCATTTGGTGGAATACTCTACTGCTACTATGGCATATTTCAGATTTCCTTCAGCTGTGGAAAGTGGACCCACCAGATCTATGTCCCATCTTTGCAGTGGCCAGGTTGGAGAAATCAGCTGAGATAACTCCAAAGGCGATTTTCGGGTTGCTGCACATCTTTGGCATTCATCGCAAGTCTTGACTATGTTTGTTGCATCATTGATGATTGATGGCCAATAGAATCCTTGTCTGGCCTTCCCCACAATTGCTCTCGCCCCAAAGTGAGCACCGCATAGGCCGCTGTGTATCTCTTGGATTAGCTCTTTGCCTTCGCTATACGAGATGCAACGAAGCCAAGGGGCCACAACCCCCTTTTTGTACAAGACATCATCAATTATTTGGTAGCACCTTGCTCTTTGCTGCATGGATTTTAGGTCGTCTTCATCAATGGGCTCATAGAATCCCCGAAGGTAAGCCATTATTGGTGATCGCCAGTCTTCTGAGTTTAATGCATTGATCAGTTTTGGCTGCCCATCTATGTCTTTTATCGAAGGTGTTGTTAACATTTGAAAAAAGACATCAGGTGGTAGCTTGTCCCCTTTTGCAGCTGCCTTAGCTAGTGCATCTGCTTCTTCATTTTTTGCTCTTGGTATGTATTCTAATGTGAAGCCTCTGAATTTTTTCTCCATTGATCTCACTGTACTTAGGTACTTGATGAGCTCGGGTTGCTTCGCAACACTCTCTTTTTCGATGTTTGATCTGCTACCACCTTCGGATCTGTTTTCACTATGAATCGTTGAGCACTCAATACCCTCGCTTTCCTGAGCCCCAATAAGATGGCTTCATATTCAGTGACGTTATTTGTGCTTCTGTCGCTGTTTCTGCAGAACTCTAGGTTCGCTGCGCATCTCATTTTCACACCCGAAGGTGATTGCACAACTACTGCAATACCAGCTCCTTTGTCCTCCCAAGCACCATCGCAATGTATTAGCCAGCTTTCTTCTCTGGTTTGATTTTCTGCCGAAGGCGATGTCCATTCTGCTATGAAATCCACCAAGACTTGTGATTTGATTGTTGTTCTTCGCTCAAAATCTACCACATATTCTGATAGCTCTGCGGCCCATTTGTGTATCCTTACCGAAGCTTCTTTATTGCTTAAGAGCTCTTTTATTGGTTGGTCTGTGAGCACCTTGATGTTGTGCCCTTCGAAGTAGTGTTGTAGCTTTCTTGATGCCATCACCATAGAATTGATCATTGTCTCGATTTCGGTGTAAAATAGCTTCAATCCAGCTAATGCCTCAGATACATAATATACTGGCTGTTGTACCTTTCTGCCATCTATCAGCTTCTCCGCAATGAGTGCAGCACTGATGGCTGATTGCGAAGCTGCGATTTACAATAGTAAAGGTGCCTTCGGGTCAGGTACTGTCAGCTTCGTGAGCTGCATTTGATATTGCCTTTAGCTCGTGAAATGCCTTTGACTGCTCTTCTCCCCATTCGAATCTTGATGCATTTCTAAGTGTTACGAAAAATGGTCGGCTTCGTTCAGCCGCTTTTGCAATGAATCTATTAAGCACTGCAATTCTGTCTGATAGCTTCTGAACATCTCTTATGCATTTTGGCTCTTCCATGTCAAGAATTGCTTTGATTTTGTCTGGATTGGCTTCGATCTCATTTGCTGATACCAGACACCCAAGTATCTTTCCCTTGGTTACTCCGGAGATGCACTTCTCTGGGTTAAGCTTCACGCCAGCTTCTCTCATTCTTGCGAAGGCAATCGCCAGATCAAAAATGTGATCTTGTCGTTTGACACTCTATACTAAGATGTCATCTATGTATGCCAGTATAGTTTTGAACAGTTCATCTTTGAATACGGTGTTTGACATGCGGCAGAAGGTGGTGCCAGCATTGCGAAGCCCCTTAGTTATTCTGACGAAGCAAAATGTGCCAACTGGAGTAATGAAGCTTGTTTTTTCTTCATCCTCTTTTTTCATCCAGATTTGATGATAACCAGAGAAGCAATCTAAGAGGGACATCATCTCACTTGTTGCGGCTTGATCAACGATTTTGTCGATCCTTGTGAGTGGGAAATCATCTTTTGGGCAAGCTTTGTTGAGATCAGTGAAATCAATGCACATTCTCCATTTGCCATTTTTCTTCTGAATTGGCATGGTGTTTGCTAGCCAGGTTGGGTATTTTACTTCGCGTATGACATTGGCATCAAGCAGCCTTTGCACTTCGGCTTTTACGGTGTTTACTTTTTCCTCGGACATCTTCCTTAGCTTCTGCTTCTTTGGCTTCATGTCTGGGCTTATTGCAAGTTTGTGTCCAATTAAGCTTCTGTCAACGCCTGGCAAATCTTTGCTTGACCATGCGAAGATATCTTTATTGTTTCTCAAGAACTCTTTGAGTCTGTCTTCTTTGTCTGGCTCGAGATCTGAGCCGATAGTCACTTTTCTGTCAAAGACGTCAGGTTGTAACTGCACCTGCTTCGTCTCTGTTGCTCCTTGCATTCTTTTGCTATCTTTCTCGATATTTGGCTTTTCTTCTGAGTAGATTGGTTCCTTTTCTTCAAGCAGATGCACATTCCGCTGGCCTGGTGTTTTGGCTTTCTCAATATTTCTGGCTTCTTTCTGATCACCAAACAACAGTGATAACTCCTTTTAGGACTGGCATTTTCATGCATAAGAATGCTTGTCTTATAATGATGCCGAAGGCATTTATAACTCCTCTTCCGAAGATGACATTGTAATCGAAGAACATATCTACTACGTCAAAGGTGATGTACTCAGTTCTTGCGTTTGAGGTGTCGCCGAAAGACACTGGCAATGAGATTTTTCCCAGTGTTGGTGTACGCATCCCCCCCGAAGATAACCAGTGGAGTGTCTGATGGCTCCAGGTTATCTGGGTTAATGTTTGTCATGTTTCTCAAGGTTTTTGCTAGGATGATGTCAGCGGAACTTCCTGGATCCACTAGTACCTTTCCAATTGTCCAGCCAGCGATGTTGGCTTCGATTGACATTGTATCATTGTGTGGGAAGTTATGAAGCTTCAAATCGTCTTCGGTAAATATGATTGGCATATGAGACCACTCCGATTTCTTGTAAGGACCGTCAACTGAGATGTTGTTGACTTGGCAAAAGTAACTCTTTCTTTGTTTTTTGGTTTCAAAGGTAAGTGATGATCCTCCAGTTATGGGGAGAATATGTCCATAACTTGGGAGAGGGTTGGGTGTTTCTTGTGTTTGGGGTTTTGGTGGTGGTGGAGGTAGCTCCTCAACCTTGATGTTTTGGGAAGCCATTTGCTGGGAGGTTTGAGGGTATAGGTGTGGGCACATGGTTTGTGGAAAGTAATGTTGAAAGATTTGTGGCGAAGGCGAGTACGGGGTCGCCATCGCTGTTGTTGGGTGTACAACATTTGAGTTCAGGGATGAATATGGTTGTATAGCTTGGGATTGTATAGGTTGGGAATTTGTAGACGAAGCCGAGGATGGCTTCGTTTGGTTTGCTTATATTTTTTCTGCCATCCATTTCTCAATGGATTTCTTGATGTCCCGGCACTGCTCTGTGCCATGAGTATGGTTCTTGCCATGATATTCGCAGAACAATTCTGGTCCCGAAGGTGGACCCCTTCCTCTTCCTCGGCCTCTGCCGGTTCTGCCACCCCTTTGGGTAGGCTCATTCCTTTGGTTGTGGTGTTGGCTTTCTGGGTAGGTGGATTTGTTCTCGTGAAACGAAGGTGAATTCTCAACATTCATGATGGTTTGATAGGAATAGTTTTGGTAGTTGTTCTGATTGTGGTGGTGGTGTCTGTTTTGGGGTTCATATTGGTTTCTCATGACGGTTTCTCTGGCTAATCGCCTTCAGTTGTCATTATCGGATCGACAGTATTTTTTGAATTCCTCATACAGATCTTCAAGAGTAGCTGGTATCTCTCTCGCGATGTGTTGTGCAAATGGGCCTGGACGAAGGCCTTGAATAGCTGCAAACTTGGCAGCTTCATCAGGAATATGAGGAGCTTGAGCCCTTAGTCCTACAAATCTGCGAAAGTAGTCTTCCAGTGGCTCCTTCGGCTGCTGGTGTAGTGTGAGTTCAGCATATGAGAGAGATTGGTCTCCCATGATGCTAAAATTTTTTTATGAGCTCTCTCTTCAAGTCATACCAGCTGTTGATGGATAAGCCTGGTAGCTTCGTGTACCAATTCATTATTGTGCCATCACAGACAATGATGAAAGATTTTGCCAGAACCACTTCATCTCCTCCCGTCGAAGCTATTGCTGCTTCATAACTCATTATGAATTGTTTGGGATCAGGGAGGCCATTGTATCTTGGCAGGAGAATTGGCTTTTAGGATGGTGACCAAATTGCTAGCTGCAGGGCTTCGACTGTTGAGGCCATAATACCAGTGTGCCTGATCTCGAGGATTACTGACTACCGACTCCGAACGAAGAAGACTCCGAACAAGACACGACGACCAGATCGCAGAAGGAAGGCCCGATGATAGTTAGAGTCCTACTAGGTTTAGGTCTGTTTTGTCTTGTAAGGCACGTCTCCCTGGATATAAATAATGGGGGTCCTGTACATAGAGGGTATTCCCAATCTTAGCCAATCCACCCGAGGGTACTTGTTACACCATTGTAATCTGTACTCGCCGAGATAATACAAGCAGCAACTGGACATAGGGTTATTACTCGATCTCGATGGCCCGAACCAGTATAAAATCCCGTGTCTCTCTGTTCATCCACCGTGATCAATCTTCGCACGAAGCGGGGTGCTTGCCGGACAAATATCTGTCGAGTACAACCTCGACAGAGGCGCGCCAGGTAGGGGCCCTTGCGTGAAGAAAGATCATGCCGATCGTCAACGGAGTCTGGATCGCCGACGCGTCGAGTTCATCGATGCCCTACATGCCCAGTTCCGTCAAGTCGGAAGCCATCGGGAGTTCTGCCTCCGCTTCCTAGCCATCTAGTGCCTGCACAGGAGATCCACTTCGGGGATCTCGTGTTCGAGCACCAAGGCGATTACGAGCTCAAGATGACAGGGATCCATGATCCCGATCTCACATGCGCCGGTCGGGAAGTTTTCGCCACCTTCACGGAGCCAACTCCGAAGACATTGCAGATCGCACTGCGCAGTTGGATCTCGACTACAGTGGATCTAGCAATGGGTCAGAACAATCCGAAGACCGCCGCATCCATGTGCTAACTGCAAACGGGACCGAGGCCGCTGCCGAGTCGTCTAGCTCGCGCAGACCCATGCNTTTCGCAACCTTCACGGAGCCAACTCCCGAAGACATTGCTGATCGCACTGCATAGTTGGATCTCGACTACAGTGGATCTAGCAAAGGGTCGGAACAGCCCGAAGGCCGACGCATCCATGTGCTAACTGCAAACGGGACCGAGGCCGCTACCGAGTCGTCTAGCTCGCGCAGACCCATGCCTCCTCCGCATTTTAGCAGCGCACCAACTCTTCAGACGGCTAGAACCCGTACACAGCAGGCTGCGTCCTCATTGGCTCCCCGAAATCTCAACAACAATTTCTGGGCAGTCGAGCAGGACAACCTGCAGATCCGAACCCTCTTGGAGACTATGGAAGCAATGGCCGAGGGAACCCCAATGGCCACCATCGCCAAGAAGGCTCGGGAGGCAGCGGACAAGGCCAAGGAGCGTCTCGAGGCCGCCGCTGCCGCACAACCAGCTCCGTCAAACAGACCATCCCGATCTGTTAACGGGCAACCCCGCTATCGCCCACACGAGGGGCGTGACATGAGGCCGCAGCTCGAACGCAACCATCGCACCCGCGACGCTCGGGAAACTCTCAACTACAATCGAGATTACCGAGCACGTGAGGGCTACTATCGGTCCCATCCAGATTCGCCGCCACGGGACTCCCGACCAGGCACAGGGGGATGCCTCGCATACTCCCCGGACCTGCGCAAGGTCAGGTGATCAGAAAAGTTCCGTCCTACTAACATCGAGAAGTATGACGGAACAACCAACCCCTACGAGTGGATTCAGATCTACTCCACGATCATCGATGCCACCGGGGGTGACGACTACATTAAGGCCAATTACTTGCCAACTGCCCTGCAAGGATCAGCCTGAACGTGGCTCATGAACCTGCCCGAGGCTAGCATCAAGTCCTGGGGCCATCTCCGGGAGACGTTTGAAGCCAACTTCCAAGGCACCTACAAACGCCCCGGACACGAAGGAGATCTGCTCAACTGTGTGCAGAAACCTGGAGAATCCCTCCGGGACTACATCCGTCGCTTCAGCGACACCCGTCACACCATCCCCGACATGGTGGATGACCGGGTGATTGTGGCCTTCAATCATGGCTGCAAGGACGATCGGATGGCAAAGGAGCTTGCCAAGAAGAACCTGAAGACGGTGGCTGAGCTCTACGGGATCCTGGAAGAGACCGCCAAGATGGCGGACGCCCGAGCACGGGTCCATGGAAAGCCCGAAAACAAAGCCAGCCATCCGGGGAAGGCAAGAAAAAGAATAAGCACAAAAACAAGAAGCGCAAGTCCGAGGGCGAGGAAATCATGGCCGTGGACGAAAAGCCCCCCGTACAGGCGTCAAGGTAAACCTACCAATCTCCCGATGTACTGCCCAATCCATAGGTCGACGAAGCATCACTTCGTGGACTACACGGTGTACAAGAAGAAGCAGAAGGAGGAGAGCCTGCAGCAGGGGGCTCCACGCGACCAGGCTGCTCATAATCCTCGAACGACGAACTACATGGATTGTGACGATGAGCTAGAACTTCCCGAAGACCTGGAGATCGCCACAATTTCCGGTGGCCATTCTACCCGAACCTCCAAAACCCTGCTAAAACTGGTCGAAAGGTAGAGAGCAAGCACCGAACCCTGCAAGCAGCCGTTAAGGTGGTCCGAAATCCCGATCACATTTGATCAGAGGGATCACCCCGAGACGCTGTACGACGGGCCGCTACTCCCACTATGCATCAAACCCTGGATCGGGCCCCGCAAGATCGGGCGAACCTTGATCGATAGTGGGAGCGCCCTCAATCTGCAGTTCGTCAACACCTTTGACGAGCTCGGAATCCCGATGAGGTCCTTGTCCCCGGTGGAGAAGCCTTTCTACAGGGTCATACCAGGCATCCAAGCCTTTCCCTTAGGGAGGATCGATCTGCAGGTGACCCTCATGGAGGGCAGAAAAATCCGAACAGAGTTCCTCACCTTCGAGGTGGCTGACATCACATCAGCCTATAACTGCATCTTGGGCCGGCCGTTCCTGAAGAAGTTCATGGCGGTCGCTCACTTTGCCTACTCCATGATCAAAGTCCCAGGGCCATTGGGCCCGATCACCGTCTGCGGCGATCGCAAGGGCGCAGTCCAGTGCGACATGAAGACCCTGGACATGATCAAGGGAGACGAGCAGGAACCAGCCAAGGCTGCCGAACCTGCCAAGAAAAAGACCAAGAACTTGCTAAAGACTGCCGCAAAGGCAGCAGTGGCAGAAACCTCCCGAGCAGCGGAGGCCCGATCAAGGGCCAAGGGAAAAGAAGTTTCTGAACCGGTGCCTGCGGGGAACAAGAAGACCGATGACGGCGCCGCCGAGAAGTAGACCGTGGTGGACCAGACCCCGCTCAAGGGGACGCCATCGCAGGAAGCGGGCGTGTCGCCGGCCACCGTCTCACCAAGCGCGCCACCAGCAAAGTGCTCCGAGCCGAGCACGAAATCGGTGGCCCTTGATGAAGCGGACCCGACCAAGACCACCCAGGTGGGCTCTGGTCTGGGTGACAAATAGGAACTCGAGCTCATTGCTTTCCTCTGGGCAAACGCAGATGTGTTCGCTTGGGAACCGTCTGACATGCCCGGGATCCCCAGGGAGGTGATCGAGCACAAGCTTGGCATACGAACTGGCGTCCGACCAGTCAAGCAGAAGCAAAGGAGATATACCCCGGAAAGCGAGACGCCATTAACGAAGAAATCAACCGACTACTCAAAGCCGGCTTCGTTCGAGAGGTCCCTTTCCCGGAGTGGCTGGCAAACCCAGTCATGGTGAAGAAGCCCAACGGAACGTGGAGGATGTGCGTGGACTACACCGATCTGAATAAAGCTTGCCCGAAGGACGAGTATCCACTGCCTAGGATAGATCAAATTGTAGATTCAACCTCTGGATGCGAATTGCTTTGTTTTCTAGATGCCTATTCGGGGTATCACCAAATCAGCATGTGCATTGACGATGAGGAGAAAACTGCATTTGTAACTCCCTTTGGTGTTTATTGCTATATAAAGATGCCTTTTGGTCTAAAAAACGCAGGTTGCACTTATCAAAAATGTGTTCACATTATTCTCGAGGGCCAAATCGGCCATAATGTGGAAGCATACATAGATGACATCATTGTAAAAAGTAAGTTAAAGGGTGACCTGATCGCTGATTTAACCGAAATGTTCAACAACCTGCGTGCAAACAGGATGATGCTCAACCCCGCCAAATGCACCTTTGGTGTATCATCGGGTAAGCTCCTTGGTTACCTTGTTTCCCAATGAGGTATAGAGGCAAATCCACACAAGATCAAGGCACTCGATGACATGAAGTCTCCACGCAGCCACCACGAGGTCCAGAAGTTGGCAGGAATGATGGCGTCCCTGAGTCGATTCGTATCCAAGTTAGGCGAACGAGGTATGCCATTCTATAAATTGGTACGTAAAACTGATCATTTTGAGTGGTCGGCAGAAGCAGAAGAGGCGTTCCAGGCATTCAAGCAATACTTACAGAAAATGCCCGTACTGGTCCTGCCGCAGCCGCAAGAAGAGATGCTGTTATATGTAGCAGCAACACCAACTGTTGTCAGCATGGTTCTGGTGGTCGAGAGACCAACAGAGAAGTCAACAACACAACACCCCATTTACTTCATAAGCGAGGTGCTACATGACGCTAAAACAAGGTACCCTCAGATTCAGAAATTGCTATATGCTGTACTAATGACTTCCAGGAAGCTCAAGCATTATTTTCTGAGCCACAAGATCAAGGTTGTGTCAACTTACCCCCTAGGCAACATTTTACATAATCGAGATGCCGTGGGTAGGATTGCACAATGGTCTGTGGAGCTGGGGGCCTACGACGTTGAATTCATACCCAGAACTGCCATCAAGTCGCAGGCTCTGGCAGAATTCATCGCAGAATGGACTAACCCCGAACCCGAAGAGGCTGCCCAAAATCCCGAACACTGGACCATGTTCTATGACGGAGCTTTTTGCAGAGCAGGCGCAGGGGTTGGGGTGGTCCTGATCTCGCCACACAATGATGTCATCAGGTATGCATTACAAATCAATTTTGTTGATATAACCCCTACTAACAATGTTGCCGAGTATGAAGGGCTTTTGACAGGACTCTGCATAGCTGCATCTCTGGGTGTTAGGAGGCTGCTCGTGAAAGAGGATTCCGAGTTGGCTGCAAAGCAAGTCATGAAAGAGTACAGTGCGCAGAGTGAGGTCATGGCCAAATATTTGGAGGCATACAGGAGGATGGAAAGCAAATTTGATGGGCTTGAAGTATGACACATCAAAAGGGAATTCAATGGTGACACAGACAAGCTAGCAAAGGCAGCTGCCGAGCGCACACGGCTCCCAGGTAACGTGTTACTTGAAGTTCTTACTAAACCATCTGTGTCGGTTTCATTACCGAACCAAAAAACTGCGCTTGCTAAAGGCCCAGTTTCTACAACCAACGAATCCGTCAAGGAGTCTATGTTGGTCGATACGGCTCGAGCTGCCGCTCTAGTTGGAAACAGGGAGAACTGGATGGATCCAATCCGGGCGTACCTCACAAACCAAGCTATTCCAGACGATGATGCTACATTGGAGAAAATCCATCGTAAAGCCAAGAACTATCAATTGGTTGACGGGCGATTATACAAGCTAACCCGCAATGGAATGCTCCTCAAATGCATCACACGGACCGAGGGCACTAGTTTGCTCCACGATATTCATGGAGGAATCTATGGATCACACGCTTCTCCCCGATATCTAACAGGGAAAGCATTCCGACAGAGCTTCTACTGGCCTACAGCTCTTCAAGATGCAAGCGAGTTAGTTAAAAAGTGCGAGGCATGCCAATTCTTTGCACGGAAACAAACTAAACCCACACAAGCTTTAAACACCATTCCCTTGTCATGGCCCTTTGCCACATGGGGAATAGACATCCTCGGGCCCTTTCCAAGGGCTATCGGGGGCTACCGATTTCTATTCATCGGCATCGACACACTCACAAAATGGGTTGAGGCCGAGCCGGTTTAGAAAATCACAAAAGAGGCAGCTGTCAAATTTCTACGGAGTATTGTCGTACGATTTGGTGTCCCAAACAGGATAATCTCTGATAATGGAACACAGTTTAAAAGCAAAAAGTTTTCTGATTTTTGCTACGACTACGGGATCAGGCATGATCGGTCATCGGTAAATCACCCGAAGACAAACGGGCGAGTAGAGCGTGCCAATAGCATCGTGCTCCAGGGCATCAAGAAGAGAATCTTTAACAGATTACAAGCTTACGACAAGTGTTTAATTCTTGAAGTTCCTACGGTACTTTGGTCGATGAGGACCACAATGAACCGAGCGATAGGCGAGACACCTTTCTTCTTGGTGTATGGAGCAGAGACGATTCTACCATCCGACATCTGACTACAAGCCCCACGCGTGGCAATGTTTTCAGAAACTGAAGAGCCTGACAGACGCGCCGATGAGCTGATCCTCCTTGAGGAGGCTCGCGACGCAGCCGCTTTTAGAGTGGCCCAGTATCAACAAAAACTGCGACAATACTACGATGCTAATGTTCGCAAGAGAAGCCTATGCATTGGTGACATGGTGCTCAAATTAGATCAATGCACCAAGGACAAAAACAAATTGTCCTCTCCATGGCAAGGTCCGTACATCGTAGTAGACATCGCCCGACCAGGAGCCTACAGGATCGCGGAGATAGATGGAGATATACTGCCAAACACGTGGAATATGGATCAACTGCGCAGATTCTACGCCTAAACAAAGGTAATCAAGCAAGTTCAAGCATGTCCATCAAGTTTGGCAGATAAAAGCCGTCATCCGCGTCGCCTACAGCGCCAAAAAAAAAAGATAAGTTCTATACACTTTGCTCACCCTCGCTTTTACGCTCGGGGGCTGGGTTCTATTTTTCTATTCTGTTTCTCCTCTTTGTTACCATACTGCATATACTAACAAAGAGCCGGGGACTACCACGCTGAAAGTTTTTTCAGACCTATTCTACGCATCCCAAGCGCAACGCTCGGGGGCTTCCCATATGATCGGGAAATTCTTGTGGTTAGTACTTCTAGACTCTTTTTCAGCATGCCTGCATGACTGTAAAAGAGCCCGGGGGCTACTATGGTACTACTACCACGCAAGAATTAGGCTTTTTAAATCAGGAAAGCTAGGCTACGCTAAATTACCGAACACCATGACTACAAGGAATTACACAGTTCAGAAGGCCGCTCGTGTCTCAGCAACTAAACAATTCCAAAATAGCTTATGGTAACGGGATCTTTGGCTATGATAAAGCTATCAGTTAAAAAGCTTCACAAAAACACCGATCAGCTCTAAAGACTTAAGCAAAAACATGCAAGCATATGTTTCGCAAAATAAAAGTCATGCATTCTAAACCTTCAAGTTTTGCCCTATTACAGGATCCAAGCAGAGTTCAAGGCGATTCCTCCGAATCACTCAAATGGAGATCAAGGTTCTTGACAAATGGTTCCACCAGTGGGGCAAGGCTGTCAAACAGTACCTCAGCATCCGTCGCCGAACACTTGAAGCCTTTGGAGAGCAGCGAGACGTCGAGGTCAGGAACGTGGCTCTTCAAGGCCCCAACGGTGTGAGTTGCAGCAACGCATGCACCCTCCATCAGCCTGGACTCCAAGGACGAGCTGCGCTTCTCTGAAACTTCAAGATGGGCCATGAGATCGGCAACGTCCTTGTCCCGAACAGCAAGCCTGCCTTCCAGATCCGAGTTTTTCTTCTCGAGCACCTCAATGCTCTTGGAGTTGGCTACAGAATCAGAGGCAGAGTGTAAGCAAAAGTTTGCGGATAAGGACCCAAAAACAGACACATAAAACAAGTACCTTCCTTCTCAGACTGGAGAACAGTAACTTGGGCCTTCAGTCTAGTCATAGACGCTTCAGCAGCAGAAGCAATGGCGTCCAACGAACGCCATTGCTCCTCGGCTGTCGAGAGCGAAGCAATGATCGGGCCCAAGGGCGTCGGGGCAGGTCTTGCAGTTTCAACAGTCTTCTCTGCACTATCAGGCTGAGCTACCGAGTCAGGCTCGGGAGTTTTTTCTTTTTCAGATGGCCTGGTGGGAGGACAAGCTGCAGGCTTGGAAGGCCTGAGTTTCCAAACAATCAAACACAGTTAAACAAAATTCTCTCTGTGAGAAGAATTCAAGCATAACCAAACAGGTCAAGGTCCTTACTTGGATGTCGGGATTCTGACTTTGAATCTCTTGGCACCAGATGCAGGCTTTGATGTCAGTGGGGTCAGACGAATTTCCTGATGAGAAATCTCCCGAACACGTTTAGCTTCGATTATACGATCAAAAGCTAAAAATAAACGTCTGAATACAATCATGCTTGGTACCTGGGCAACAGGACGGGGCGGATCGCGATTGGGTGGCAGCTCACTAGAACCGGCATGCCAAGAGTACCCAAACCTGGAGTCGCCCTCTCCACGCTTGCGCTGCGAGAGCATTTGCGGGTTCGGGGGACGATCGCCTTGGGGCTGCTCGGGACTTCTTTTTCTGCCACAGGTGATGGTTTGGGCTGCTCGACGATCGGGGTCCTGGCGCCCTGGTCAACAGGCTGCTCCCCTTCCTCCTCAATGTTGATGGCTCCGCTCCATGCGGGGCATCAACGATAGGAGGGGTCTGGCCGAGAAAGAGAACTATTTCATACGAGTTTTAAGCAAAACGGGAAATTTTCTGAGAACCAGTTTACCTCTGGAGGAGGGTTGTCAGCGCTGTAAGGAGCCGAGATGCCAGCCCAATCCGGGAGTTCTGCACCCAGCATCTTCTTCAGGCGGCCACTTCAGATTCTGGGACAACTGTTGGTTAAGAGTCNGAGCAGCAGCCCGGCGGTGGTCGGCCGGCAACGTGCTGATCCGGCACGCCGGCGCCACCTCCTTCTCTCTGAAAGAACCTTGATGTCGCCTAGAGGGGGGTGAATAGGCGAATCTGCAGTTTACAAAATCTAATTCCAACTGTCAGCACCAAAACCGGTATTACCGGTTTTCCAAACCGGTAAAACCGGTTCCTGCACAGATTGCACTTAACAAGTATATATATCCCCTCTACGAATTCTAGCACAAACCCCAAATGGTGTGAAGCTTCCAGGGATGTTTCCAAGTGTTCCAATGAAGCTCCTGCACACAGCTCAACACACCAAAGTAGATCGTAGCGGAAGCACAAGTAATATGCTAGAAATGACAAATTAAGGAAAGAGCTCAAACCAAGAGACAAAGAGATTTTTCTCCCGAAGTTCGGATTCACCGCTTGCACCACGCAACCACCAAGGCACGGTGAATCCTACTCTCCGTTGAGGAAGCTTATACGACCACCCAAGGTCAAGCTATCTCCTCCTTCCACTAAGTGACCTCTTCCCTTGCGGAGGCGAGGTGAAACCTTCACAAACGATCCCGTGGCTTACCACACACTTCGGTAGCTCACCGGGCAACGCCTAGCCGTCTAGGAGGAAGAACCTCCAAGAGTAACAAATGCTTCAACAGCTGATCAACGAAACCACAAGTGCTCAAGGAAAGGATTGCTCTCCAAAGCTCACACACAAGTTCACTCTCTCAACCCAACTCAAGAATCTCACAAGGATTGCTCAAATCTCACAAAGAGAGGTTGGGGAGAGCTCTGCTGGCCTCTGAAAGATGTTAGGGACGCAAGGAACCAGCAGCTCCTCCAAGAGGAGCTCATGGGTATAAATACCCATCCCTCCAAAAACTAGCCGTTATTCTGTCAGTGAAAACCGGTTCCACCGGTTATCAAAACCGGTTTCACCGGAATTCAAACAAACTAGCCGTTAGACACCTCAGGCCACAAAACCGGTTTAACCGGTTTCCAAAACCGGTAAAACCGCTTTTCCCAGGGAACCCCCACTAAGTTAGAAACTCTCATGGTTAGACTCACAAGGGTTCACTTGAGCACTTTTGGAGTTTGTCATTCAACCAATGTTGCATCCCTCTTGATAGTACGGCATACCTATACTCAAGACAAAAGATAAATCATTTATCAACCACTTGAGCTTGTATGTCATCAATCATGCCAATACTTGATCAATCACTTCTTTGAGGGCTTTTTCAACATTGTATCTTCAACTGAGCAAATCCACCTTGAGCTAATGACTTAGGATTTTCCATACCTTATATTTGAGTTTACTTCAATCCATAAGTCACTCTCTTTATCAATCATAACATATATATGCATTGCATTGCTTTTCTTGATGAGACTTGGATATGATACTTCGAACACACCCCGGACACTAGATACTTCACCTTAGCAATTCGCACATGGTCATAAGTCGTCACTTAACCAAAGCTTGCTTAGTCCCTCGCTCTAGTCATCTCGATTTGCTTCTTCATCACTTACCCTTGTATCATCAAGTCGACTTTGCTTTGCCCTTGAATGAATTTCACTTGAAAGAATCTTCAAATGCTTGTTCTTGATTGACAAAGAATATCCCACACAATGCAAGTTTCCAATTGTAGACCAATTTGTAACACATATGCTCATGTCATTTTTATCATACACACATGAAGCCTTGCAATATCATTCTTCTTTGACAATTGGATCATCTCATAATATTGGAGACCAACATAACATATCCCGAATTATTGCTTCATCATTGCTTCTCATGTAGCTCCATATCGGTTTGTATTGCATTTAGATTTCAATAGTGACAACTAATCTTGCAATATCTAGCAATCTTTATCAACCATGATCCAAGATATCCCATATGTATATGTTCAACAAGCCTTCATTATTTTAGAGACCAATATATCACATATGTCAACATGTCTCCTTTCTTATTTCACCATAGCTTGCCATTTATCATATCCTTGCATAATGGGACCACACACTCGTTGGTATGCAACATTATGAGCCATACACATTGCATTCAACCCATGAACAATAGTGTATCATAAAATATTCATTTTAATCCCTGCTCATAACTTTAACAAACACATTAGTCCTTTAATCGCTTTGTCATTCAATTCACCAAAATCCACTTGAGGGCCTAGATGCACTTTCAATCTCCCCCTTTTTGGTGATTGATGACAACCCGATTAAAGCATACAAATAATATGAATAAACATTAATGAATTCTCAGATCAGTTATGAGCTCCCCCTTAATATGTGCTTTGAATGGAATTTCAAAAATTTGGCCTCAAATGCCAAGTGCACATATTTAAGAGAAAAGCATGGGAGCTCCCCCTAAATCTAAGCATCATGGATACAACAAGATACTGAGATAAACAACAACAACATATAGGAATAAAATATGACATGCATATCACAAAAACTCAAAGAAGGTGCATGTGTGTTGTCCAGACCAAAACCGGTTTAACCGGTTTCCAGAACCGGTGAAACCGGTTCATCCAGTCATCACACATACAAGGCATTACATCACTCAATCATACATATCACATTAGCAAAGGATAACTTAATTGAAATACAGGTTCATTACACACAGTAGCACACAATCAAGTTCCTCAAATCCACAAGAGATAAAGATTCGATAGATTTGAATTATTACAACAAGTTTCTACAACACAGCAGAAACCGGTTTCACCGGTTTTCCAAACCGGTAAAACCGGATCTCCCAGAGACAGCACACTAAAATCAAAAGCTAAGCTTTAATCCCTTGCTCTTCTCCCCCTTTGTCATCAAGCATCCAATAAGGGCCTGAAGAAGAGTAGTGCTGTCAGATCTGTTCATCCATCATTGTCCATCACCATTGTGGCTTGGAGAGTCTTCTTGCCAAAAAGAAGGACCTAAATTATTGAGTCATTCAGAGAATAGATGGAAGGACAGACTTTAAGATTCGAAAGTTGTAGATCAAGACATACCATAAGGAGAAGGACCAGTAGGAGGACCTATAGGAGGACCAAAGAGAGCTGCTGTTGCCCTTGAGGCAAAATCTTCACCATGAGTGGGAGGAGGAGGTGGTGCTGCAGAAGATGAGGCTCCAGGGAAGTCCATACCAGTCATGCCAGGTGCAGGTGGAGGAGGAGGTGGCTGATATACATCATATCCAAGGTGATGCTGAATTGGCTGAAAGTAGCCACTCGACTGATAGGTGGCCACCAAGTCCTCAACAGAAGGAATCTCCCTTTCAACAGGCTCTGGAGAGGGTGGAGACCTTGGTGGCTGCAAGTTCATAGCATTGTGCAAAGATTTGATCGAATCATTTATTTTCTTGTTTGCCACCCTTTGCCTCTGCTGTTCAACCATTATGTCCCTCTGACTTTTGCATATACCAGTGAGAAAGCTCAAGATGCGTCGAATGGGAGATGAAGGCTTCTCACTTGGCCGATATGAAGTTGATTGCTGCTGGTCAGCCTCAAACCGGTGAAACTGGTTTCCAGAACCGGTAAAACCGGTTTCTGGCTGTCCAGCAGGCTGCTCCTGCTGCTGCTGCGGATCTGCCTCTCCTTCCCCATATCTATTTGGAGATGGGACCCTGATCTTCTTGGGTGGATTTGGCCTCAATGCTTCATGTTTTGTGTCCTTTATGAACTGCCTCTTGGTGGTTTTCTCAATCAAATACATCACATAAGGAGCAAAACCACAAAGCCTTTGGGGACTTTCAGATATAATCCTAATTTCCTCCCACAAGTACTCCCCAATGCTAAAGTTAACTCCAGGTGGTCTCATTGCAGCAAGCAAGTCACGAGCATAATTGGACACTTCAGTTTGATTTCCTCCTCTAGGTGTAAGGGTCACCCTAAACAAATTGTTCAAGATGAGATAATAGATGTAGAGACCCTTTACCTTCCCAAAGTTACCTTGCTCGGTCCTTGGATACATAAACTTCATTTCCTTAGGGGGCAAAGGACCATCAGCTCTATGTAGCTTAGGATAAGATGCATCTTCCTCTCTAAGTCCAAACATTCTGGAGAAGGCAGCAAAAGATATACTATATAGTTTCCCTTCTGTCATCCAATACATCCTCCTCACACTAACTCCCTCCTCAACATATAGTGTGGCATAGAACTGAGCAATGACTTCCTTATTCCAAGAACACTTGAAGTTCATGATTCTCTTGATTCTAGTGTTGGCAACCACCTCTAAGATCTCATTGAAAATAGGATCATCATACCTTGCCATGTAATCCCAGTCAATCCACTTTGACTCGGCTTCAATGTGACCCTTCTTTCCAGTGATTGCACTAGAATAATAATCCTGGTGGAACATGGTATGGAACCGATAATCTGTGGCTGTCTTAGGTGTGCCAATGTAATTTTCTCTCCTCTTTTGCCTAGCCACATCAGTCATTCCACCTAGACGGTAATCTTCTCCTTTTCTTCGAGCAACAGGCTTTCTGATTTCAAGCATAACCATATCATCATCTTCATCATCCTCTTCTTCTTCTTCCCCAACACCAGCACCTGCTGGTTCTTCCTCATGACCAGCAGCTCCCTCTTCTTCCTCTTCCTCTTCGCTGCTCTCAACAGCTACTCCTTTGCTATGACGAGGTTCAACTCGATAGTTCTCATCACTAGCCTCATCATCATCACTAGATGTGTTACTAGTATCCTCATGAACCTCTTCTATTTCTCTGGAAGCAGCTCTCTTCTTCCTAGGCCTCAGATTGCGCCTAGGAGGATCATCATCAATATGCATGCCTGCCGATCCAGAGCCACCTTGATCATCGGCCATCTCCTTCTTCTTCCTCACATAAGTGTGAATCTCCTGGTAAAAATGATGTGAACACAAAGATCAGGACACAGGATTGATTTGGAGATAAAAAGATCACAAGATGGAATTTATTGACAGATGAGCAGCAGTTCTGTGCAGAACCGGTGAAACCGGTTTGCCAAACCGGTGAAACCGGTTTTGCACAGAGCACAGGATCAGGTTCTAGGTCATGGATAAAAGATGGAAATCAACGATATGATCAAGGGAATTTAAATCCATGTCAAAGTGATATATTCCATAACCAACAGTTCTTGCATGGGTAGATCATAGATAAGTATAACTGAGCAAGATGAATGGATAAAATGTAGGAACAGAAGATTAATATCCATGAATAAAATCCTACAAACTTAATAGTGAGAACTACACGTTCAAGATAGATTATTTGGGGCTCCCCAGCACAAACCGGTGAAACCGGTTTCATAAACCGGTGGAACCGGTTCTTGGGCAGTGGAACCCTAAATCGCCCATCCTCAAAGTGCAGCCCACCAAATCCAAATCCATTCACAGGGAGGCTTCCTGGGCATACTAGGAGATGATTCCTTGAAGGGTTTTGATAGATATGCAACGAGGAAATAGATCGGGCTATGGGAACATATGATACTTAAAAATGCTCATCCTCAAAATGTAGCCCACCAAATCCAAAACTAATCAAGGGAAAGCTTCCTGAGCATACTAGGACATGATTCCTCAAGGGGTTTTCACAGATATTCACCGAGGAGATAGATCGGGTGATGGGAAGATTTTATACCTCGGAATACCTAGGCCGCATGAGCTTTTGAATCCAAAGCGGTTTCCAATCCGGTGAAACCGACCTAGACCACCAATGTCTCCTCAAGAATCAAAGGGGCCGACCTTCTCTTGCTTGGAATCTTCAAATCGCCATGGGGGGAGGTTCGGTCGCCACCCGAGCAGGGAAAGAGAGAGGGTCGGTCCTGGGTCGGGAGAGGTGAGAATGAGGGTGAAAGGGTAAGAGATGCTGAGTTAAAGAGATAAGGTTGCGGGCCCGGCCAAAAGCGGTAAAACCGGTTTGCCAAACCGGTAATACCGGTTTTGACTGGGAAACCCAAAAAGTTGATTTTGATCTCCTTTACTCTTGAATCCTGATTTGATGAGATGGATAAGTTTAGGATTGCATCAGGAACTAGATTTAGAATAGATATATTGAGATATTTCCAATATTCTTCAAACCTTCTTGATTCTTCCAAGAGGGTCGGGAAAGATAAAGAATTTTATGGACTTGAGGAAAATCTCACCATTTGTGACTAGCCATCAATCAATCAAGGATAACAATAGTCACAAACAGATCGATAAGGTCACAAAGACCAAGAACCAAATATTTTTGAAAACTCACAAGTCCTATCATGCTAGTTGGATTTTTCAAACTCTATCCTATGTCGCACAAGCATGCAACCAAGTCAAGTCAAGGACCATATTAGAATGTTTAGCATATTCCTTTCACCGTTTTTATGGAACATTTGACACCTAGTTAATTTTAAGGAAGGAATTTACTAAACATCCAATAGGTACAAAGAACGGAACTTGAGAGAGTTACATGCAAGAAAGCACACACTAGCATAGATATGAGGCCTAGACGCTCAATGCAAAAACACGAGTCAAGAAAACATACCTTGGCCTTTACCTAGTCCTCTCTTCATGTTGGTGAAGTTTTATATCACAAGACTTGTGCATTGTCAATATAATCCAAATGCCTTTTCTTCTTTATGTTTTCCCTTTTTCAAACACCATAGAAGAGAAAAGCATTAAATAGCATAAGACCTATTCTCATCATTTAGTGACCTTTGAGTTGGAGAGGCATAAGAGATCACTAAAAGATGAGACTCCACAATATAGGTTAAATTCCTTTTTCTTAATGCACATGTGTATATGGATGGAAAGCGATCTCATATGCATCAATCTTGTCACAAAGCCAAGCAAAGGAATTTAATCTCTATTATGGCAAGCAGCTATTTACTCATGAAGATTCATTGTCCAAGTAAGAGAATAGATACAATTTTACCATTTTAGGACAAAAGGTATAGCTTGCTTCAAAGAGAGACAAACTCTCACAAATGAGACTACAAGATCACTAAAAGAAATTATTAGTCTCAAAGACACAAATTGTAGAATGAACTCCCCCTCAATAGGTGCATCAAGCGTTTGAATCACTTGTCACATGCACTTGTTCAATTTGATGGGTTTGAGGAGTTTATTTCACAATTTGGTCCCGGCACATAAATAAATTGCATTTATTGAAATGGTGCCAAGAAAACTTACTACCACAAGGATAGCATATGAATTTGTATGCCATTGAAGTGCTGAGAGAATTTCTTACAATATTCCACTTTAGATGAAGCTTTGACAAATAAAACTCTGCCGGAATTTCTGGTATTGATTTGCCGGAACTTCTGATGCGGGACAGAGGCTACCGGACTTTTGGGTCGGAAATTTCTGGCACGAGACAGAGGCTGCCGGAACTTAAGTGAAGCCCACTGGGGCAAACCGGTGAAACCGGTTTTTCCTGGTAGCTTCCATATCAGTGAAAATACACCTTTATATATTCCAAGAAATTCCTTCTTCATTGATTTCTTATGTTCCTGCACTTCAAAGTAATATGCTCTGCTAAAGAGCCATTAAAAGCATCTTATGGCATACGGGGAATAAATAGAATAAAAATGTCAAAGTCACTTTCCCAAGCTTCACAAGCTCACACTTGTGACCCATGAGTGTTTACATAGAACTGAGAGTGACTAAGACATGACATTAAGCACTAGTTACCGAGATGACATTGGTTTTGTGATTTCAACACTTTGCTAGTCACTTGGCTAATTTCTTCATTTCTAGTATCTTTTCTATAAGCCAAGTGTCCAATGCCTCTCAACGATCCTGCAGGCTCAGCAAGCACTCTTTGGTACCCAAATGTTGTTGGGTCCTTTGAGGTTAGTTACAAGATGCTTAGGAACCCAAATGGCTCTTATGCTAGTATGAGGTGAACTAATCACTCTAGTAGCATAAGTACCAACTTTGTCATTCCCAAGCTTAGCAAAATCATAATGGATAAGATCAGATTTTGGAATATTACCATTTGGACAATCCTTACCCACGTGTCCTTTTGATCGACAAACGTAGCAAATACGGTGTTTGATCTTGCTTGGTGATTTGCTCTTCTTTTTGATCACTTGTACCTTGCTAGCCTTTATGTTTGAGGATGTAGCTTGATCACCCTTCTTGAAGGATTGGTGCACTGCCTCAGCCAGAACTGGTTTTACCGGTTCCTGTAACCGGTTAAACCGGTTTTGCACAGGCAGCTCCAACTTCTTCAAAGGACATGCATCAATCAAGTGTCCAACTTCCTTACATTTGTAGCATGCCCTCTTCTTGGATCCTCTCTGCTTCTTTGCCTTGATTTTTAGCCTGATGGGGCACATGGATGCATAATGCCCCATGTTTGAGCATTCAAAGCATTGTATGTGATCAAGCCCCTTTTTCCTCATTTCTTGTGTCTTGTTCTTGTTGACTTGCTTGTCATGCTTAGGGACTAAGCCAGTGACTATTGATCCCTTCTCAAGCTTATTCACCATGTGTTCACGGTTATCTTGAGAAGGTTGCTCTTGGCCCTTTCCCTTAAGCTTGACCAAGTCATTCTTGATCTTTTCTCTCTCTTGCTTCATGTCTTTCAATTCTTCAGCAAGGAGATCATCACAAGACTCTACAAAAACATGCTCACCACAAGATTTGGTTGCTTGGGAGCAACACGGTTTTTCACATAATAAAGTAGAGTTGATGTGAGAGCATGTGCATGTGTGTGTATGAGGTTCAAGATATTTTACCGATGTGATCATGACCTCATGAGATGTTTCTAACAAAGCATATGAGTCAGCAAGCATCTCATGAGAATATTCAAGTTCCTTATGAGTCCCTTGCAAGATCATATGCTCACTAGTGAGCTTTCCAAGTTGAGCACTAAGCATTTGTTCTTCTTGTTCTAAGGATGCTACACATGTAGATAAATCAGTAGCACAAGCATAATCCTTTAACAAGATTTCATACTTACTGACCAAGGAGGCCTGTGATGATTTGAGAGCTTCAAGTTCTTTGGTCAAAGAACTTAGTCTCTCATCAATTTGACCATTGCCCTTCTTGGTCTTCTTTGCTTCTTCTTCTTGGCCATCAAGCACATTAAGCTTTCATCACTGGAAGATGAACAGGTTGACGTGGATGCTTTGCTTGAGTCGTTGCTTGTGCCTTGAGCAGAGCTGCACATGGGCTCCCTGGCAGAACCGGTAAAACCGGAATTGCAAACCGGTAAAACCGGTTCCTGCACAGGAACCATGTTTTCCTCCTTTTTGTTCTCTTGCTCAATGGATGGGGCCACCTGAGGCTCACAAGGTATTGTTGATGTAGATGAGCATTTCTCAGGTGATTCCATGACTTCCTCCTCTTCATCATCACTTTCAACATCCTCAAATGTATCTGTGATGAGAGTCCAAATATGATGTGCATCTTCGGATTTCTTTCTCGCTAGAAATGACATCCCATAAATCTTTACAAACAGATCTTCGAAAAAAGTCAGTAACACAAGCATTGAGTTGCGTGCAAGCTAACTCCTCTTAAGTAAATTTTGACAAACAAGGATTGTCAATATCAAAATTAGGAGGTAGAATGCTAGCAACTAAAACATGTTCAATCACAGGATCTACATTTCTAAGAGCATTATGAACATTACCAACCAAGAAGCATAGTTTGAGCCATCAAGCTCAAGTAGCTCAAAAGTACCTCAATCGACATCTTTTCTTCACAGCGGTTAAGCTTTTATGTGAAGCCAAGCTCTGATACCAATTGTTAGGACCTTGATGTCGCCTAGAGGGGGGGTGAATAGGCGAATCTGCAGTTTACAAAATCTAATTCCAACTGTCAGCACCAAAACCGGTATTACCGGTTTTCCAAACCGGTAAAACCGGTTCCTGCACAGATTGCACTTAACAAGTATATATATCCCCTCTACGAATTCTAGCACAAACCACAAATGGTGTGAAGCTTCCAGGGATGTTTCCAAGTGTTCCAATGAAGCTCCTGCACACAGCTCAAGCACACCAAAGTAGATCGAAGCGGAAGCACAAGTAATATGCTAGAAAAGACAAATTAGAGAAAGAGCTCAAACCAAGAGACAAGAGATTTTTCTCCCGAAGTTCGGATTCACCGCTTGCACCACGCAACCACCAAGGCACGGTGAATCCTACTCTCCGTTGAGGAAGCTTATACGACCACCCAAGGTCAAGCTATCTCCTCCTTCCACTAAGTGACCTCTTCCCTTGCGGAGGCGAGGTGAAACCTTCACAAACGATCCCGTGGCTTACCACATACTTCGGTAGCTCACCGGGCAACGCCTAGCCGTCTAGGAGGAAGAACCTCCAAGAGTAACAAATGCTTCAACAGCTGATCAACGAAACCACAAGTGCTCAAGGAAAGGATTGCTCTCCAAAGCTCACACACAAGTCACTCTCTCAACCCAACTCAAGAATCTCACAAGGATTGCTCAAATCTCACAAAGAGAGGTTGGGGAGAGCTCTGCTGGCCTCTGAAAGATGTTAGGGACGCAAGGAACCAGCAGCTCCTCCAAGAGGAGCTCATGGGTATAAATACCCATCCCTCCAAAAACTAGCCGTTATTCTGTCAGTGAAAACCGGTTCCACCGGTTATCAAAACCGGTTTCACCGGAATTCAAACAAACTAGCCGTTAGACACCTCAGGCCACAAAATCGGTTTAACCGGTTTCCAAAACCGGTAAAACCGCTTTTCCCAGGGAACCCCCACTAAGTTAGAAACTCTCATGGTTAGACTCACAAGGGTTCACTTGAGCACTTTTGAAGTTTGTCATTCAACCAATGTTGCATCCCTCTTGATAGTACGGCATACCTATACTCAAGACAAAAGATAAATCATTTATCAACCACTTGAGCTTGTATGTCATCAATCATGCCAATACTTGATCAATCACTTCTTTGAGGGCTTTTTCAACATTGTATCTTCAACTGAGCAAATCCACCTTGAGCTAATGACTTAGGATTTTCCATACCTTATATTTGAGTTTACTTCAATCCATAAGTCACTCTCTTTATCAATCATAACATATATATGCATTGCATTGCTTTTTTTGATGAGACTTGGATATGATACTTCGAACACACCCCGGACACTAGATACTTCACCTTAGCAATTCGCACATGGTCATAAGTCGTCACTTAACCAAAGCTTGCTTAGTCCCTCGCTCTAGTCATCTCGATTTGCTTCTTCATCACTTACCCTTGTATCATCAAGTCGACTTTGCTTTGCCCTTGAATGAATTCCACTTGAAAGAATCTTCAAATGCTTGTTCTTGATTGACAAAGAATATCCCACACAATGCAAGTTTCCAATTGTAGACCAATTTGTAACACATATGCTCATGTCATTTTTATCATACACACATGAAGCCTTGCAATATCATTCTTCTTTGACAATTGGATCATCTCATAATATTGGAGACCAACATAACATATCCCGAATTATTGCTTCATCATATAGCTCCATATCGGTTTGTATTGCATTTAGATTTCAATAGTGACAACTAATCTTGCAATATCTAGCAATCTTTATCAACCATGATCCAAGATATCCCATATGTATATGTTCAACAAGCCTTCATTATTTTAGAGACCAATATATTACATATGTCAACATGTCTCCTTTCTTATTTCACCATAGCTTGCCATTTATCATATCCTTGCATAATGGGACCACACACTCGTTGGTATGCAACATTATGAGCCATACACATTGCATTCAACCCATGAACAATAGTGTATCATAGAATATTCATTTTAATCCCTGCTCATAACTTTAACAAACACATTAGTCCTTTAATCGCTTTGTCATTCAATTCACCAAAATCCACTTGAGGGCCTAGATGCACTTTCACTCTCCTCTTCTCCCCCAGATCCGGCGAGAGAGAGAGATCGAAGGCATGAAGACCTTGAATCCCCGTCCGCACTTCCGGTCCGTCGCGCCGGAGCTCCGCGAGCCTCCTCGGCGGCGCCGCGTGCGTAACGCGCGCGGGCCGTCGAGGTGCTTCGCCGGAGTTCAACGGCGGCGGTCCGGTACTCCACGGCCGGTGGCACGAGGAGGGCGGAGGCGCACGCCCGGAGGACGCGCGCGCGGCCGAGGGAGTCTGCTCGTCGCGGCCAATCAAGGCGCGGACCGAGCGGGCTTCCAAGGCGTCGCCGGAGCTCAAGGCGGCGGTCATGCGCACGGCGTGAGCTGTGCACGCATGGCCGCCATGACCAGGTAGGTCAGTGCTTAATGGTTGGATCTAGGGTTTTCTAATTTTGGGGAATTTCTGATTTTGAATCTGATTTGATTGAATCCCCTTCTTCTGCTTACTCTGAGCGAACCCTAGACATGCTGATGATTGAACTAATGTACTGATACTTGAACTTACGCATGAATCTTAAGCATTAAACATGAAGATTGCTACTGATCTACTAACACTTGACTCAGGGGGTGCTAGAGAATCTAGGAGACATAGATAAGGCGTCTGATACCAATTGTTAGTCTAATCTGAGAATCACTTAGCGCATGAACATGAACAGGACCACTAGTCTAACAAAGATTACATCTAGCACTTATTCTAATGCGGAATAGCTTAGGGATGAGCTCATACCGGCGGCAGTGGTGTCCATCGCGTTGGTGTGAGCCGGATCAGTAGCAGTAGACTCAATGGCGAGGGCGACGTCCGGCTTGTAGCGTAGGCATTCCTTGAGCGTCCTCTGAGGGTACCGATGGCCTTCAGGACGCCAGCGGCACTGCCCAGTACGCGGAGCTCGAGCTTCCAGGCCCTCCAGCGCACTCAGAGATCGGGTTTGGGTGGATTAGGGTTTGGCGAGCCTTGAGCTCGTGATTAACCTCTTTAGATCCCTGTGGAACCTCTTCCCTTAGTTATATAGCGCTGTAGGCCCAGGGCCGAGTCCTTGATGGATAAGGGCTGCCTCCCGATCACGGCAGCATGTTGTTAGACTTAATTCCGAGATTTAGGGGATAGGAACGACTCCCCCTTATCTCTGGATGTTGGTTGACCGAGGTCAAACCAAATATCTAACACATTCTACTACCAGAAAAATGCAGATTGCAGACCATAGAGTGAAATGTAAAATTGACTGTGCAGATAATCAATGCCTCAAATAGATAAGCTAGAATTAGGATTGAAAGAAATTGACTGCAGATCTGAAAGAAACTCATCGTTGTCAAACCTGTAGCCTAATGCCTGCAATAATAGCAATGGCTGCAATGAAATGTAAATACTCAATGAATATCTAAGAAAATATGAGTTGCACCTTAGGGCTAGCAATTGTGGTGCCATATTCCTTATACAGGTCCAGACACATTTCAGCAATTTGGCTTTCTTCAATGTGCAGATGGTGCCTCATGTAATCTGGTGGCCAAAATTTCAAAATTGCAGTTTCTTCAACATTTGCTGTCAATAAATGCTTCGTAAAGCATGAAGCCATGAAAAATGATTACTATATTAACTGACCTTGTATATTCTTGTGGCAAGATAGGTTAATGCCAACGCTGAAGGGATGCAAAGTGTCATCTAGATCCGAAAATGTAACAGAGAACACTTTATTTACTTCTGCCAGAAAATTAAAAAATAAATGCAGTAACAATCCACAATAGTTTTTTCTTTAGGGAAAGATAATAATAGTTAAAAGCTGCAAAGAAGTTTGCTGAGACCATATTTTAGAGCAAATTGAAAAGAAAAATAACCATTCACACAGATCAACTATATGACCCTAAGAAGACAAATTCAAGCAGATTCTGTAGCATGCTAGATAAAATAACAAGACGTGAAGAAAGTAGGTCCTAGCTAGCAGGTTCAAAACAAAAAACAAATATGTCTAACATTAGCGTTGTTGATATCAGCTCACCACTGTTACTACCCAAGAAACAGAGATTACCTAAATGTTCAGTTCATGCTTACCTAAATGTTTTTTTTTTTGGATGGAACTCCTATGTTTCTTCCCGAGCAAACATACTTGATTACTTATTCTATAACTCCTGTTTTATTGCCGTTAAACGCAGCCAAGATAGAGCTAGAAGCCACAGCCGCACTCTCTGGGGCAATTCCTTGAGCACCTTCCGCGCAAGGCACAGCAGTAGCTGTGTGATCATAACGACACCGACACGTCTCGTCATTCAATTCAGGCCATAATGCGGCGCCATTGCCGGCAGAGGTGACGAGGTCAGAGATCTCATGGGAAGTGTGAGGAGCCGGTCTCTCGGCCAGGCGATGGGCGGGGAAGGTTGGAGGAGGAGGAGGAGGAGGAGTTTTTGGAGCGAGAGTTAGGGAGGAGGAGAAGGGGATGCGCATGGTGGTGGTGTTGGCTGGGACGGAAGGTTGAGCAGAGCAGGCGAGCAGCCGGTTGGCAGTGGCACGGAAGTGACGGAACAGAGTCTTCAGGTGGCGTTTGGATATTTGGTGGGATAGGGATAGGGATAGGGTTATGAATGGGAAATGGACAGGAAGGTTATGGATCGGGAAATGAAGTTTGAATCATAATCCAATGTTTGGCTATGTAACGGTTTGGGTTTGGGTTTCAAGTGGGGCCTACACACTTTATTTTAAAAATGGAACACCCGTTCCCAGGCGTACACAGCATCTCGAATCTCCATGAGCCATTGAGCCATCGAAGAACACCTTGGCGTTATCCATTCACCAGCCATGAACACAACTTCACCAATCACTCCGCATGGCGCAGCTGTTGGCCGGAGCGGATGCGTGCGGTAGGGCGTGGCTGCTGCATGAGCACCGGTGGGGGAGTAAAAGCGGCATAGGCATGCTGGGGCAGCCGACCTCCGCAAGTGCATCGTCTTCCTACCTGTTAAGGTGGGAATGACTGATTGTCTGATTGTATTCCATCTCAAGTGAACGTCATACATATATAGACCGGGATGAGGAGGTGAGGAGGTGGCGTAATTACAATAGTCTAACACTCCCCCGCAGTCTAATCGGGAGCATCGCTAACGGTAAGGCTGGACCGAAACTCCTGGAACAATGAGGTGGGAAGACCCTTGGTGAAGACGTCGGCATACTGCGATGTCGTAGGAACATGAAGTACTCGAACATGACCGAGGGCGACCTTCTCTCGAACAAAATGGAGATCGATCTCAACATGCTTCGTCCGCTGATGCTGCACTGGATTGCTGGAGAGATATACGGCACTGACGTTATCACAATATACCAGGGTGGCACGGCGAGGTGGGTGGCGAAGCTCAAGGAGTAACTGACGTAACCAAGTAGCCTCGGCAACACCGTTCGCCACAGCACGGTATTCGGCCTCGGCGCTGGACCGGGATACCGTGTGCTGGCGCTTGGAAGACCATGACACCAGGTTGTCTCCAAGGAACACTGCATAGCCAGAGGTCGACCGGCGAGTATCGGGACATCCAGCCCAGTCGGCATCCGTATAGACAACAAGCTCCGTAGGGGAAGACCGGCGCATGGTCAGTCCAAGTGACATAGTGCCCTGTAGGTACCGCAAGATGCGCTTGAGAGCTGCAATGTGTGGCTCTCGAGGATCATGCATATAGAGACAAATCTGCTGAACAGCGAAGGCAATGTCTGGACGGGTGAAAGTCAGATACTGTAGAGCACCTGCCAAGCTGCGGTACTGAGTAGCGTCACCAACAGGAGGTCCATCTGCAGATAATTTGGAGTGAAGATCAACAGGCGTGCTGCATGGTTTGCACGCACTCATCCCGGCGCGCTCCAAAATATCCTGAGTGTACTGCCGTTGGGAGAGAAACAGACCATCTGCAGAGCGTGTCACAGAAATACCCAAAAAGTGATGTAGCTGACCCATGTCCGTCATAGCAAACTCACGCTGAAGAGCCCCAATAACATGGCGAAGGAACTCGGCAGACGAGGCAGTGAGGACGATATCATCCACATAAAGCAACAAATAGGCAGTGTCTGACCCTCGGCGATAAATAAATAGCGAACTGTCCGACTTGGTTTCAACAAATCCAATGGAAGAGAGATATGAAGCGAACCTGTGATGCCAAGCACGAGGAGCCTGCTTCAGTCCATACAGAGACTTGTTGAGACGACAAACCATGTCCGGACGGGAGGAATCCACAAAACCAGAGGGCTGAACGCAGTACACTGTCTCGGTGAGAGTCCCATGTAAGAATGCGTTCTTCACATCTAACTGATGGATGGGCCAGTTCTGAGAGAGAGCCAGAGAGAGAATAACCCGAACTGTCGCTGGCTTGACGACCGGACTGAAAGTCTCATCATAATCCAGGCCAGGGCGCTGGGTGAAACCTCGAAGGACCCAGCGTGCCTTGTAGCGATCAAGAGACCCATCTGCGTGCAGTTTGTACCGAAAAATCCACTTGCCAGTAACAAGATTGACGCCGGGAGGGCGTGGTACCAGGCTCCAGGTATCATTGGCGATCAGCGCATCAAACTCAGCTTGCATAGCGGAGCGCCAATTAGGATCGGACAGGGCATCACGAACGGAACGGGGCAGAGGCGACATGGGCACAGCGTGGAGGTTGAGCCGATCCACGGGCTGTGCTATGCCGGCCTTGCCGCGGGTGCGCATGGGGTGCGCGTTGTCGACGGGGGTGATGGAGATCGGCCTGGTGGCGAGCGTCCGTCCGGTGGCCGCGGCGCTACTGGCAGCAGCCTGTGTACGAGACACAGGGGCAGCAGCGCCGGCCTGGGACGTGGTCGGCGAGGTGGCACTGCTAGTGGCAGCGCCGGTGGTCGTCGTGGGAGAGCTGGGCGCCCCTGGCCCAGCGCTGGGTGCACCGGCGGAGGAGGGGCAGGGCGCCCCTTGTCCAGCACGCGGCGCTTGAGACCGCGGCCCGGCGCTCAACGGCGCAGGAGGTGGCGTGGGCGGCTCAGGTGCCCCACGAGCGTCGGGAGGAGTACCTGCATGCACAATCCTTGCTCCAGGAATAGGAGCGGTGAGGTCACTGTCATCAAGAAGAAAATCCAAGGCTGAGGACGCCATTGGTGAGGTAGACATGTCGGCGAAAGGAAAGAAAGATTCATCAAAAACGACATGTCTGGAGGTGATGATGCGATTCGACCCGAGCTCGAGACACCGATAGCCTTTGTGTTCCGAGGAGTAGCCAAGAAAGACACATAGGGATGAGCGGGGCGCAAGTTTGTGGGGTGCTGTGGAAGACATGTTGGGGTAACAGGCACAACCAAAAACCTTGAGATGCTCATAGGATGGCTGGGTCGAATGCAAGTGGTAGTAGGGAGTGGAGGAGGCGAGGGTTTTGGTGGGGAGCCGGTTGACGAGGTATGTGGCGGTGTGAAGTGCCTCAACCCAGTAGACCGGAGGGAGACTCGCCTGAAATAAGAGAGAGCGCAAAATGTTATTAAGAGTGCGAATGGAACGTTCGGCTTTGCCATTTTGCTGGGATGTGTAGGGGCATGACATGCGAAGGGTGACACCGTGGGAGAGAAAAAACGTGCGGGCTGGGGAATTGTCAAACTCCCGGCCGTTGTCGCACTGAACGCTCTTGATGGTGGTGTCAAATTGCGTGCGAGCATAGGCAAAAAAATTTGCAAGGGTAGAAAAAGTGTCGGATTTTAGGCGAAGCGGAAAAGTCCAAATGTGGTGTGAGCAATCATCTAAAATAACAAGATAATATTTGTAGCCCGACACACTAACAATAGGAGATGTCCAGAGATCACAGTGTATTAAATCAAAATTATTTGTAGCTCGAGAACTGGATAAACCGAAAGGAAGATGAGTGTGATGTCCGAGCTGACAAGCATGACACAAATGATGAAGATCATCTTTATTACACGAGATGACACTGGAGCTAATAAGTTTGGACAAAGCTTCACGCCCAAGATGACCAAGACGACGATGCCAAATCGAAGTGGGGGCAGCGAGGAGTGCAGAGGTGCTGGTGGCTGGTGGAAAGAACGGGTAGAGGTCGCCAGAGCTATTGCACCTGGCGATCACGTTCCTGGTTTGCAAATCCTTCACAGAAAGACCAAACGGATCAAACTCAATGGAACAGTTATTGTCGGTGGTGAAGCGACGAATGGAAATTAGGTTCTTAATAATATGTGGGGAGACCAAAACATTATTAAGAACTAAATTCCGATGCGGAAAAGAAAAAGTATGTGATCCGATGGCAGTGACAGGAAGTAAGGCACCATTACCCACAATGATAGATGAAGGTGTAGATGAATTTGGGAGGGAAATGGTGAAAATTTTACCAGCATCCGCAGTCATGTGCGAGCCGGCACCAGAGTCGGCGTACCACTCCGATGGTGCCGGTGGAGTGAGCGTCATGGTGTTGAAGTTCTGCACCAGGGAATCTTGGTTCCATGCGCCTCCATGTGCGGGGTTCCAGGGTGCCGGCTGTGACACGGCCGGCGAGGGCCCCTGGAACGCTGGCGCTGCTCCCCCGTAGGCGTACGGTGAAGGCGGAGCGGTGTAGCCGGAGCCATAGGCGCCACCGCTCGGGACGCCGCTGAAGGAGACGCCGTAGCCGTACTGCGGGACGGCGGTGAACGCTGGTGGCGCCGGTGGAGGACGCCCGTAGGGCCACATCTGGAGGGTGCCGGCCCAGGGGTGTGCAAATGACGGGTGCACACCCGGGGATGCATGGCTGAAGCCGGGAGGGGCGCCAGCAGCAGGGTGCTGCTGCTGCTGCTGACCGCCACGTCCGCCGCGGCCGCGACGTCGGCCGGAACGCTGGCCACCAGTGGGTGCTCCCTGCTGTCCACCAGAGGGCGCACCATGGGGGCGCGCAGGAGGAGTGGGCGCCCCATAGCGCGGCGCGGCAGGGCCACCGGTGTTTGCCGCCGGGCGTGGTACGGCGACAAGTGCGGCGGGAGGCGAGGGCGGCCTCGCGTCGATCTCCATCTCCTCCAGGAGGAGGTGCGTCCGAGCCTCTGCGAAGGTCGGGAACGGGCGATGCATCTTGAGAATGGACACCATGTGGCGGAACTTGCCGCTCAAGCCACGGAGGAGGGTGAGCACCATTTGACGATCACCGACGGGGTCGCCGAACTCTGCAAGTGACGCAGCCATGGACTCGAGACGACGACAATAATCTGTGATCGTCAGGGAGTCTTGGCGGAAGTTGCGGAATTGCGTCTCGAGGAGGAGGGCGCGGGATTCCCGCTGACCGAGGAACTCATCCTCGAGGTAGCACCAAGCTTCGCGTGCAGGTCGCTGCCGCATCATGAGCGACTGTTGTAGATCGCCGGAGACTGTGCCGTATATCCATGTCAACACGACACAGTCGGCCTGCACCCACGCCGGGCGCGTGGGGAACGCCTCATCCTCAAGGACGTGGCGAGTCAGCGCGTACTTGCCGAGGACGGTGAGAAACATGCCGCGCCACTTGGTGTAGGTGTTGGTGGCCTGGTCGAGAATGACGGGGATGAGGGCCTTGACGTTGACGACGGCGGTGGCCTGCGCCCAGATAGCTTCGTGGGCGGCCTCGTACTCGTCCAGCGCGACGGAACGGAGGCGCTCTTCCTCGGCGCGGCGTGCTGTCTCAGCTCGGGCCTCTTCGTCGTCCGCCATGAGGGGAGACGGCAATCGGATCAGCGTCCGCGCCCGGTGACGATGTCAACGACGGGGCGGGCGATCGGATCGGCGATAGATGGGCGCGCAGGCGATGGGACCGGCGATGCACTCCGTGACGGCGTCAACGGCGAGAGCAGCGATCGGATCGGCGGCTGGCTGGGGTTGCGGAAGAGTAGCGGATCGTAACCGCGATTGATACCATGTTAAGGTGGGAATGACTGATTGTATTCCATCTCAAGTGAACGTCATACATATATAGACCGGGATGAGGAGGTGAGGAGGTGGCGTAATTACAATAGTCTAACAAATCCAGCAGTGATCCAGTGCCTCATGATCCTCCGCCTGGTTATTAAATAATCCTCTGGAAATAGTGCACAGTACAAAAAGCAATTCTTCAAATCATATGGAAGATCTTCCAAGCTGAGCTCCAGAATAACATTGACATCAAGGATCATATTATTAGTCAGCTGAATCTCTAATTCCCAGTAAACACTTTCCCAGACAGAATAAGTGGGTTGCTTGCAGGACAGTAAGCGGCCTATGCAAGCAATTGCGATTGGCAGTCCATTACACTTGTCCACAAACTTTTGAGCTAAATGTGCCAATTCATTTGGGCATGTTTTGTTCTGATTTTTCCAAAATGCCTCGTTGCAAAATAGTTGCCACGAGTGGTTTTCTTCAAGGGGCTCCAATCCAATTATACGGTTTCCTGTTGCTAGGAGTGCTACCTCATGGATCCTTGAGGTAATAACAATTCGCCCAACACTATCTGTAGGGAATGCATCCCTTATTTTGAACCACACACCTACAGCCCAAACATCATCTAGAATCAAGATGTATTTTTTACCTTGCAGGAAGGTATTGATGACCTCAACAAGGCTTCTTTTCTCCATGTTGGCAACATCGACTGTGATGCCGAATTCTCTGATGATCTTCTTCAACAAGTCCTCAACCTGATAATTGTTTGAAACGGTTACCCATGCAGCACTATCGAAGTCTAGTTTCACCTTGTTGTAGACATGGGAAATCAATGTTGTTTTTCCCACTCCACCCATCCCCCAAACGGTGGCAATTAAGCTATGCTCCTCTGAATCATCTGTGAGCCACTGCCTTAATAATTTTGTGTTGTTCTCTAACCCCACAAGATTATCCTCTCTTGCAAAATGCAATGATTGGTCCACAGAACCAGCACTGAATCCGGCTTCTTTCTGTGTTCCTCTTATCTCATAGCGGACTTTCCTCTCATTCGCGTCTTTGAGCCTTTGCTTGATTTCTTGCAGTCTGCGCATGAGTCGACGCCATGTTTTGATATGCCTAACCCTCTTGGTTATCTTGGTGGCAAATCCCCCATGCTTGTCTTCCAACTTGTAGGTGAACTCATCAATAACATCCTCAATCTCGAAAGCTAGACCACGGATCTTCTTGACAAAGATGCCGGTGGCCTCATCAGTGTTCTTGACTCTCTCTGCCCCTTGGAGATAGGCCTGCATGCTCTCCAGCTCTTCCTTGACATCAAGGATCTCACCAAAGAGACCCTTCAGGGCAGATGCTTCCTTCCAGATTAAAGATGCGCCTAAGGTCGCTGCCTCGTTCACCAATGCAGCACCAAGCTTGCCAATCAGCACCGCAACGACACCAGCCGCCATGGTGGCTACCTGTGCACGCTAGCTGACCTGCTAGAGAGAGAGAGAGAGAGAGAGAGAGAAAGAGTAGAATGTTGATCTTTGTATCCGAGTAGCACTAAACGAACGGAAATGGATGGATCGAACATTACCAAGAAAATCAGTAGTACCTGAATAAAATTCACTGAAGCCAGGTTACTGGGAACTCCATACGATTCTCCATTGAACTGTTGATGCTGCTCAATCGTGTAGTTGGCTCCCATCAAACGCCATACATTCTTGCCGGCTGCCGTGTGAGTCGTGTGACAGGGTGAGGCTGCGCTCGGGCTACCTTGCCTTTGCTCCACGACAACGAGCTACCTTGCTTCGTCGTGTCTTCGTCTCATGTGCGGTGTCACTACGTACACAAACCTGTGAGCCCACCTGGAAGGGGCACAGAAGAAACTTCACTCAACATCTGATGTGCGCATATCATTTGCCCTGTATAACTTTATAAAATATACAAAAGACTCCATAGGGCATCTTAACTTTACTTACAAAACTCCATAGGGCATCCACTACTACAGAAACCATTTTTCAAGTCACTATTTTCACAGCCGGTTTTTTGAAAGTGGCGCAGAAAATATTATCACAGTCGGTTTTTCTAGTGCTGCGGCTGGGAAAGGAAAAACCGGCTGTGATAGGTGGTTTTCACAGCCGGTTTTTGAGCCGAACCGGCTGTGAAAAGGGCTCGGTTTTCACAGCCGGTTCGGCTCAAAAACCGGCTGTGAAAACCACCTATCACAGCCGGTTTTTCATCTGACAAAACCTGACATTTGCAGGCTTTTTTCACAGGCGGTTTTTAAGAAAAACCGGCTGTGATAATGCATTTTCACAGCCGGTTTTAAAAAACCGCCTGTGAAAATGCATTATCACAGGCGGTTTTTCTTAAAAAACCGCCTGTGAAAATGGCTCACCCATATATGTGCTGCCTCCCCTCCCCTCCTTCTTCCCCAACCCGACACAAACACCATTTTCACCATTATTTTTGTAATCATTATTTAATATTCAAACCTTCTATGTACTATTATTAATTTTATGTAATGTCAAAACCTTCTATGTACTATTATTAATTTTATGTAATGTTTCAACATTTACTTCCCTCTATGTAATAATTATAATTCGGCAATTAGTATTTATATTTTATAATAATTAGTATTTATATTCGGCAATTAGTATTTATATTTCCATGAGCCATTATTTTAATACATTTATGTTTCATCTTTCTCTTTTTAATCCGGCATTAAAATTTGTAACTGGTGTTTCTCCCTCATACTAATTCCAAATTTGATGGTTCTTTCTTCTAAATTTTTATAAAATAATGATATTTCATTTAGTAGTGTTTGTTTTATATTAATTTATATGTCTTGGATTTTTTTCATATGACTTGTTTCTTTCCAACTTAGTAGATAATAGAAAAACATGTCTTTGCATAACAATTGCTAATGTAACATCATATTTTCTAATTTTATGGTAAATATAAGGTTGTGTCCACATTTGAGGTGCATATGAGTTTAAAAATGTTATGAGGTATTCAAATATCAAAGTTTGACTTGTGTATCGTCTTATGAACAATGGATGGTCCTACTTTGTTAAAATCATTTGTATTTATATCAAAGTTGGATTTTTTCCATGAGCCATTATTTCAATCATTTGTATTTATATCGCAGAGAGATCTTGTCAGTTTGAGAAACCTGTACTGCACATTGTTCACAATCTCAAACATACTCGACACACTTCTATAGGACTTAGCGTATTCTTTCACGTTTCTGCACCGAGACAACTTTGTATGCTCATATACAAGGTCTATCATTTTTCATAGGTGTTAGGATGCATATAAGTTGCCCCAGACGAGTTTCGGCTTTTTTCGACAACGTTAATAATTTTCCATGCTTTATTTGAATTTCTGGGCATTTTTTTTGCAAAAAAAATACGGAAATGGCTAAACCTTCTCCGAAAATTGTTGGATTTTTTCCATGAGCCATTATTTCAATGCATGACTCCATCGCAGAGAGATCTTGTCAGTTTGAGAACCCGGTACTGCACATTGTTCACAATCTCAAACATACTCGACACACTTCTATAGGACTTAGCGTATTCTTTCACGTTTCTGCACCGAGACAACTTTGTATGCTCATATACAAGGTCTATCATTTTTCATAGGTGTTAGGATGCATATAAGTTGCCCCAGACGAGTTTCGGCTTTTTTCGACAACGTTAATAATTTTCCATGCTTTATTTGAATTTCTGGGCATTTTTTTTGCAAAAAAAATACGGAAATGGCTAAACCTTCTCCGAAAATTGTTGGATTTTTTTCCATGAGCCATTATTTCAATGCATGACTCCATCGCAGAGAGATCTTGTCAGTTTGAGAACCCGGTACTGCACATTGTTCACAATCTCAAACATACTCGACACACTTCTATAGGACTTAGCGTATTCTTTCACGTTTCTGCACCGAGACAACTTTGTATGCTCATATACAAGGTCTATCATTTTTCATAGGTGTTAGGACGCATATAAGTTGCCCTGGACGAGTTTCGGCTTTTTTCGACAACGTTAATGATTTTTCATGCTTTATTTGAATTTCTGGGCATTTTTTTGCAAAAAAAATACGGAAATGGCTAAACCTTCTCCGAAAATTGTTGGATTTTTTCCATGAGCCATTATTTCAATGCATGACTCCATCGCAGAGAGATCTTGTCAGTTTGAGAACCCGGTACTGCACATTGTTCACAATCTCAAACATACTCGACACACTTCTATAGGACTTAGCGTATTCTTTCACGTTTCTGCACTGAGACAACTTTGTATGCTCATATACAAGGTCTATCATTTTTCATAGGTGTTAGGACGCATATAAGTTGCCCCGGATGAGTTTCGGCTTTTTTCGACAACGTTAATGATTTTCCATGCTTTATTTGAATTTCTGGGCATTTTTTTGAGAAAAAAATACGGAAATGGCTAAACCTTCTCCGAAAATTGTTGGATTTTTTCCATGAGTCATTATTTCAATGCATGACTCCATCGCAGAGAGATCTTGTCAGTTTGAGAACCCGGTACTGCACATTGTTCACAATCTCAAACAGACTCGACACACTTCTATAGGACTTTGCGTATTCTTTCACGTTTCTGCACCGAGACAACTTTGTATGCTCATATATAAAGTCTATCATTTTTCTAACGTGTTACGACGTGCATAAGATGCCCAGGTGGAGTTTCGCCTTTTTTTGACAACGTTTTCCATTTTCCGTGCATTAAATGCATTTTTGCGCATTTTTTGCAAGAAAAATACAGTAATACCTAAATGTGCTCCAAAAATTCTGAAATTTGCCCCTGAATCCTTATTTTGTTATATGATTTCGTCTTAAAAAGATCAACACATTTTAAGAAACATATACTGCACATTATTCACAAACTCAAACATCCTCAACACACTTCCATAGGACTTAGTGCCTTCTTTCACGTCTCAGCAATGAGTAATCTTTTTGTGATCATATATGAAGTCTATCATTTTTCTAATGTGTTATGACGTGCATAAGATGCCCCTGTGGAGTTTCGCCTTTTTCTGACAACATTTACCCTTTTTCGTGCATTAAATGAATTTCTAGGCACTTTTTCTCAAGAAAAATACGGTAATACCTAAATGTGCTCCGAAAATTCTGAAATTTGCCCCTGAATCCTTATTTTGTTGTATGACTTCCTCTAAAAATATCAACACATTTTAAGAAACATATACTGCACATTGTTCACAAACTCAAACCATTGTATTTATTATATTGTAATTTGGAGATAAATGTTTGAATTTTACCTAGAAGACAATTAAAATTTTCATATATCTCCAAGATATGGGCTATAATGGAACATTTGAGTGTAAATATTATTTTTGCGTAATTTGTAAAATTCTTTTAGAGGTACACATAGTTCAACTTGGAATTACTTTTGATAAGCACGCGGAAATTCATTTAAATGATAGAATTTATCAAATCTGTTCAAAAATTATTGAATCCCGTACATGACAAATAATATGTAGTCTATTACATATAAAAAATGTATTGATGCATACAAGGTAATTATTTTGTGTGTTACTTCACAATGGTGTGATAAATTGAAAAGAAAAAAGAAAAACGTTAAGTATACAAGACATGTAAAAGGCCCGTTTCAGCCCAAATGGCCCAATTCTTTCTGGCCGTCCATCACGGATCCAATGGCTCTGATTATGCCCACACGGTATAAACACTCACCACCAGAACCCTAGCATCTCCGTCCCTCACTTCTTCCCCTCCGCAAGCTCCGCCTCCCTCCCTCCCGAGCCGCAGCATCCCGATCCCTATCGCGGCGGCGGCGGCGCCTCCACTCCCACTCGCGCCTTGCCTTGCCTCCCCCTCCAACTCCGGCAGCGCCCCCTCCTCACCTCCCTCGCCCCCTTCCTCCTCTCCCTCAGATCTGCACGCACGGAGCTACGCCGAGCGACGCCGACCTCCTCTCTCCCTTTCCTCCATCCACCTCCTCCTCCGGCCGCGCCCTGCCCCCTCCCAATGGCGGCCGCGTCGAGTCGTGGGTGCGGGATCAGGCTGCGCGGAGGACGGCGGGCTCCTTGGCGCAGGGGATGCCGACCTCCTTCGGCTCCACAGAGGAGCTGGCCGGGGAACAGCTGTGGTTCCCTCCGCATCCAACACGGGAGGATTGCTTGAGCCCCCTCGACGACATCAAGCATTTTCTGCAATGTGAGTCTATATCCCTCTTGTTACCCTTCTCGATTCGGTTCCATTCGAAATCTGTGGCCTAAATTGGGAACCCTCGGGGTCTAAATTGCAGCGGATTCTAAATCTGTGGCGCTCGGCCAAGTTTGAGCAAGCGGAGCGGGAGTCCGTGCGCGCCTACTACACCACATCAGCCTGCAGTAGCTCGATATGGGCCTCTTCAACTCCAAGTCGCTGACCACGACAGCATCCAGGTGCTACCCCCAAACTTCAGTAAAGCAGTAGTCCCTCATCCCCTCACTCCCTTCATTCTTGCTTGTCGCATCTGAAATTCTAGAGTCTAGACAGGCATTTGTCCCCCAAACAGTTACTGATTTGTGCTACTGTTTTTAGTTTGCAAGTTCATCCCTTGCTAGCATCAAATGACAAGTTTGGGCTACTGTTTTTAGTTTGCAAGTTCATCCCGGAATTAGTTTCCTTACTGATTTGTGGCGTGAGTTATGTGCAGACCATGTTTTCTATCTGTTTATTTCATCACTGCAGTAAAATAATGACCTGCATGCATGCTAGATTTAGTTTGTAACAGCAAACATACTTAAGCTTGGGTAGTCAACGTCATTCTAGTTACTAGGCACATCTAATATGTTGACTTGTTTTAAGTTGGTCTGATATCATGCAGGTATGAAGTATCTCCGCAAGTGCCAAATTTTGATTCTTTATTGTTTCCACTTATAAAAGCCTGTACTTTGCTATTCAGGGAACAATTGTCTAGACTTATTTTGTTCTTCTTTATGTGCATAAAGAAATCCTGGTCCTAATACTTGTACTACCATGTTTGATAATTATACTAGGAGACACACAATTACTCTAGTTCAAATGATATATGAGCCAAATTGAATGCTAGGAATTACTCTAGTTCAAAGAATTTGTTGCATTGCCTATTGGCTGGTCAGGTTTGGTGGCGCTTGTCCATTTTGACAGATTGGGAATTTTTATAAAAGGCTTTAACTTGTAATTTTTCCCCAAGGTTGGTCTAAAGGAAGCTGAAGGAGTTGGCGATATGTCTACCAACTAGTTTTTGGTTTCCTGCACACTACCCATCTTTAGGATCATCAAAGGTGACATGCTGATTTAACTCCCTCCTCCCTCGTCTTATCTATTCAGAACATTATTCAGAGCCTGATGCAAACTTATTTGATAGAACATGGCAGTGAATTGGTGATGTGGAACGCTTCTGAAAGAGATTGGAAATCTTATCAATCTCATCTCATTGTAAGAACTTCCTCCTGCGCTAATGTTGTGTGATTATTTCTAAGGTGACAATTATGCTAAATAGAACCTCTATTCCTTCTGTGATTTGGATGCCACAATGTGAAATTAGAATGTCACTTGATCAGGTCACAATAGGATTGAATTATAGTAGGCTGAGTCCAGTACTTCTTCTCTATCAAAGTGAAAAAAATGTTAAGTATGGTTTCCTACACATTGTAGCAACTGTGGTTTGCTATCTCACCACTTGATCTGGTAAAAACACAATAGAACTGAATTTGCAATGAAGTCTCATGATAGTAGACTAAGTTCATTACTTCTTCTTCCCTTGCACATGTTCCAGATTGCCTGACTGAATGTGTTGCTTGCAGTTCTTGAACTTCAACACTGATCATGTACAGACGAGCCATTTACTGAAACTGAAAGAGTGAGGGCTAGAACAATGATGAGGAACAATCAAAGCAGAGGCTTGGTTTAACCGCAGGCATGTGTGATTGCTTATAGTAGCGTGTATTAGGAGAAAATGTTTACAGTCCTTGTTCATGTCAGTAAGCCTAATAAATCATGCATTAGTGGCTGAGTAGATTACTAGTAGCATTGTATATGCTAGTGTGCTCTGTTTGTGCAGGTGAGATTATGTGAATTATATGTGTATTTGTGAATGCAGCGAATTATATATGCATTCTGTGATTTATAGAAAAATTCTGTGAATTATATATGAATTTCAGATTTGATTTTTTTGGTGATGAATTGTGAATGCATTATATATTTGTGAATTATTGTGCTGTGAAAATTGAGACATTCTAATTATTTTTTTTTATTCTGGAAAAACACATCACAGCCGGTTCAAACCGGCTGTGAAAATGCCCTTCACAGCCGGTTTTT
>CM014273.1:22058784-22078518 GCA_004135705.1 Alloteropsis semialata | reverse complement strand
GCTGCCTCCCCACCAACAAAGTTCAACTCCCGCACCACGCCTGCTAATAAGGGCGCGACAGACGAGCGGGACTCGGACCCGCAGTCGAGCCGGGCTCCATCAATGTTCTACGACCCCTCCCGGGAGTGTTTCATGTGCCACACCCCGGAAGTGGAAGTACGGACCGATAGCAGCTCGGAGGGCAACCCCCGCCAAGCACCGCCCCGGGACGACCTCGCAGGCGATGCTCGGCGGGCCAAGCTGCAGGAACTCGACGAGGTACAGCGTCAACTCGAGGACGAGCGCAGGCAACTCCACCACGAGCTCAGGAGAAACGCGGATGGAGGAGCTGCCCGCGCACGTGCACGGGACGTGCGCCAGCGCATAATCAACGACGACAACAACGATGCCAATGACGCGCCGATCTTCAAACGAGCGTCCCAGAACCTCGCGGCGGCCGCTGTCCTGGTTCGCGAACATCCTGAACCAGCGACCCCCGAGGATCAAAGGTTCCATCAACAGCTCCGCACGCTCCAGGAAACTGTAGCAGTTCAGCAAGCGGAGAGCTTCGCGTCACGACAGCGAGTTTCCAAGGAGCAAGGCCGGGAGCAGTCCGTGCATCATCACGGGGTCGTGGCGGATAGAGACGCCCGGCAACGAGATGAGCACCGAGGGCACCGCCCACGATGAGCCTACAACAGGCGGCGCGGAGGCCGCTACGACAGTGGCGAAGACCGGAGCATGAGTGTGTCTCCTGATCCCAGGGGGCTGCGCGCTTTTGGACCTCGTGTCCTCGGCGCTCGTTTCCCTCCACGCTTCCGAGCTCCAACGACGGAGCCCAAGTATGACGGGGACACGAATCCCAGCGTCTGGCTGGAGGACTACCGACTAGCGTGCCACGCGGGCGGAGCACAAGACGACTACTGCAAGAACCTCCCCCTTCACCTTGCCGACTCGGCGCGAACATGGTTAGAACACCTCCCCGACGGCAAGATTGACAGTTGGGCACAGCTGCGCGATGCGTTCATTGGCAACTTCCAGGGTACCTACACACGTCCAGGAAACCCGTGGGATCTGCGCAATTGCCTCCAAAGGAAGGACGAAAGCCTGCACGACTACATCAAGCGTTTCTCCAAGCGGTGCACCGAGCTGCCCCGCACCGCCGACACCGACGTCGTCTCAGCATTCCAATTTGGAACCACCTGCGCGACCCTCATTCATGAACTAGGGCGCAAGAAGCGCGAACCATCTGAGAGCTCCTCGACATCGCCACTGACCATGCCGATGGGGAAGACGCAGTCGCCGCAACCCTTGACCGAGCCCAAAGCAAGGGCAAGCAGTTGGAGGGAGCCGGCGAAGGCACCTCTACTCAAGCCAACAAGAAGAAGAAAAAGGACAAGCGGCGGCGCGTTGGCAACATGGTGGCGGCAGTCGAACGAAAAGCTACCAAGCCCAGAGGGAGCGCGCCAAAGGACCACTTCGAGAAGCTCCTCGAGGCCCCGTGCACCAATCACGAGGGCCCCGTCAAGCATGCCTTGAAAGATTGTAAGCTCATGAAGAGTTTCCTCACTGGGACTCTGAAGAAGAAAACCCCGAGGCGGCCAAAGATGGAGCCAGGGGCCCGAACGACGACGACAACGAATACCCTAGGGAAGATGGCGCTGTCATGATGATCTTTGGAGGGTCCGCGGCCTGCCCTTCAAGGCGCACGGAAAAGCTGATTCGGCGGGAGGTCTGTAACACGGAGCCCACGGTGCCCTCCTACCTCAAGTGGTCGGAGGCCCGGATCACTTTCGACCGCTCCGATCACCCCGACCACGTCCCGCAACCGGGGAGATACCCGCTCGTTGTCGCTCCCCTTTTCGGCACGAAGCACATCCACAAGGTGCTGATGGACGGAGGAAGCGGCCTCAACATCCTCTACACCAAAACTCTTGACGAAATGGGAATCCCGCGATCCCGACTGCGACCGTCCATGGCGCCCTTCCACGGAGTCGTTCCCGGTGCGGACGCGGTACCCCTCGGGCAGATCGACCTGCCTGTCACCTTCGGGACTCCGCGTAACTTCCGGAGGGAGACCCTCACTTTCGAAGTGGTGGGATTCCCAGGCACGTATCATGCCATCCTCGGGAGGCCAGCGTACGCGAAGTTCATGGCTGTCCCGAACTATACATATCTCAAACGGAAGATCCCCGGGCCCAAGGGCATCATTACGGTGGGAACTTCCTTTGAGCACACGTATGCATGCGACACTGAGTGCTTCCAGTTCGCGGAGGCACTCATCCGGTCCGAGAAACTCACCGCAGAGCCTTCTCCTAGGGACCTCGATATCCCCGAGTCGTCTAAGCGAGCCGCTTGCTCCTTTGAGCCGGCCAAAGACGCCAAGGAGGTTACCGTCGCCGACAACGGCCGCACCCTCCGTATCGGGACGGCGCTCGATCCAAAATAGGGAAGCGCGCTCGTCGACTTCCTCCAAGCAAACCTCGACATGTTTGCATGGAAGCCCTCGGACATGTCGAGGATTCCAAGGGAGGTCACCGAGCACAAACTTAACATCAAGCCTGGCTCACGACCGGTCAAACAGAGGCTCCGACGCTTCGACAAGGACAAATGCAAGGCCATCGGTGAGGAGATCAAGAAGCTCCTTAGCGCAGGCTTTATTAGGGAAGTATACCACCCCGAGTGGTTAGCAAACCCCGTCCTTGTAAAAAAGAAGAATAGGAAATGGAGGATGTGTGTTGACTATACCGGCCTTAACAAGGCATGTCCAAAAGATTTCTTCCCCCTTCCTCGCATAGATCAGGTGGTCGACTCCACCGCTGGGTGCGAAACCCTTTGCTTTCTCAATGCTTAATCCGGCTACCATCAGATCGCAATGAGTTTGGCCGACCAACTCGTGACGTCTTTCATCACGCCTTTCGGCACTTTCTGCTACTCGTCTATGCCATTCGGGCTAAAAAACGTGGGCGCCATGTTCCATAGATGCATGCGTCGCATCTTCGGCGATCTCATCGGCCGACTGGTTGAAGCATACATTGACGACATTGTGGTGCAATCCAAGCGCGTTGGCGACTTAGTCCCAGACCTAGCGGCGGTCTTCGAGAAGCTCAGGCAAAACAAGGTGAAGCTCAACCCCGAAAAGTGCATTTTTGGGGTTCTGAGAGGCATGCTCCTCGGCCTTGTCGTGTCGGAACACGGCATCGAGGCCAATCCTGAGAAGATCTCTGCCATCACTAACATGGGGCCCATCCAGAACGTGAAGGAGGTCCAGCGCGTCACAGGGTGCTTGGCCGCGCTCAGCCGTTTCATCGCCCGACTCGGCGAGCGGAGCCTGCCCTTATATCGCCTGTTAAAGAAGTCGGACACTTCACCTGGAACACCGAGGCTCAAGAGGCCCTCGATTCGCTCAAGACGTTGCTGAAAAGCCCACCGATCCTGACAGCCCCGGCTGAGGGAGAATCCATGCTGCTTTACATTGCGGCAACCACCCAGGTGGTAAGCGCCGCCCTCGTCGTCGAGCGCGACGAACCCGGGAAAGTTCAGAAGGTACAGCGCCCAGTCTACTTCATCAGTGAAGTCCTGTCCAACACAAAGGTGCGATACCCCCAGATCCAGAAGCTAGTCTACGCGGTCCTCATCACCAAACGAAAGCTCAGGCACTACTTTGACGCTCATCCCATTACGGTGGTGTCAAAGTATCCGCTCGGCGAGGTGATCCAGAGCCCCGAAGCCGAAGGAAGGATAGCCAAGTGGACGCTTGAGCTGATGGGGAAGAACATCACCTACGCCCCGCGGAACGCCATCAAGTCACAGGCGTTGGCCAACTTCGTCGTTGAGTGGACTGAGGTCCAAACCCCCCCGGCCTCCATCGAGCACGAAACCTGGGTCATGTACTTTGACGGATCACTTATGAAGGAGGGAGCCGGCGTCGGCCTTGTCTTCGTTTCGCCTCTGGGCGTGCGCATGAAGTACATGGTCCGACTACACTTCCTAGCTTCCAACAACGCCGCCGAAGTATGAAGCTCTTATCAACGGGCTCTGTATCGCCCTTGAGCTGGGAATATGGCGTCTCGAAATCTGTGGTGATTCAGAGCTAGTCATCGATCAGGTAATGAAAGAATCAAGCTGCGTCAACCCAAAGATGGCTGCATACTGCCAGGCAGTCCGCGAACTGGAAGACAAGTTCCACGGCCTTGAGCTCAAGCACATCCTGCGACGATACAACGAGGCGGCCGACACCCTCGCGAAGGCGGCCTCCAACCAAAAGCCCGTTCCCAATGGCGTCTTCACCAAGGACCAGTACACTCCATCCGTTCGACTCGACGACGAGCCACCAGAGCCTCCGACGCAAGAAGCAACAGAAGTGATGGAAATTGACGGAGTATGGGAGCCCAACCTCGAAGATCCGGATTGGAGATTCCCGCTCCTCGAGTGGATCGTGCAAAGCAAGCTTCCTCCCGACAGGACTGAAGCTAGACGGGTCGCACACTGGGCCAAGTCATTCACTCTCATCCAGGGAGAGCTCTACAGGCAAAGCGCCTCCGGCAACCTGATGCGTTGCATCCCGGTCGACCAAGGGAGGGAGTTGCTGAAGGACATCCACGGCGGAGCATGCGGACACCACGCCGCGCCGAGAACTCTCGTCGGCAAAGCTTTCCGACAAGGCTTTTATTGGCCGACCGCTGTCACCGACGCCAAGGACATCATGCGCAGCTGTGAAGGTTGCCAATTCTACGCACGACAAACTCACCTCCCGGCACAAGCACTGCAGACCATCCCCATCACCTGGCCCTTTGCTGTATGGGGACTGGATCTAGTCGGGCCATTGAAGAAAGCGCCCGGGGGCTTCACGCATCTCCTCGTCGCAAATTTCACCAAGTGGATCGAGGTAAGGCCTATCAAGAGGGTCCGCTCGGAGGAAGCTGTCCAGTTCTTCACCGACATCATCCACCACTTTAGAGTCCCAAATGCGATCATCACCGACAACGGCACCCAGTTCATGGGCAAGAAGTTCCTCAACTTCTGCGACGCCTACAACATCCGAGTAGATTGGGCCGCCGTCAGCCATCCTAAAACCAATGGACAGGTGGAAAGGGGCGAATGACATGATCTTGCAGAGGCTGAAGCCATGAATCTTCAAGCGCCTTGAGAAGTTTCGAGCAAGGTGGGTCGCAGAGCTCCCGTCCGTCATCTGGAGCTTGCGGACCACTCCGAGCCGGGCTACCGGCTGCACGCCTTTCTTCATGGTTCACGGGTCCGAGGCGGTCCTCCCGACGGACCTCGACTACGGCAAGCCTGAGGGTTCGAGCCTACGACGACGAGGGAAACCAGGCCTCTCTAGAAGATGCCGTCGACCAGCTGGATGAAGCACGTAGTGTCGCCCTATTCCACTCGACCAAGTACCAGCAAGCCTTGCGGCGGTACCACAACCGCAACATCAGAAGCCGGGCGTTTCAAGTCAGCGACCTGGTCCTCCGACGAGTTCAGAGCAACCGCGACCGGCACAAGCTGTCGCCGCCGTGGGAAGACCCTTACATCATCGACCAAGCCTTCCGTCCGGGAACTTTCAAGCTCAAGGACGCCGACGGCCAAGTTCTCTCCAACGCTTGGAACATAGAGCAGCTACGTCGCTTTTACCCTTAAAAGTACCTGTACTTTGTCACCTGCTTACGATAATAAAAAGTGCTACTTCGTTCCGAGTACTTTATAAGCCTATGGTCATTTTCCAAAACGCACCCTTCGAGCTCCCTAAACTGAGCAGCGAGCAACCCCTCCCCGCGCAGGGTCGCCCGCCGCTCGGGGGCTCCACCCGGGGCACGGTGCCCCTCCTTTTCTCGCAATTAATCCTGACAAACAAAAACAAACGATCGCCCCCGTATGCGATCAGTGGTACACTTTTGCGCTTAAGGGAAAAGAAGGACCAGCTGGTGCGGCCTTGTGATTGCGCCCGTCCAAGCTCCGAGTACCTACGCCCCCGCGGCTACGGCGCTAGACTTGCGGGCAAGATCCAAGCCCTCGGGCTGATCTCTTTTTTCTTCCCGAGAGCAATAAGGAAACCGCTCCGACTAGTTTTTGCTTTCAACGCTTAAGGCTGCTGCCCGTCATTGTTCGGCCTCCCGAAACTGCTCGGGGGCTGCAAGTCCGAGTGGTACCGCTATGCGATTAGGTCAGGCCAAACTCCCGAGTTCCAACGCCCCGATGGCTACGGAACGGAGCCCGGCCGGCAAGGTCCTAAGCCTTACCATCTCGACTCGTGGTCCCAAAGAACTCGGGAGAAAACGAAAATAGCAAGCAACAGATAAAAGCACAAACTATTCAACAAAAACAAGCCCTTAACAAGGGAACGCCCTCCGTAGGGAATTAAGTTCATTACATCGCAAGATAAAATGACTAAGCCCCCCTGCATTTTGCTATTCTATTACAGCCCAAGGTCTCTCAGGGCGACGGCGACCATTTCATCAGCGAAGGAGGAGGACTCGGCTTCAATTCCATCGTACTCATGGTCCTCGTAGCCGGGGGCCCATCCACCTCGTAGGCAGTCCCGCTCCATGCTCGGGTAATGAGACAGGAACAAGGCAACGATCCTTCGCACCACGCTCCGCCTAAGCTCTGAGGCCTGCTCCCGAGTCCTTCCCAGAACGAGGGCGATGCGCTCCACCAGGGACAGGCCGCCACCAACGCTGAGCTCCTCCAGCAAGCGCTCGACGGCTTGAACCAGGGCCTGGTGGACTTCAGCCTTCTCCTCAAAGGCCTTCTGAGTCCGCTCGGCCGTCTCCCTCGACTTCCGGAGATCCTCGACAACCCCTAGAGAAATTTCTTCGGCTGAGCCATCACTAAAGAAAGAAAACGAGGGGAAAGATGAGGGGAAGCATGATGCATACTCGTCATCTCCTCCTTCAGGTCACGGCCAAGCTGCACCAGTTCCTGGTTCGCGGCAAAGGCCTTGCCGACCTCGCCTTGCTCCGACTTCAGCTTGGCTTGCAGGTCGGCCTTCTCAACTCGAAGGGCTGTACCAACGAAGAGTCAGGCAACTAACAACCACCCGAAAGACAGAGGGAAGAACAGTTTGCCAACTAAAAGGACTCGAAGGACAACTTACCAATGATCTCATCCTTCCCGCTTCTGAGCAATCTCCCCGAGGCGAGCCCCCTCATCATTGGCGGCCTTAAGCTTCTTGGCCAGGTCGACCGCCTCGTTATTGGCCTTCTTGAGGTCGATGGCGGCGTCCTGGACGTCCTTCTGAAGATCCGCCACCTTCACCTTCAGGCCTTCGTTCTCCTGAACGGCGGCCTCCCTCTCTCGACCCGTGCCCTCAGCCGCCGTTTGCGCCTCGGCCGCCCTCTTCTCGGCCTCGGCCACCTTCGCCTTGAGGGCGACTTTCTCCTCCTCGGCACGGGCGTGCGCCTCTGCTCCGGCCAGCTGGGCCGCGGCCAGCTGAGCCTCGAGCTGCGCTTTCTCCGCCTTCATCTTGTCGACGGCGTGCCACAGCCCGGCTTCTCGATGGAGGAATAGAGATTTGCCCGAGCTGCACTTCATGATCTCGTGTACTCAAAGACGAAAAGGCAGAGCTGATGCGGTCAGGCACTGCAGAAGCAGCGCCGCCTCAAAACCAGAAGGAGAATAAAGAGACCCAAAGCTTACCCGGGCGGGTTTGATGATCATTTTCTCGAAGGTCTCCTTCACGTTACGAAGGCCCTCCGCGAGAGTCTCGCACTGCTCCATCTCCGACCCATCGTCGAGCTCGAAGAGGGTGCGCTCCGGGTCTCGACGGTCGACCCACTTCAGCCGGCCCTCGCACGGCAGGTTCGGGTCATCCTCAATGGACACGAGGGCCTTGAAGTTGCGGTCCATCGTCATCAGATCGGGGGTGTCAATGAAAGAGTCCGAGATCCTCCTCAAGGGACTCAATGGCCTCACGGGCTCCGAGCTCGGCTCCCCGCTGGAGCGACCATCAACTCTCTGAGGGCTATCCTCCGACGAGTCCTCGAGCACGACAACCTCCGATGGAACCCCCCCGGAAGTGGTCTCGGGGGCTCCAACAGTTGCCGCCGGCGGAGTGGCGGCAATCGAGAGGACCCCGGACGCCCCCGCCTCCGTCCTCTCGGGACTGGCCATGGTCCCCGGAGGGGAAGCGGCCCCGCGACCGTCTGACCCGGCGGCGATCTCCCCGGCGCCGGCTAGGGCAACGTCACAAAGCAAAGGGACCTCCCCTGCCCCAGGACGGCTCGCCACCTCTTGAGGGGCAGGGAGAATCGGCCCCACCAGCTGTTGCTCCAACTCCGCCTGGTACGCCGCGAGGTCCTCCTCCGTGGGGATGGTTTGCGCGATGCCCAGGCCCGCCGGGAGCACCCCTCCCAAGCTGTCGCCACTGCCCTGCGGGGTCTCCTCCTCTAGGGAGGGCGTTTCCCTCCGAGTAGTCTCCTCGGCCCGCTCGACCGAGGGCCTTGGCGGCTGTGTTGGCACGGTGGATGGGGCATCAGCATCCGGTGCCGCCCGGCGCAGCTTCTTCTGGGGCGCCACCTCGAGCGGTTTGTTGGCCCGGCTGGAACAACAAAGATCAAGAAACCCAACTAAGGAAGAAATCGATCACAAAAATAGGAACTACTCGGAAAAGGCAGAACACGACTTACCTCACTGACATGGCTCGGGACCGCTTGACACTCGCCGGCGTCAAGTCCCATGAGGGCGACGTCCTCTTGGTCCCCGATAGCGTCGTCAGGACGGGGACCGCCTGCGGGGTGTCGGCACCCCCACCCGAGTAAGGCGCCGCCTGACCGGTCTGGGAAGGACCTGATCGCCCCACTGCGGCCTTCGCGGGGACGAAAGGAGTCCGCCTCTCCCCCACAGGAGATGCCGACGAGTGGCCGCCCCCAACGGGGCTCACCTGCCTGGCCGAAGGAGGCACCGGAGGGGCGTCTTGCCCTCCACCCGGCGCCCTCGCCATTGAAGGAGCCGGCGGCGGGCGCCTGTCCTCCCGTAGTGAGGGCCTCCTGGGAGAACGTGACCCCCTGGGCGGCAAACCGCCCGAGGGGACACGCTCCGACGAGTCACGGCTCCTGTCCCGACGGGAGGGGGTCGCGCCCCGACGGGAGTCCTTCGGCTCCTCGGACACACGGCGGGTGGGCGGAGGCGTGCGGTCACGCCGCTCGCGCTGGTTGTGCCCGGCGGACTGGTGAGATCGGCACGACCGAGAACCCCCGCTCCTCTCTGCGCCTGGCTGCGGTGACCTCCCGCTCCCGCCAGACCTCGGCTCCCGTGCCGAAGGCAAGGACGATGCAGCCACAACTGCCCCAGGCTTCGCAGAGGGCACACTCCTGTCCCTCTCGTCCTCGTCATCCTCCTCCTCCGAGTCCCCCTCCGCGAGCTACGACTTGGGATCCTCATCATAGGAGACATCGTCGCCTAGTCTCCTCCTTTTGGCCCGATCGGCGTTCCTCGACCTCTTGGCCACCTCGCGCAGCTTCCATCGCTCCCGGCGCTCCTTTTTTTTCTTGTCCTTCTCGGTGGCGGCACGGTTCACCGCCCTATCTTCGGGAAGTGGTGCCCAGGAGAAGGTGATGTCATTGCCTTTCACCTGAGGAACTCGAGGTTAGAAGGCGAAAAAGAACTCAAAACCAAGTTCGAGATAGGCGATAGAATCCTCACGATGGCCTTGGTGTCGGCGTTCGGAAGCATCGGCAGAAGACGGGGCGGTGGGTACTCGAGTTGAGCCTTCCCTACTGCTGCCACCACCCGGCGCCGCACTTCGGCAGCCGAGGGAAGGGGCTCCGCTGTCACTGTCCCCACGAAGGGGGACTTGTCTGGGGTCATCTCCCACATATGGAGGGCACGCTGCCTCAGCGGCACAATCCCTCTCGAGAGGTACCCGCCGATGACCTGTGCAGTGGACACATCCTGGGCCCAGAGCCGACCGAGAGCGCTCCATGCATTCCTGAGGAGCCTCTCCCAGTCCTTCTTCTCGGGCCCATACGACCACTTCTGGGGCGCCTTCTTGAACCACTTCCCGGTGTACTCGGGAAGGGGGTGCTTGGGGTCGTTCTTGAGGTAGAACCACCCGGGGTGCCATCCCTTGTTCGAGCTCACGAGAGAGCCCGGGATGTAGTCGTCCGACCTCCCCTGCTTCATCCTCAGCGAGGCGCACCCGATCGTCGCAGGGGTGCTGTCGCCGTCGGCCTGCAACACGAATTTGAAGAAATACCTGAAGAGGTCCCAATGGGCCTCCGTCCCCAGGTATCCCTCGCACAGTGCCACGAACGTCGCCATCTGTTGGATCCCATTCGGATTGAGGTGATGAAGCTCCAGCCCGTACTCAATCAGCACCGCTTGGATGAACCGCCTAGCGGGGACAGAAAACCCACGCTCGTGGAAGGCGACGAAAGAGACGATATATCTGGGTGGCGGTCGGGGAAAGTCCTCCAACCCCGGCTTGATCCACTCCTTGGCCTCCGTGTGGCGGGAGCATTCCCCCCTTCACGAGCCCTTCCAACTACGCCAGGGTCACGTAGGACCGCACCCAGTTTGACATGGCGGGGCCGCTGGAGGAGGAAAGTGCAGGCCCGGAGAAGGGATTCGATCTCTCACGCCCTCACTTCCTCGAAGGGATGCGAGCGCGGCGGTGGCGGAAGGTGCGAGAAGAATGCGAGCGCGGCGGCGGCGGAAGACGTGAGAGGACGAGCGCAGCGACGGCAAAGAGGACGAGAGTGCAGCGGAAGGCGAAAGGGTTGGGGGCGAGATAAACCCTAGGCAGCCGCGGTGCAAGGCAATAAAAGGGGAGGAGGGGCGGAGCGGGGCGGCGGCATTAAATGCATGGGCCCACCATCGGCGCAACGGCGACGTGCGCCCGTCGCTTCAACTGACGGCCTCAAAAGGCGCGCTCCCCTCCACGCGGTGCAAAACGGGCCAACGCCTCCGCTCCCGGCCCGTCAACGGTTGAGTAGGGTTCCGGCCCAACAAATCACCAAAGCCCGAATCCTTCACGGCCCCGACAACCTCCAAGACAAACTACTCGGCTCCATTAGCTTCAAAGCCTTAATAAGAGTGTCCACTCCTCCCAAGGCTCGGGGGCTACACCCGGCGGTGCGCTTGCGCGCAACCCACCACAAGAACCACGGCTCAACGCTCCCTCGCAGCGACTGAACCTGGGCACGAGTCCCTAACTCCCACCCAGGCTCGGGGGCTACTGACGAGGGTCTAGACCAGGGTTGACCGACCAACCCCCAAATCAACGACACGTCATCAAACGACCCTTCGAAAACAAGAACTAACGCCCCAAATCAAACAGACCCGCCTCGTCCGAGTGGCTCTGGGCCCGCCTGTGAAGGCCCCATCTCGTCCGAGTGGTCTCCACCTCGCCCGACGAGTCTCCACCTCGCCCGACCAGTCTCCGTCTCGCCCGACTGGTTCACTCCTTCGCAGCCAAGCAGCCTCCGAGAAGACCCACTCGTCCGACGAGTCTCCGCCTCGCCCGACCCGTCTCCGCTTCGCCCGACTGGTCCTCTCGGCGCCGTCCTGCTTTTGCCCACTACGGGCCGTACCCACTTGGTACCCGCCATGTCAGAATGGGATGGACACCTTCCCATTGCCACGGCGGCCACAGGGGCACCCGTCTCGTCCAAACAGGAACGCCACAGTCCCTGGAAAAGGACACTCGCCTGCTCAAGCAATGACACCTGGAGTCCAAGGAAGCACAGTATAAGTCAACCGTGACCCGAGAACCACTCGGAGACGCATCCGAGAGGCCAGTTACACCAACCACTCGGACGCCGCCAACTCCAGGTCAAATGGAACGCCCATTCCGTCAACACCAACTACAACAGTGAGCGCCTGTATGCCGTGTACGGCCCGGGACGCAAGACGACAGCGAAGACCCCGGCACTGTAACTCATTTTGTAATTCCTTCTTTTTACCCCTCCCTTTCCTTATTTCCCTTGCGACTATAAAAGGGGAATGAGGGAAGATCGATGGGGAGGAAGAGAGCACTCATGCACACACACACACACGTAACACATTACCACGCATTACACAGGGACTTGGGACCGTTCTCCCTCTCACGACTGGTTTGTAACCCCTACTACAGACTTGGACTCGAGAACACCGGTTCACACTGGACGTAGGGTATTACTCTCCGGAGGCCCGAACCAGTATAATTTTCTGTGTCTCTTGAGCCACCATCCGGTGCCCTGACACGCGATCGTAGAAATATTACTTGCCGGTGGAAGAGAACCCCGACAGCCCCCTGCCCACTGGAAACGTTTGCGGCACCTATCGATGGCTTGGAGTGCTTCTGGAGGCGCACGGAGTGCCGTGAGCAGGTATACCGGCTGCGAGGAAAGGACAATTTTGACGAGGGCTAACCGGCCAGCTTGGTTGATGTGGCGGCCACGCCAACCCGATATACTGCCCATGGCCTTCTCAGCAAGCGGCTGAAAGTCCACCTTTTTCAACCTTCGCACAGAAAGTGGTAGCCCAAGGTATTTGATCGGGAAACCCGCCCTAGTTGCCGGGAAGCTCGAAAGGATACTGTCAAGATTAATGCCCTCGCATCTAATGGGGACAATTGACGACTTCTGGATGTTTTCTCGTAGCCCGATGACCTCTCCAAAAAGCTGGAGCAAGCTGCTAAGGGCGTCCACCTCCTCCTTAATCGGTCTGATGAAGATTATGGCGTCGTCCGCATACATGGATATCCGCAGTCTATGCCTGTTTCTCCCGATTTTGCTCAAAATGTTTCTTTCAGTAGCTAGCTACAGCAGACGGTGCAAGGGGTCGATAGCCAAGATGAAAGCAGCGGTGAGAGTGGGTCCCCTTGGCGTAGGCCCCTCCCGTGCACAATAGACCTCCCCGAGATGCCATTGAGCATGATCCGGGATGACGAAGTGGCTAGCGACTGTGCCACCCAATTCCTCCAGCGAGGATGAAAGCCCAGTCGGGCAAGCAGTGATAAGAGATAGTCCCAACGGACCGAGTCGAAGGCTTTGGATATATCCAGCTTGAGCAGTAGCATCGGTGTACGAGCAGCCTGAAAGCGTCTGGCCATGCCCCTGACATACAAGAAGTTATCGTGTATGCTACGCCCTGGATGAAGGCACTCTGACTTTTTGAAATGATGTCATTCATGGCTGGCGCCAGGCGCAGTGCCAGCACCTTGGATAGCAGCTTAGCAAAAACATGGATCAGGCTGATGGGCCTATAGTTCGATATCGTGTCAGCGCCCTCTTTTTTCAGAATTAGGATCACATAGGCTGTGTTGAGAAGGTCCAAGTTGATGGTGCGTAAGTCATAGATCGAGTTGAGAGCTGCCAGCAGGTCACCCTTAATGGTCAGCCATGATGCGCATAAGAACTCTCCCGTGTAGCCATCCGGGCTCGGCACTTTGTCTTTTGGGATTTGGCTGATGGCGTCCCAAATTTCCTTCTCCGTGAAAGGTGCCCAAAGGTGCTGTAGCACATAGCGGGTACCTTGAAGCTGCCCCCAGACAAAGTCACGAGTACGGGCTCCCGGGGTTCCCATTATCGATTAGAAGTGATCGGAGATGATATCTTCTTTCTTTGTTTGGGTTAAAGCCCAACCGCCCTCTTTTTTTAGTTGGCGTATATGGTTTTTTTCTACGTCTCGCATTCACCCGCTGATGGAAAAATTTGGTGTTGGCATCACCTTCTTTTAGATTGGTTATCCGCGATGCTTGCCATTTCCTTGCCCTTTCGATTACTGTTAAGCCCAAAATTCGCCGCTTCAGGGCTTTACGCAGGTGGAACTCTGCGTCGCTGAGTGTCATGGTTTCCTGCGCTAGGTCAAGCCTATGGACCACCTCGTTTTTTATCTTGAGCTTAGCATCGGAGATAATATTTTTGCTCCATTTTTTTAGGTGCCTTGCCGTTGTTGCCAACATATGGTGAAGGATACTCAGAGGCTGTGTGTAGCTTGTTGGTAGGGTCCAGGCTTTGTGCACTTGATCTTTGTAGCCTGGTAGCCTTGTCCAAAAGTTTTCAAACCGAAACGGCCTAGGCCTCCTAGGCTCGAGTTGGTTGGACAGTAGGAGGGGGCAGTGATTCGAGACGCTAGTGGACAGGGCATAAAGCCCATGGTACGGGAAGTTCAAGTCCCATCCTTCGTTGCAGAAGACTCGATCCAATTTCACAAGTGTCGGTGTGCGATGCTCATTGCACCATGTGTATTTTCGGTTTAGCAATCGGACTTCTTTGAGATCGTAGTGGTTTAGGGTCGAGCGGAACTGTCGCATTCGCCACAGGTTCAAGTTCCTATTATTCTTGTACCACGTTCGATAGATGAGATTGAAATCCCCTAGGAGAAGCCACTGCTCCTTATCCGCAGGCTTTATATGTCGCAGCTCGCGAAGGAAGGCTGTCTTTGGCGCATCTCTGGACGGTCCATATACTATCGCGATCAGAAAGGAGGCGGAGCTGTCCTTGAGCATGGCCACTGCAGAGATGGAAAGCGTCGGATGCAGATGTCATCAAGCTCAACGAAGCTATCATTCCAGAGCAGAAGGATGCCTCCCCTAGATCCCCTAGCCGGCTTATAGGCAAAATTCATCAGCCTTGTCGAGGTTGTTCTCGGCAAATATTTGTCCGGCAGGCACCCCGCTTCGTGCGAAGATTGATCACGGTGATGAATAGAGAGACACAGAATTTTTATACTGGTTCGGGCCCTCGAGATCGAGTAATAACCCTACGTCCAGTTGCTGCTTGTATTATTTCGTCGAGTACAAATTACCATGCGTAACAAGTACCCTCAGGTGGATTGTCCAAGATTGTGGATCAATGGGAATACCCTCTACGTACAGGACCCCCACTATTTATATCCAGGGAGACGTGCCATACAAGACAAAACAGACCTAAACCTAGTAGGACTCTAGCTATCTTCGGGCTTTCCTTCTGCGATCTGGCCATCGTGTCTTGTTCGGAGTCTTGATAGTTCGGAGTCGGTAGTCGGTAATCCTCGTGATCGGGCACCCTGGTATTATGGCCTCAACAGTAGCCCCCGAGCTTATCTTGTTCAGAAAAGGTTGATTGTTCAATAGCCTTCGGGTCTTTTTGCTCTTCGGGTGATTTTTGGATATGTTAATACCTTGACAATCACTTGTACATGAGAGCCAGAAAAGTTCCCGAACTCTTGAATGTTGAAACCTGCATCTGAATGATAAGGTCAAAGAAAAATATCAGCCATAATAATAGTAAAAAAGAACTGTTCCGTCTTGGAAAGTGAAACGCCCCAGGATTGATGTAACTGCTGCCCAGTGCATTAAAAACCCACTCCGCACGTCTCCCGGAACTTTAGCAGCGCACGCGATACGGCTCTGCTCTGGCTCCTCGATTCTCGTGCGAAGCGTCGCACCCTGAGTCTTTAAATATCAGATCTCCTGGATTGATGTGTACTTGAAACTTCCATCCTAAGCCTTCTTCCTCCACTCGCCATGGGAAAGAAAAGGCTTAGCCGCAGGTTCAAGCTTCCTCGCCTCCTTTTCGGAGACTCTCCTCGCAGCTCCGGCGAACAACCGCCCGACAAGCCGGAGGACCCGCCGGCGACGACACCACCCACTGCTCCTCCTCAGGCTCCGCTCCTGGCTCTCCCCTGGTATGGAGATGATGGAGTCGAGGTCGAGCCACCAGAGAAGGAGGCTCCGGTGGTGGCGCCGCCGTCTCCCGAGGCTGCTCCGTCAAGCATTGCCGCCGGGAAACGCCCTGCGTCTTCCTCCCCAGCCCCGGCATCTCCTGTCTCCCTCTCCTCCGACGACGAGCCAGAACAAGGAGGGAGCGGAATCCGGCTGAAGCCAGAGGCGGCGCACGCAGGCGCATCTTCGTCTTCTGCTCCGGTGGACACCAGCGGCGACGAGGAACTCGCCCGGCGCCTCTTCGTCTCCCTGAACCGCGACCTGATCGGGATCCCTGGAGACGGAGCGCTCGTGGATCTTGTCAGCGACTCTGAAGAAGAGAACGCGGTAGATGATGATCCACCGGCGAGCACACCATCGCCCTGATCAGATTGGTTGACAATCATCAACCCAAGATCAGAGCGCTTTTGTATTTTGATTTCAGGATAGTTATCAATCCACTGTGAAATGTTCCCTCTTTTGGATTTAATGAAGAAATTTCACTTGATGGATGTAACTTAAATCCCTTATGCTTTGGAAATTTATCCGTGTCAATCTGTTCACGAAATTGCTCATCCAGAAACAAAATTCCCGAACGAAAAATTTCTTCCGACCAGACTAACTATCTTCAGTGTGTTCGGGAAATTTGACCCTGATCAGACATGATCGGGGCATTTCCTTGATTCACACCGATCGTTTGGTCATTTAAAACTGGTAACTTACCAAATAAGCTAACAACCCTAAATGCATTGAATTGGACTTGCACATTCATCAAAACGACGCGTGCCGTAGAAAAAGGAAAGAATCTTTTTGACCCAACAGTCACTGCGGATTGCGCGGCTCAAGGGCAGGTTTCTCGGGGTTCGTGCTCCCTGGCTGAACCATAAAAGCCCCCAGGCGCGGCCGCCTGGACTCCATTTGGGCCTTCGTCTTCTCCATTCGCATCTACAGAACACTTGCCATCTTCTATCAGCTTTCTTCCCTTCATTCCCCTGCTCCTCCAACTCCCTGGGCTATCCTACGATCGCCATGGCATCCACGCACCAATCCTCATCCGCCACTGAGTCCTCAGGGGACCAGAGCAGCGCCGCCACCGGGCGAGAGCTCCGCAGCGGGGGCACGGTCTGCACCACGGACAAGTATTGGCACAAATCCACCACGACGGCCAAGCAACTGCAGAAGTTGGAGGACCTCGGACTGCTCCACGACACCAGCCTCTTCCCTCGCCGGCATGCCAAAGGTCAAGTGTATCTGACCCCCAACACCCTTGAGATGGTGGCATTCTTGGAGTTCTTCCATTGTGGATTCGGGGTTTATCCTTCTGATTTCTTCCACAACATATGCGAGCATTATCAGATAGAGCTCGTGCACCTTAAGCCTGGCGCTTTGACGATGCTTAGCGTTTTTGCTTTTCTGTGCGAAGCCTGGTTAGGGATTAAACCTTCGCTGCTATTGTGGAGATATTTTTACACCCCTGCATACTACAAGAAACAAGTCATGATCGGGTCTATAGGTTTTTCCTTGAGAGATCGGGAGATCTATATCCCCTTTCCAGTTAAGGACAGCTGGAAAGGATATGAGCGTCATTGGTTTTACATCACTCTTCCCACGGCCTCAGTGGCAAACGGGAAGTATCTGATGCCCTACCTCAAGGAAGAGACCAAAGCCCTACCAAGGATCACCCCGGAGATGCAGAAGCATATTGATCGGATCCTGGAGCTCCGCAATGCTGGTCTGACGGCGGTTCATGTAGCAGAAATCTTCATTAGATGGAGATTCATTCCGCTTATGACTCACGACCGCTACGCTTGGACATTTAGGGGCGACAACGACCCGAACAGAATGAAACCCGATGGTGAGTATTTGTTTTTCTGTTTGATTGTTTTTCTGAGTTTGTTCGGTCATTTGAGTTCATGACTCTTAACTAGCAGTTGTCCCAGAGATAGAAGTGGCTGCACGCCTAAAGAAGATGTTTGGAGCTGATCCCCCGGATTGGGAGAACGTCCCAGCACCCTACAGCGCTGACAACCCTCCTCCAGAGGTAAACTGTTATTCAGAAAAAGCTCTTTCTTGCTTAATATTGATATGATGCAACTCTTTTTTTTCCCGACCAGGCCCCAGCTATTGTTGATGCCCCCGCCCAGAGTGGTGCCATCAATGTTGAGGAGGAGGGAGATCAGCCCGTTGATCAAGGCACCGGGGCCCCGACCAACGAACAACCTGAACCATCACCTGGTTTGGAAAATGAGGTCCCGAGCAGCCCCAAGGCGATTATCCCCCGAACCCGGAAACGCTCTCGCAGTGTGGAGAGGACAGTTCTGGATTCGGGAGTTCTTGGATCGCCTAGGTCCGCCGATCTGCAGCCCAATCGTGATCCACCTCGTCCTGATGCCCAGGTATCGAGCATGATCGTATTCGGGCGTTTATTCGCAGCTTTTGATCGCATAACCAAAGCTAAACGTGATCGGGAGATTTCTCGACAGGAAAATCGTCCGACCGGACAGTCATCAAAGCTTATTCCTGGTGTCAAGAGATTTAAAGTCAAAATCCCGACGGCCGAGTAAGAGCTTTGACAATCTTTGATTATGCATGAGCATTTTTCTTAAATGTTGTTTTCACTGTATTTGATTATTCGGGAATTTCAGGCTACCCGATCCCACAGCTTCTCCTCCTGTCAAACCATCTGCCAAAGAGAAAACTCCCGAGCCAGACTCGACGGCACAACTTGACAGCTCAGAGAAGACTACAGAGATCGTGGGACCCATCCCGATGCCCCTGGGCCCGATCATTAGCGCGCTCTCGATAGCTGAAGAGCAATGGCGTTCGCTAGACGCTCGTGCCTCTGCTGCAGAAGCGTCTGTGATCAGACTGGGAGCCCAGGAGACCGTTCTCCAGTCCAAGAAAGAAGGTACATGCCTTAAATCTCATGCTTTGCTTATTGAGTCTTTATCTTCGGACTTTTGCTTACATGCTGCCTTTGACCCTGTAGCTAACTCCAAGAGCATTGAGGTGCTCAAGAAGAAAAACTCGGATCTGGAAGGGAGACTGGCTGTTCGGGATAAAGACGTGGCTGATCTGACCGCCCGTCTTGAAGCATCAGAGAAGCGCAGCTCGTCCTTGGACTCCAGGCTGATGGAAGGTGCCTGCTTCGCTGCAACTCACACCATCGGGGCTTTGAAAAGCCACCTCCCTGATCTGGACGTTTCTCTGCTCTCAAAAGGCTTCAAGGGCTCGGCGTCAGAAGCTGAGGTAATGTTTGATAGCCTTACCCCACTGGTGGAACCGTTTGTCAGAAAACTTGATCTGCATCTGAGTGATTCGGAGGAATCACCCTGAACACTGTGCAAGATTCCTGTAATAGGGCAAAACTTTAACGGTTTAGAATGCGATTACATTTTGCTAAACATATGCTTGCATGTTTTTGCGTAGATCTTAGAGCTGATCGGTATTTTCATGGATCTTTTTAACTGATAGCTTTGTCATAGCCAAAAAGTCCCGTTACCATAAGCTATTCTGGAATTGTTTAGTTGCTGAGACACGGGCGGCCTTCTGAACTGTGTAATTCCTTGTAGTCATGGTGTTCGGTAATTTTAGCGTAGCCTAGCTTTCTTGAATTAAAAAGCCCGTTTCTTGCATGGTAGTAGTACCGTAGTAGCCCCCGGGCTCTTTTACAGCCATGCTGGCATGCTGAAAAAGAGTCTAGAAGTACAAACTGCAAGAAACTTCCCGATCAAATGGGGAGCCCCCGAGCATAGAGCTCGGGACGCATAGAATAGGTCTGAAAAGAAAATTTTCAGCATGGTAGTCCTCGGCTCTTTGTTAGTGTATGCAATATGGTAACAAAGAGTAGAAACAGAATAGAAAATAGAAAACCCAGCCCCCGAGCATAAAAGCGAGGGTGAGTAGAGTATATAGAACTTATCTCTTTTTTTTGTTGGCGCTGTAGGCGACGCAGATGACGGTTTATACCTGCCAAACCTGATGGTCGGTCTAGAACTGTGCACGATCTTCATTGTTTAGGCGTAGAACCTGCGTAGTTGATCCATATTCCACGTGTTTGGCAGTATGTCCCCATCTATCTCTGCGATCCTGTAGGCTCCTGGTCGGGCGATATCTACTACAATGTACGGTCCTTGCCATGGAGA
>CM014273.1:22025097-22054059 GCA_004135705.1 Alloteropsis semialata | reverse complement strand
CTTTGACATAGTCGTCACCCCCGGTGGCATCGATGATCGTGGAATAGATCTGAATCCACTCGCGGGGTTGGTTGTTCCGTCATACTTCTCGATGTTAGTAGGACGAAACTTTTCGGGCCACCTGACCTTGCGCAGGGCTGGGGAGTACGCAAGGCATCCCCCGTGCCTGGTCGGGAGTCACGTGGCGGCGAATCTGGATGGGACCGATAGTAACCCTCACGTGCTCGGTAATCTCGATTGTAGTTGAGAGTTTCCCGAGCGTCGCGAGTGCGACGATTGCGTTCGAGCTGTGTCCTCATGTCGCGCCCTTCGTGTGGGCGATAGTATGGTCGTCCGTTAACAGATCGAGACCGAACCGGTTGTGGTTCACGTGGTCTGTTTGACGGAGCCGGCGGTACGGCAGCGGCGGCTTCGATGCGCTCCTTGGCCTTGTCCGCTGCTTCCCGAGCCTTCTTGGCTATGGTGGCCATCGGAGTCCCTTCGGCCATTGCTTCCATGGTCTCCAAGAGGGTTCGGATCTACAGATTGTCCTGTTCGACGGCTCGGAAATCGTTGTTGAGATCTCGGGGAGCCAATGAGGATGCAACCTGCTGTGTACGGGTTCTAGCCGTTTGTAGTGTTGGTGCGTTGCTCAAACGTGGAGGAGGCACGGGTCGACGCGAGCTAGATGACTCGGCAGCGGCCTCGGTCCCGTTTGCGGCTAGCACATGGATGCGGCGGTCTTCGGACTGTTCTGACCCATTGCTAGATCCACTGTAGTCGAGATCCAACTGCACAGTGCGATCTGCAATGTCTTCGAGAGTTGGCTCCGTGAAGGTGGCGAAAACTTCCCGACCGGCGCATGTGAGATCGGGATCATGGATCCCTGTCATCTTGAGCTCGTAGTCGCCTTGGTGCTCGAACACGAGATCTCCGAAGCGGATCTCCCGTGCAGGCACTAGATGGCGGTGAGCGTAGAGATCAGAAGCGGAAGCAGAACTCCCGATCGCTTCCGACTTGACGGAACTGGGCGTGTAGGGCATCGAGGAACTCGACGCGTCGGCGATCCAGACTCCGTTGACGATCGGCATGATCTTTCTTCACGCAAGGGCCCCTACCTGGCGCGCCTCTGTCGAGGTTGTACTCGGCAAATATTTGTCCGGCAGGCACCCCGCTTCGTGCGAAGATTGATCACGGTGACGAATAGAGAGACACGGAATTTTTATACTGGTTCGGGCCCTCGAGATCGAGTAATAACCCTATGTCCAGTTGCTGCTTGTATTATTTCATCGAGTACAAATTACAATGCGTAACAAGTACCCTCAGGTGGATTGTCCAAGATTGTGGATCAATGGGAATACCCTCTACGTACAGGACCCCCGCTATTTATATCCAGGGAGACGTGCCATACAAGACAAAACAGACCTAAACCTAGTAGGACTCTAGCTATCTTCGGGCTTTCCTTCTGCGATCTGGCCATCGTGTCTTGTTCGGAGTCTTGATAGTTCGGAGTCGGTAGTCGGTAATCCTCGTGATCGGGCACCCTGGCATTATGGCCTCAACAAGCCTGTAGACCCCCAGGAAGGCCACGAGCTGGCCATCGATGTGCTCCAACTTGGTTTTCTGTAAGCAGGCTAAATGGCAAGTAGTCGTCGAGAGAAGTTCATTGACGACGTAGCACCGAGCCGCATTATTAGGTCCCCTCACATTCCACATAATTAATTCAATCATCTGCGCATTCATTCATACAAGATGCTTTCTTCCAGCTGAATACCAACATTCATACATGGTGCACACACGTAGGATGGGGGTGGGGCCGGCAAGCATGCTTGCCATGGCACTGACCAAGCATACATAGCAGACACAGAGTTGCACACGGACATCACGAAGTTGCACACAGACATCACGGAGTTGCACACAGACATTGCTGAGAGACAAGCACCGTGACGGGTGCTGAACAAAAGCAAGTCTAAAGGCAGGAAAGAACGGTCCCTCGACGGGCGACCCACAGCGTTGGTAGCTTCCGCGCGCAGGCGGACCGAACAGTTGGGTACCTCGACGGGCGCCCCACAATAGCATCATCTTCCGCTCGCAGGCGGGCATAAGCAGGCGGCCACTAGGCCAGAAGTCTGACAAAGCAAAGCACATGGAAGGAGCAGGGATACATGTTGAAACTGGGAAAACGCCAAAGATAAAGCAGCAGTGGGCTACTCCGCCGCCTCATCCACCTCTTGCTGGATGTCATCCACACCTTGTCCAATTAACTGCATCATTGCATCGTCAACATGACCGGCCATCTCATTGTTGACCTCAAGCAAAGTGGAAAGGGCAGCCACCATCTGTTGTGGCAGCGGGCTGTTGAAGAGCGCCACAAACTCCTCAAGAACCTGTTGAACAGTTGCGTTCCTCATTGATAATCCCCAATTTATGGCACAGGTTGAGCTGGGCGTGCTTCTTTGCCGGCATGACAGGCCTGGTGGCCAGACGCGCGCTGCGGCGAACGTTTGACATGTCGTAGACGCGTCGACGCCGTGGCTGCCGGCTGGGCGGGTCTTGGAGCAGAACCGGGTAGTTGGCGTCGACGAAGAAGTCGTCCACCACTGGGGCTTTATCAGCTCGCTGTTCTGGCGATCCTAGCGTTCCGACACCTGGCAAGGCCACAACACCTGGGTGTCCAGGCAGGAAGTGCCCATCTTCATCCTGGCCCTAGGGGTCGGATCCCTAGGCCCCCTCATCAGTCTATTCATGTCCCAGGCCATCCTTCATCAGCCTGAGCAGCTGCCATCTCCAGCTTAGACAGAGCATCTTGAACCATCTCCATCGTGACTTCCTCTTGTGGGTGCACTTGCAAATCTTTACCCAACCTTTTGAAGACAGCGACAACTGGCACTAGTTGTTCCGGTGCCTCCAACTGAACAGACAAGGCTTCATTCCTCGGCTGCCTCACTGAGAGTGGCTCCAATGTGGGAAGCAGCTTGTCAGCCAGGGTGTTTGCCTTGGTCACGTAATCCTGCATGGAAGGGGACAACTTCCTTGAAGAGCCGCACCATGGAGTTTGTCTTGAGGAGGTTGTGTGCCACCTGCTGCATTGAGGCCACCTTCACCGCGAAGAGGTACTGTAGCTCCGCAGTCCGTCGTCCTTTGAGGTCCTGGAGCGGTGGCAGGGGGAGGTCACAACTGAGGGGTTCAGCAGTTTCTTCCGCTACCCTTTGACGTCCTCCAGAGCGAGACCCTCCCCAGGAGCGACGTGGTGACGAGCGGTCCCGCTCACGTCGCACAGGCTCCTGGTCCACCGATCGGGCGCCATTGAGGCGCCCATGGTGAAACCCATGGCCGTCGCCGTTGTAGTCGTCGTCCCAGTCCTCCCTGCACTAGACATTCCAGCGGGGGTGGTCGTTGTTGTAGCTTTGCCGAGGTGGCCGCTGGTCGCGGCGGTCGCGCCGTTGGTCGTCGTGTCGCGCCCCCGAACGCGCGTCCCTTCCGTCCGTCGCCCGCAGGGTAGCACGGTGGGCGTCGAGCAGGGTGTTCGTGGAGGCATCCTTCATCTTGGAGCGATCAACATAGGCATGCGACACGTTGAACGGAGGGAACGTAGCGGGCGGCGCCTTAGTGCCATCCATGGCGCCTCTGACCCACCGCAGCTTCCTCTTCTCCGGCTCCGGGATCGGCGTGTCCACCCCGTAGGCGTCCACTGACGCAGCAGTGTAGTCATGGATCCACTCAAGGTGGACCAGGACGCCAAACTTGATCCCCCGCTGCCACCTCTCCGGCCGCGTCCGAGACGGACATGGAGGGCGCTGTGTCCTTGGCGCGATGGGTGAAGGTGAGCCACATCCTCTTGGGGATGCGACAGGGGTCTGCCATCCAGGCCCAGATGTCGATGGTGCGCGTGTTGTCCGGATGCAGCAAGTTGGTGTCGATGCACTCCATGGAGCAGTTTTCTCCGATCAGCTTGTCGACGATGTTAGGCATCCACGCATGCACTGGAACCCCCTCAAGGCAGAGGCGTACTCTGTAGAACAGAGACGCCCCCAGCGCACCAGTCAGGTTCCTCCAGGGGCGGACATTGAGGGCAATGCCGTGGTGGCTGATGTAGGGGAGTTTCAGCGCCTCCACAGCATGACGGCGATGAGCAAACTTGATGAGGAAGGGCTCTGGCTGGTGCCGGGTCACCATGACTTCGCCCTTCAGTAGGTGGAGCTCGTTGAGGATGACAGCTTCAATCTCCATGACGTCCGTGGTGGCCAGGGCACTCAGAGCCATCACGACCAAGGCCGTTCCCTCCCACTCAATGACCTCATGCTCAAGGTCGAAGGAAGTGGGGACAAGGACACGACCTTCGTCAAGCCTGGTGTAGGGGTCTCCGATCCGTGACATCCTCGTACCCGCGGCGTGGGGGGAGGGGGCAGGTCGGGCGTAGCCCCAACAGGACTCTCGGTCTTCCCTACCATGCCCAGCAGCCTTGGCCGGAGGTGGGCGGCGGGCAGGACAGAAGGCCTTCTTGTGACCTGAGTGGTTGCAGGCAAAGCAGCGGAACGGGTCGCGGCAGGAGATGGCTCGGTGGTCTGAGGCGAGGCAGATGAAGCAACAGCCTGCTGTCTTCCTCTTGAATGCGGCGAAGGCGGGGGAGGTAGAATGCGCGTGCTTCCTCTGGCGGGCCGGGCTCACTCCCTCGGTGCCGCTCCCTTCTGGAGATGTAGCGTGTCCAGCCGGCCCCCGGTGACTGATGGACGCGACGAGGCACCGCAGTAGAGGACGACCGAGCTGACCGCTTCGCGTGGCCGGACGCTCGGGGCCAGTCCCCCACGCCGCGGCAGTCAGCATGGGGCCCGGGTTGACGCGCGCCGGAGTAAAGTCCAGCAGAAGCGGCAAGTGGGAGGAGTTACGACGACGAGGTGGGCCCGCACCTAGAAAGGGGTCGACGCCGTGGTGGACGGCATCCACGTAGGAGGGAGGGGTGCCACCCTGGAGCCATGACGGCATTTCCGGCACGAAGTCCATGGGGTCAACGGCGGGGCGGCCAGATCCGGGGGGGAGGCGGCAGAGTGGTGAGGTAGGAGCTCAGATCTACCTCGCAGGCGGTCCCGAAACGCAGCAGCTCCGAAGGGGTAGAGGGGCGAGGCGGGGCGGGGTGGCTGGCGCGGCGTAGGAGGTGGGGCGGCCCCGGGAACGGAAGCGGCGGCGGCGGAGGAAGGGGCGGGGAGCGGGGTCGCGGAGGGCGCGACATCGCTGCTGCGAAGAATTTGATCAGCCTTATGTAAGGTGGGATGTAGTTAAGTAGGCATTAGTTGTTTCATTTCATGTAATGTTTAATGGCAAAGAAGGTGTTGTGATGGGTCTCGCGTGAAGATAAAATAGTGAAAACCAACTACCATAGTTCCTTTCTTCCACCGTATATTAGGGCAGAATGAAAGAGAGAGAGAGAGAGAAGTTACTTTTCTATTTGCTATTGCATATCAGTAGAGCTATTGCAGATGGAGGGATTAATCTTTTGGTATTGCCTTTGCCTACCTTCAGAATGATATTATGGGTCAGAAGTTTGCCATGTAGAACTCTCTGTTTTTTCTCTTCACGTTGCTAGTGAGATGATGGCATGAAAGTGTAGCAATGGGAAGGCAATGGTAGGCACGTTCCCTAGGTTTTATATTTGTTTGCAAAAACTACCTTAGTGCGCAACAAAAGCAAGAGGGAAATGAGCATTTGTAAAAAAAAAACAACTTATTGGAAAATGTTGTTTCAAAGTGACATATATAAGGTGATTTTTTTTAAATTGGTGGGTGATGTCCCCTTTTCTCTTTTGAGTTTACAAGCACTACATGTCAACATTAGTGTATTACAAATGCTCTCTAGCAGATCAAGTAACCAAACATGCCTACGTAGCTCGACATACAGTGCACCCTTAGCTAGCTTGAGGGCATCCATGTTGGTGCTCTGACTTACAAGCTCAATAGATTGGAAATCTCCTTGTCTTGCCCTTACTTCTTGGATCATATGGCCATTAAAAGCCCCGTGGCTTCCGTCTTTAAACTCATAACAACATTTTCGCAATTAGAGCTGGAGCCAGCTCGGCTCGGCTTGTTCTCTAAACGAGCTAGAAAAGCTACTCGGCTCGGCAGCTCGCTTGAGCTGCGCGTTTAGCTCGCGAGCTCTGGAAGTAATCCTGACTTTAAGTCAAAATGCAAACAAGATTGCAATTGCAACCAAAGCAATACTACTTGGTTATGCAAAATCACTTTAGATTAAGCCTTTTAAATCAAGCTAAAAAAATACAGCAGCTGCTGCAGATGTAAGAACTAATAGCGGCTGTAAAATCTAGTTCAAATAAACAAAGAAGAATCAACCAAAATCAGTTTGCTGCATGCCCACATGCCACGGGTAGCAGCGGAAGTTCTTGCGCTTCGTCGTCCTCCAACATGGAACTAGCAGATGAATGGAGAGAGCAAGTTAGAGCCAAAGCAGACGGAGGGCCGTATGGGGTTGGGTCCCTGGAGTTGTAGCGATGTTTGCGTGTGTTGGTGTTGGGCGCTGGGTGCTGGCGGAGAGCATACCGGTAATGAAAAAAAAAACGGAGGTCAGCAGAAATGCGTTTCTCGGATTTCTCGGAAATTTCTCGAATTCGTCGTTTTTCTTTCGGACAAAAATTAGAGAAAAATGCACACAATGGTGTTCAATCCATAATATTACAGTCTCCATCCGTAGTTCCAACAAATACTACATAGAATCAGTCTATAGTTCAAAATATTAAAAGCACATTAATTACAATACAACATTCGGGTTAGTTTTGTGCGCGAATTCAAAAAGACCGAAAAATTTCGATGGTAAAAGAAAACCGGCCCAGGCCGAGAAACGTGTTTCTCGGATTTTTCTTTTTTTTATCGCCGAGAATTTTTTCCTACTGGGTGGCACCATGGCGGCACGGAGCGAGCGGACGAGCATGACGCGAAAGGATAAGGTCACGGTGGAACCGTGGAAGGGATGAAAAAAAGACTGGTTGGACTGGAGCTACTGAGAGAGCCTAGATGCTGGGCTTAAATTGCTCATGGGTACATTAGTGAGGTGCTCGGCCTGCTGCCGTGGTGTCTGCTCGGCTCGTTGAGCTCGCGAGATACTCACGACCGGCTCAAACTCGCTTGCTATCCTAGCTAGCTAAAAAGTCAGCTCGAGCTAGCTCGTTAGGATAAGGAGCCTTAGTCGCAATCACTCGTTATTCTGATCCTTCGAAAGAGAAAGGTCACTCATCAAGTTCAGAGTGCGTTTGGTTGGGCTTTTGGGTGTGGCTTTTGCTTCCAAAAGCCAAAAACTAAACCAAAAGGGCCAAAAGCCCATAGATGCTTTTGCCAAAGCCAACTTTTGCCTAGTGTAAATCCAAAAGCACCTCACCCCCTTGCTTTTGCTGGCCTTTAGGTTCAGAAATTACCTATCCACTCATATGTTACGTCTCCTCCCGTAGTCCCAAAAACCACAGCTGTTTCACCAAACGGCTTTTGGACAGCCCACATCTCACAGTTACTTTTTCACAACCCACAGCTATTTTTTCAAAAGCTACAGCGCAACCAAACACACCCTCATTCTTTCTGTACATGCTAGGGCTTCCATAATCGTCATTCCTTACCACAGTAATCGAGTCCAGACAAGAGTTCTTGAAAATAACTGCGTCTTATTTAGATACATGTAGATTAAGGGAATGGGATGTAGTAGAAATTATTGGAGAATAAATTTGTCATTCCTCCCTTATTCACTTTCCTTTCCTTTCTATCCACATGCATCCAAAGTTCCCAACAAAGCCTTGATGGGCACTGCCAGCCCGCAAGGATGGGGCTATTTGGGCCGTATCGGCGGCCTTCCCAAAAGGCCCTGAGATTCGTCGTCTAAAGAAAGGCCACCGGTCCATCCATCATCCCACTGGGCTAGGGCACCGGAGGTGGCACGCCGGGAGCACGTGAGCGGCGAACCCTCTCGAGGCGGCGTGGCGAGGGTTTCACTTTAACACACCAAAACTGAAGCAAACCCTCGAAAGCTCGGAAGATCCCGCGGCGCAGCCCCCTCCTCTCTCTCCGCTCCGCTCCGCTCCCCCCTCGTCGCCGCCTCGCCCGTCGCCGCCGTCGCGACACCGCCATGGCGCTGCACGCCCCCGTCCTCGTGCTCAGTAAGCGCTTCCCTCCCGCCCTATCCCTCCTGCCATGTCGGGCGCGCCGCCATTTTTTTCTGCCCGGGTGTTCCGATTGCGAACCGATGTTTCCTTGTGCCTAGGTTTAAGTCTGGGCTATCTCTTAGTTTTTTGGTGTCGAGAACCGCTTGATCTCGCTTCTGGAATCCGCGATTTGGTCCCGGTTTTGGGGTTCTGTTTAAGATGCTGATCTGATCTCCTCCGTTTGTTTGTTTTTTTGGAAATTCCTCTGATCTCTTTTGTGGTTTGATTTGTGCAGAGGACTCGCTGAAGCGGGAGTCGGGCTCCAAGGTGCACCAGGCCAACATCCAGGCTGCCAAGGTGAGGGCTTCTTCTATGCTTTGTTTCACTGGCACTCGTAGCAGTGAATTGCTGCTTCCAGGACTGGACTGGACGCGAGAGTAGGTTGGTTGGTGCAGTGGAAGCAGTTGATCTTGTTGTTGATTGCCTAGTACCGTAGCCCTGCCTTTGTAAGGGGGATATTTTTGAGGATATTCTCTCATGCTGTACAATTTTTTCGTTTACATGTTAATTGTTCGGTTAACTTACATCTCAATTGTTCAGGAAAGTTACATGTTAGTATTTAATTTGCAGGCTGTGGCAGACATCATACGCACTACATTGGGTCCCAGATCCATGTTAAAGATGCTTCTTGATGCTAGCGGAGGTGTGCCAAAAACTCAAATATAGTCTATGCATTACATTGTTATCAGTTAAAACTTTGATTTGATCACAAAGTTCATAAAATCCATTTATGTTAAAGATATTTATGGGTTGTGGGTAATAAGGCAATAAATTTGTGCTGGATTGTGCTTGTTTCATACCAATCATGTGGTCTGCAGTGTGCTAGCTGTGTTAGTCCTTCTCCTGAACCCCTTGGAGGTTAAACCAGGTTCTATGAATTTTACGGAGTTACTGCTATCCCGCAAAGAGTTGAACCTTTATTTATATCACCAGAGCAGTGATACTGTTAAAATGCTCCTACGAACCTTTTCTTTCTCACTGCTATGAGAACATCTAATTCTGACATTCACTTGCCACAATTTGCTTGTATCTGTATGAGATGAAATTACGCCAGTTGCTGGTCAATTATGTATGCCATTTTGCTGTCCTAGAGGTAATTCTAATGATCCTGTTTGCAATTCGTTTTCTTAAAATAGATTTTGCTACTTATGCCAGTGATGAAAGTTTTCCTCCTGAGAACTTCCTTACACTCCTTTGCTAAATATTTTTTGGCATACTGATTGCAGACAACACAACTGTGTGCGCTGGACATACATACTTTGTGGGAAAATGTATATGTGCATGTGAATTAGTTAGCCAAACAAGCCATGTGGTTTTATTCCTGTAAATGTTTTTTATACACTGTAAATATATCTGTTGTTATTTCAGTTGCCATTGAACAGTAATGTCCTGTACGTGATAAAACCACATGAATTCGGCTATTAGTAGATCATGACATATTTGATGTATTCTATTCCCTTCTATTTGTCTTTACAGTGTTATATCTTGGTTCTTTGTACTTTTGCAGGCATTGTGGTTACTAATGACGGAAATGCTATATTGAGGGAAATAGACATTGCGCACCCTGCTGCTAAGGTATACATTGGTACTCTTTGCATGTGTGCTGATGAGATGGCTATTGGCGAAATTATTCTTCAGCAATCACTTGTTTTGTTCAATGGTTGGATGAGTTGCTAATTGCTTTTATGTTATCGTGCAGTCTATGATTGAACTAAGCCGTACACAGGATGAGGAAGTTGGTGATGGCACAACCTCTGTGATTGTTCTAGGTATACGTTTCATCTGACATTTTCTTTGGTAGTTTCACTTTAGATTGTTATGATGGTTAGGACATCATCATTCACTTGCATTAAATTTGTCAATGCTAGCTGGTGAGATGCTCCATGTTGCTCAAGCTTTCATTGACAAGAACTATCATCCTACTGTTATTTGCCGAGGTACGATCCTTTGGTTCTCAGGGCTCTGTTTACTGGTGTAAAGCTTTCTCTCTCTTGATTTTTTATCTGTTCTGACACTTACATTGTTCCACCATTTCTCCGTTTCAGCATACACGAAAGCGCTTGATGACGCTCTAGCTGTTCTTGACAAGATTGCAATGCCTGTTGATGTCAATGATCGTAAGTTTACATGGAACTTTGGTTTCTCCTGAGTCCCAACACTCTGCAAACATTATACTTGTGGTTCTCAAGGAGAAGACTTCTCTCCTCTTATATAGATATGATGTATTGATGTCACTGTGATGTACCATTATGTAGGTGCGGCAATGCTAGGTCTTGTGAAGAGCTCCATTGGTACAAAATTCACTGGCCAGTTTGGTGACCTTATTGCTGTAAGTATCTTTTGTGTGAAACCTGACTACCAGCTAGCCCACCTTGTTTTTCCTTCTTCTTTGTTCAGTTTATGGATTATCTGACATTATATTGCTTTACTCAGGACCTTGCTATCGACGCTACTACAACAGCAGGCGTTGACCTAGGTCAGGGTATGCGGGAAGTTGATATCAAGAAGTATATTAAAGTAGAAAAGGTTCCTGGTGGTCAGTTGGAGGATTCCAAGGTCCTCAAAGGAGTTATGTTCAATAAGGATGTTGTGGCTCCTGGCAAAATGAGGAGGAAGATAGTTAACCCACGTATAATCCTTCTGGACTCCCCTATTGAGTATAAGAAGGGAGAAAATCAGACCAATGCTGAGTTGATGAAGGAGGAAGATTGGTAAGAGGTCCTACATGTAACTTTTGTGACCATGTAGAAGTTAATGATGAATCATATTAGTTCAATGAACTTTAATGGATTCTTTAGTCTTGTATTATTATAATGAATTACTAATGTGGATTTGGTAAACTACTTGTTGCAGGCAGGTTCTGCTAGAGATGGAGGAAGAGTGCATAAAGAACCTCTGTGCACAAATTCTAAAATTTAAGCCTGATTTAGTGATCACAGAGAAAGGGCTAAGTGATCTTGCTATCCATTATTTGAGCAAGGCTGGTGTTAGTGCAATTCGTAGACTTCGGAAAACTGACAACAACAGAATTGCTAAGGCTTGTGGAGCAGTTATAGTGAACAGGCCTGAGGAGCTTCAAGAATCTGATGTGGGGACAGGAGCTGGCCTCTTTGAGGTCAAAAAGATAGGCGATGAATTCTTTGCTTTCATCGTTGACTGTAAAGATCCTAAGGCATGCACTGTTCTGTTGAGGGGAGCAAGCAAGGATGTCTTGAATGAAGTTGAGAGGAACCTGCAGGTATATCTTTGTTTATGCATCCTGCAGTCGGTGCAAACATACTTTTATAGACTGTTGCTCTACAGTTTTCTTAGTTGGGAGACATCTAAATTATAATCTCATAATCGTAAACTCCATTTGATCATCTAAGCAGCCTATGTTATTATTAAATTGCGTTGCTCTCGCTGAACACCCTTCTTGTTCTAATGTCCCTTATTAACTCCTTTTGCTGCATTGTATTTTTTTTTTTGTGATGAGATATTGTGATGAGATAATTCCATAGAACCCAACTTTATGTAAAAGGCGTCGCAAAATTTATTTCTTTTTTTGCAAACACGACATGTGAAGGTCAGCAATTTTGAGGTTATGTTACTGTCAGTTAAGATGCCATTTTTAATGCAGGACGCCATGTCTGTTGCGAGGAACATTTTGAAAAACCCAAAACTTCTACCTGGAGGTGGTGCTACCGAATTGACTGTATCAGCAACGTTGAAGCAAAAGAGTTCTTCAGTTGAAGGTGTTGAAAAGGTATTTTGTTACTGTCAGTTGCCTCTGTTATAAGGAAAATATAGAATTCTGTTATTCGTGGTCAACTTTTAATTTTGTAGTGTATTTACATAAACGATTGGGTCATTACTATGATTTTTTTAGATCTAAAACCAACTAGTCTTGAATATCTGATCTGTGTTTTATTTGTTTGTATCAGTGGCCCTATGAAGCTGCTGCTTTGGCATTTGAGGCAATTCCAAGAACACTTGCCCAAAATTGTGGTTTGAATGTTATTAGGACAATGACTCAACTCCAGGGGAAGGTAATTATCCCTAATCTCGTCTATTAATTCAGGGGCAACTTTCATTTATCTATTGGACATGGACCTATATGGAAGTGCTTGACTTCTAGTAAACAGATCTTTTTTTTCGAGTTGGGATATAGGGATTAGGGTTTCTGAGCAATGAAAAGATGTGAGGTCAACAATTTTGTTATATTTTTGCAAAAATAAACTAGCTGTCTCAAAAGTCTTAATAAAAACATGCTTATACTGGAGCTAAGCTTTACTAAGCGATTAGTCCTCCAAGACAAGCATTCCGTTGTTTAGATGTTTATGATTTGAATTGATGATGCACTACATTTATGACACCTATGGCTTTTGTTTCAGCATGCTAATGGTGAAAATGCCTGGGTTGGCCTTGATGGAAGGAGCGGTGATATTGTTGATATGAAAGAGCGAAAGGTACATCTCTCCCTTCATCAGCATGCTTGCCAATTTGCCCCAATGTTTCTGTGCCAGTCTAAGCATCAGATCGCTGTCTATTTTCAGATCTGGGACTCATACAGTGTCAAAGCACAGACATTCAAGACAGCTATTGAGGCTGCCTGCATGCTTTTGAGAATCGATGACATTGTCAGTGGTATCAAGAAGAAGCAGGCACCTGGAGCCTCAGCTCCCAAGCAGCCCCAGATTGAAACGGAAGGTGACGCGGACAATGAGCAGATGATCCCAGAGTAGATGTTGTAATGAACTTACTGGTGAAGTTATTTACTAAGGCCAGAATAGCACGTTGAGCCAGAGTTTCCGTTATCTGTGTTTGTTGGTGGCTAGGTTTAGCTTGGAAATGTACCCATTTTATATGGTTGAGTAGTCCGAGGGTTTTGGGATACAGGTTTTGAAGCGTGGCTGCTGTTTATTTAGTTTTGGACCCGTGCTGAACGACTATCAAGCAGTGAATGACTGTGCTTGTTGTATGACGCAAATCCGCTGTGTTTGGTAGTGCCCGGAGCTGTGACTCTCTTCGGTTGATTGGTACTGTTGCGTGGTCAACTTATAAGTCATAAGCTACTCATTGAGTAGCTGCGTCGTCACTTCCACTCTAGGAGGGTGACGGGTGACCACAGTACTGTGGAAGTGTTATCGCGTGGGTGTAGTTGTATTATGGAAACCGTGTGGTCATGAAGGTAGTTATGGTCAAAGTTTTGGCCCCATTTTAGATGAAATGAACCCTAGCCGCCTAGGCTCAATTTTTACCGTACTTTCAAAATAGTTTCGTGCTTTGAAAGCCATCAACAGATTTTGAAGATCATTTGCGGTTGTTATTGGGCTGATGAGTTCAGTCTCCTGCGCACACTAGAATAGAAATCATTTGCGGTAGGTGTTCAATTTTTGCACAAATACAAAAGAGGATAATAAAGAGTACAAATTTCCCTTGCGCATGTTTTATCTGAACTTCAAATTTGTAACAGATCCTAGCATTTCGCAAGCAGATGGTTAACGGACATGCAATTCGGCCGGCCTTGAAATCTTAGCTTTCAACTTTCATTTTGTGGGACTCCAATTCATCCAAAAGCATCCGTACCCAATACTCTGCCTAAAAATAAAGATGGAATCTTTGCCCTAATTCGAAAAATCGAAAGTAAACATAGTTCCACGCTGAACAGAAACGTAAATCTGAATTTTTAAAAAAGGACAAAGAAAACAAAACTTTCAATAAAGCCCCTCACCTACGTCAACCCTTCCATCGACCCCGACTAGGAAACTGAAACGGGAAAACCCAAACCCACGCCAAGAACCCAAGCAAGGCCCCCCACGCCACTGCGATCCCCCCTCCCCGAATTCCCCACCCCGCCATGCCCGACTCCGCCGATCCCCCCACCTCGCCGGATCCGGACATGCCGCCGAGGAAGCCCCTCGCCGCCGCCGGCGGCAAGCTGAGGAAACCCCTCACTGATAAGATGCGCGCCGCCGCGGAACAGCGCCTGACCCACCTCCGCGCCCACCTCCGCCTCCGTCCCCTGGACTCCGGGGCCCGGGCCCTCCTGCCGCCCCACGAGGCGGCCCTCGCCGCGCTCGGCCTCCTCGACTTCGCCCGCCTCGACCTGCGCTCCGACGCCCCACGCCCCGACCTCGTCGCCGCGCTCGTCGCCTACTACGACCCGGCCTGCAAGCGCAGCTTCGTCCGGGGCGTCCGCGTCGCCGTCTCCCGGTACGACCTGGCCCGCGCGCTCTCCCTCCCGCCGAAGCCCGCTTCCGCGGCGGCGGCGCCGCCCGACGTGGATCCCGCCGCGGTGGTGCCCGCCGTTATGCAGCTCCTGCAGGATTACGTCCTGCTCCCGTTCCAGGGCGACGACATGTGCATACTGCCCCAGGAGGTGGCCGCCGCGGAGCAGGCTGTCAGGGAGGGGTCGGCGCATAAGGTTGACTGGGCGGGCCTGATCTGGGGCCTGGTGGAGAAGGAGTTGCTTGAGCTGCCCAAGAGGGACGATGGAGTTTGCTACTTCGGGCCACATCTGCAGAGACTCATTTGGGCGCAGAAGCCAAGCCTGTTGGAGCCGCTGGATGATGGAGAGGGAGGCGAGGCTGTCCCAGAGGCATCTGTGGATGTGGATCTAGAGATGGATGAGGAGGATGGGGTTGGGGATGCTGATGCAGATGTGAAAAGCAAGAGCTTGGAGGAGCTGGAGCTGGGGGATGCAGAGATAGATGCGGGTATGGATGTTAGGGGCAAGAGCTTGGAGGAGCCTGAATTGGGGAATGCTGATGTGAGGAGTGATGGCTTGGATGAGTTGGAGTTGGGGGATGCTGTTACACGGAACAAGGTCTTGGAGGAGTTAGGTTTGGGCGATGCGGATGCCAAGAACAACAACGCAGAGAAATTGGAGGGGGTAGATGAAGATGCAAGGACCAAAAGCTTGGATAAATCTGTTGATGAGGATGTGAGGAGCAGGATCTTGGATGAACCGGAGGCTGTGGATGAGGATGCGAGGGGCAAGAGCTTTGATGAATTGGAAGTGGTGGATGAGGGTGTCAATGGTACAAACTTGGATGGATCAGGGACGGTGGATGAGCATGCAGACAGCACAAACCTGGATGGACTGGGTTTGGGATTTGTGGCAGTTGAAGCGGTGTCTGTTGAGGCGATGCCTGATGATAAAGAGAATGCGGTGGATGCAGAACCAGCAGGGGGTGATGATGTGGCAGTTGCTGCAGAAGAGGATGATGAAGAGCCCTTGGTGGAGACAGTAGTTGTGACACAGGAGGAAGTGGTGGCTGTAGCAGAGGAGGTGGGACGAGATGAGGAGGCTGAGGGGGAAGAAGAGAAGGATGCAATGGGGTTGAGTCTGGGTTTCAACTCTACAAATGGTTATGACAGTATGGATGTGGAAGAGGAAATGCATGTAGAAAATCTGGATGAGGGTGACAGTGACAATGAAGAGGTGGAGGAGTCAGAGGAGGATGCATTTGGGGAGGATAATGGTGGAGAGGACATGAATTGGAGAATTGGCGATGGCAATGGGGATGAGGGAATGACACATTCCTTACAGCGCTGTAATACATTTGGAGGCATGGAGTTTGAGAATTTGAATAAAGGGGATGCAGGGATGAGAGATGGGTTGACGTTTGATGATTTCTCTGGAAGAGGATCTTTGGAAAGGATGACATCATCGAACCTCCTCCAAGCTATGGGCTCAATTCCCTCGTCATATAATGTAGGAGAAAATGTGCATGACCTGTCCTCTGGAGAATTCTTGGCTATGGGGGCTGATGCACACAAGAGTGGAGTGGACTTGGGACCAGGAAGCTCATATTTATTTGGGAATAATGGTAAGAGGCACATTGGTGATATTGATGGCTACAATGGCAATATGCAGGTAGAAGAGCAGTTTCCTCAGTGTAATCAGCAAAAGAGGATGCGCCATAGCAACAGTAGCAGCATATCTCTTGGATCCAGCTTTTTCAATGCAAACTTTTCTGTACCTATGCAAAACTTGATGTCCGAGGCAAGCAGGCTTTATGAGCAGAAGGAGCAAGAACTTCAAAGTTTGCAGTTTGAGAAACAACATTGGTCTGACATTCTGCAGCAGAAAGAAACGCTTATCCAATCCCTAAACACAGCTCGGTTTGAGCAACAGAATAAGTATCAAGCGGAGCTTAGACGTTTCGAGCATGATTTGAATGTTATGGCCCAGTTGGTCACTACCTACAAAAGAGTTTTGAAACATACCCGGGCTTCTTTTGATGAGTACAGGAAGAAATTCCCTTGTAACAAGCCTCTTTATGGCGATGTTGCTGGTGGTGGTGGTCTTGTTCTTAGTGCAAGGGAGTTGGAGAGGAAGCGGTATGAGGAGGAGCAGCAAAAACTTGCAGTAAATGAAATGATTGAAAAGTTCCAGTCGGAGTGGTCGTCAAAGCTTGACGAGTGGAACCATTCTGTCAACTCACTGAGGAACAGAATGGAAGTACTGTACAAGGAGATTGACCTTCTCAAGGAAAACAGAAGAGCAAGATTTTCTACCCCTACGGAGGAATGAGTTTCCTGACAGGTATGTGGATTGGCATACAGATGTAGTCTATTGTAATGAGGAAATGGTTTGGACAATGCCATGTTTTCTGTATGGTTTGTATGTGTTTATTTACTGTTTTTTCATAGAGCATTACACAATCTTGATATGTTGAACGCTTTTGAATCATTTCGTACTTTTTTTAGCATTTCTTTTAATTAACTAAATGGATAAAATTGTTAAAAAACTAGGAAGATAGCCATATAACCTGCTTCACCATGCAGTATTCTCTTTTTGCCTGTCATCAAATTTCCCATTGAACTACTACACATCCTGGAATCACCATAGGCATGTAATAAAAAAAAAAAATCAACCTGTGGGGGGTAAGACAGCCCCGTTTTGGATTGTTAGCAACTATCTTTGGTAAATATTGTATGAGTTAGTTTTAAGGTACACAGGTCAGCTTGGCTGGTATGTCATACTATAATATTTTACCAGTTTCCTTGATAGGTGAACGCTATGTTAAAATCACATGTCAGGTTAGTTGGGTTCATGACAGGAACATAGCTATAAGCCTGGATATTCTAGCAAGTTAACGGAAAATGCTGTCTTGCTATAAGGTTATCATAGTTTGTAATTTCATAATTATCATTTACTTGTTCATTTCTGATATATAAGGAACAAGTAAGCATATGGTGTGCTTTGAATACTTGATCTGTAGAGAACCTGTGATTCATGGGGGTTGGTAAGTGATAGTAATCCCAGTTCTATGTTGTAATATGAAGTCTGGAAATGATGGTGTTTAGAAAAATGCCTGGTCATGCAAATCTGAGAGCAATACCTGGTCATGCAAATCTGAGTACAAAGTGAGATCGTACATTAAGCCACATAAAGAAGTTGTAGTTGGCCACAGAGAAAATTATTTACTTCACACCAGAAGAAAGTTGGATTTGCCCCTATGGTCTACAGAATCAACAAGAGCCACAGGATATTTAATCTTTGCTATTTACATCAGTATAATCAGTTACATGGGGAAAAGATCGTTAGTGAAAACAATCGACAATTATTGCTGTGGCTGCTAACTAAATAATAAAACGTCCAAAACTAAAACTTGGATGAGAAACAAAGGATGTTACTACATCACCAAAATTAAAGAATTTTACAGCTTCTGCATCTAGCCAATGATGACAACTTCACAATCTAAGACCTAACTGCGACTACTCGTGCCATGCTTCCCCAGAGCTGCTTTTTCGATGGAGACTACCGCCACCCGCCCTTTTGCCTTCACTGTGGACAACGAAGGAGCAGCTACTTTCTTCAACCACGATGGTGGAAGGATGGATGCATGTGGCTGCCCACAGTGAGCTCCTGCGTGCTCTGGATGCACCGTGTCCACTGTTGCTGGTGTGATTGTGTGCAAGTGCTTGCTTGCTCTGCACGCGCTGCCTTGACGGTGCCATTTGTATGGGTGTGAGTCCGGCCAACGCTATCTGCTGTTTAACACTGCTCGCATGCCTTTTTTTGAGGAAAACAGCAGGGGAGGCCCCTACTGACTTTTTCTATATATATGATAAAAAAAGTTATTTACAGGGTGGACCATAGGTCCAAAGAAGAAAGGAAAAAACATTAAAAGAAATTACATATCCAAGGTTCTAACTCCTGCTTTAAGGAGGGCTTGGCCCTAAGCAAAACAAGCTTTAACTCCTCCTTAAAGATAGACTTCCAACGCTGCAAAGATAAGTGCACACCATCAAAAATGACTTCATTTCGATGTTTCCAAGTGGCCCAGCATGCAAGCATCAGTATCTCTCTGAAGATGCGTGACCCAAAGACTCGACGAGCATCAATGATCCTCTCATCAATGTTTAGATGTAAGTTCCAGTTAATTCCCAGAAGGCGCCAGCACCAGTCACTAAAGGGGCATGTGAAAAAAAGGTGATCTCGAGTTTCCTCATAACCTGAACTGCATAAAGCACAACTGTAGTCATCCAGGTGACGTCGCTTGCGTCTTAGAATGTTTCTTGTATTCAGCCTGTCTTTGATCAGTAACCAAAAAGAGAACTTGTGCCTCCCCCGGCAGCAAGATTTCTAGAGCCAAGCAAAGATAGGACTAGCGTGAGCAGATCCTTTCAGTTGCAAGTAAGCTTTCTTGGACTTGTACTCACCAGAGCCCCAAATGTAGACCCATGAATCATGCCTGTTCTCGTCCCTCGGAAAGTTTTGTAGCATGGCATTAAGCTCAACAAGTTGGTCTGAGGCCTCAACAGATAGAGGCAAAAAGAATTGGGTGACTGTCTGCTGCCTCATGAATTTCTCCACTGAAATTCTTTTATCCTTGGCAAAAGAAAAGAGTTGTGGAAATTGTCGCTGCAGAACACCTAAGTCCCACTGGTCACTCCAAAAGCAAACGGTGTTTCCTTGATTCACTTGACAGGTGGCAAGTTTCATGAAATCATCAGAGAAAGATAGAACATCCCTCCACCAGAATGATCCAGCATTTCGTTTGGCATGTGGGACCATCGGCCTGGTATAAAAATGCTGCCAGGTGAGAGAAACCCAAGGAAGATCACTGTGATTGTAGAATTTATGCAGGAACTTCAGCAGTAGAGATGTGTTTTGTGTCCTCAGATCAATAATCCCAAGTCCACCATCCTTCTTGGACTTGCAAGCGTCTGGCCAAGCAACTAGGCAGCCTCCTTTGCGGTTTACATCACCTCTATCCCAGAGACAGTGCTTTCTATACACATCTATCTGATTGAGGACTCCAACAGGGATTTTCAGAGTGCATAAATAGAAGGTTGGGATGGCAGAAAGCACTGAGTTGACAAGAATCAATCTGCCAGCATAGGTAAGGAAAGGTGTAATGCCCATCATGCGTCTTTCAATTCGAGATACCAAGGGTAGATAGTCCACAACTGCAGGTCTAGTAGTGCCAAGAGGTAATCCAAGGTAGGTGAAAGGCATAGAACCAACTTGACAGTCAAAGGCCTGTGCTAAAACAATGACCTTTGAGGGCTCAACATTGATGGGAACAATTGATGATTTAGAGTAGTTAACCTTCAGCCCAGTGGACACAGCAAAGGTGTTCAAGATCCCTTTGAGAGTTAGAAGCTGATCTTGATCAGCAGGTAGTACGAGCAAAGTATCATCAGCATACTGAATAATGGGAAAATCACCTCCAAAGTTGGGACCCAAAGGGTGTTGCAACTCACCAGTCTGAGCAGCCTGGTTAATAACTGATTGAAGGAGGTCAGCAGCCATAACAAACAATAGAGGTGATAAAGGATCTCCCTGACGAACTCCTCTTTTACACTTGAAGCTGTTACCTGGTACACCATTCAGTAAGACTGAAGAGGAGCCTGAGGAAAGGATCAGGTGTATCCAGTTAACCCATTTTGCAGAAAAGCCTTTGTGTTGAAACATATCCAAAATGACCTGATGCTCCACTTTATCAAAGGCCTTTTCAAAGTCTAATTTGAGAATAAGGATTTCTTTTTTGCTCTGGTGGCAAATGTGTAGGAATTGAAATGCCCAGGCGAGACAGTCCTGTATAGTCCTTCCCTTGATGAAGCCATACTGGTTTGCATGCACAACTGACAGAATGACCGTTTGCAATCTGTTGGCCAAAATTTTGGTGATTAGCTTCAGAGAGTAATTAAGCAGAGAAATTGGCCTAAAGTCATTGACAGTTCTTGGGCTGTCAATCTTGGGGATCAAAGTGATAAAGGAGCCGTTGATACATTCAAGATCAATTGTGCCATTTGAAAAACCCTCACACAGTCTGTAGAAGTCACCAGCTATGATATTCCAGCATTTTTTCATGAAAAAACCATTGAATCCATCAGGCCCAGGTGCATGATCCGAGGGCATATCCTTCAAAGCACCATCAATTTCTTCTTTGGAGAATGGATCATCTAAGGGAGGCAGTGGAACTGCAGTAATCAGCATGTCAAGGTCAAATAAAATTCCAGTGAATTCAGAGATCCCCAATCTGTCACGAAAGGAGCTCCAGAGTAACCCAGCTTTAAGATCATGATCATGGACAACTGTTCCATCAGCAGCAGTGAGTGAGGCAATGGAATTTCTTCTGAAGGAGTGTGTTGCCATGGCTTGAAATAGTTTGGAATTCTCATCCCCAAATTTAACCCATCTGATTGTAGAGCGCTGCTTCCAGTAGATTCTCTTAGCTGCTAGGAGGTTCTGTAGATATTTCTTAACAATGAGCCGAAAATTGGTTTCAGCCAAGCTTAGAACCCTTTGATCCTCTAAACCATCCAAGAGAGCAATCACCCAACTGCAGTTATTGATGAGTTTATTTAGCTTTGACAGCTCTCTGCTCCATTTTTTCAGCCCTTTTCTCAACTGCTTGAATTTACCACAAATGGTCTTAGCCATATTTGCATAAAAGGGGTTTGAATGCCAGTGATCCTTGACAACATCAAAAAAACCAGGGAAATCAGCCCAGTAATTCTCAAACCGAAAAATAGAGGCTCTTGGGATGTGGGGTTTGAATGCCAGTGATCCTTGACAACATCAAAAAAACCAGGGAAATCAGCCCAGTAATTCTCAAACCGAAAAATAGAGGCTCTTGGGATGTGGGAGTCCACCTTGATCACATATGGGATGTGATCAGAAATGGGTCTTGAGAGGGGTTTAACAGCAGTTGCAGGATAAGACAAGGTCCAAGATGAGGAAGTGAAAACCCAATCTAGCTTTTCTAGCAGCGGATCATCCTGCATGTTACTCCAAGTATATTGTCGGCCTTCAAAAGGAATGTCAACAAGGTCCAAATGCTGAATCATGTCATTGAAGGTAAACATGTCATTAATACTTCCACCAGGCTTGTTTCTGTCATTGGCTGACCTGATGAAGTTAAAATCCCCCACTAAGAGCCAATCATCCAAAGTAGTGGAGTCAAAATTGTAGAGCCAAAAAATGAAATCAGCCTTCTCAGCAGCAGAACAGGGACCGTAAATATTAGTCAAATGGAAGATGGCACCAGACAGGGAGGAGGTAAATTTAACAGTTATAGCATAGTCATTCATATGTATCACATCTCCAGTAAATGTGTTTCCATTCCAGCACATCAGAAGACCACCAGAAGCTCCTACCGATGGAGCAAAAGCAAATTTATTAAGATGCCTGGGACAAAACTTAGAAATATAGGCCTGATCAAAGTTTTCCCTTTTAGTTTCCTGGATACAAACTATAGATGCTGCACTTTCTGTGATTTTGCTTCTGATATGGTCCCACTTCTCTTGGGAGTTAATACCTCTCACATTCCAGGATAGGATGCTCCAGTCCTTAGTACGATTATTCGAAGTTGGATGATTCATGGGTAACAGATGCAAGAGTGATTAATTGCTCATATGCACATATAAGCAACAGCACCATAACAGATAAGCAAGAAGAGATCTGATAACCAGAGAACCAAAGCTTAAGAAGAGCCCAAAGGGCAAGTTGATAAGGACTACAAAGTGCAGAAGTAAACATCTGAAAGTTTTCAGCTACAACTTCAAAAGAAGGTGCTCTATGAAAGCAGCACCGATAACTAGCCTTATTACACTTAATCATCATCAGAGGCTAAAAGGGCATCAGCAGAAACAGCCTCAGGCTGCATCTTGAGGAAGCTTGTTCCTATGGCTTGAAGCATATCTGTAGGGAGATGTGGAGCAGGAGCTGTGCCAGGGGCGTTGACGCTCTGGTAAGCTGGGACAATTGCAAGCGGCTCAGCATTCACCTCCACCTCAACAGGTTCCTCTGATACTCCTTCTCCAGAAGCATCCACATTGGAGCAAACCACAGCACTACTGCTCTCCTTGAAGCCACGCAACTTCTTAGTGATCCTGGAGCTGCGACGGAGGAACTTGGAGTCCAGCGGGCATTTGAGCTTCTTAGCACGCCTCTTACGTGTGGTCCTGGGTGTGGGCATCTTGTCCAGGATTTCAACTTTCTCATCATCGACAGAGGCAGGTTGCTTCCCACATGGTTCCTGATCCAAAGGATCAACCAAAATCTTAGCCAGATGCCAAAGAGAATTGGAATCAGCAAAAAAAGAAGGGACAGGAGCATCCAGGTTTATGACTAAACGATTGACAGAGGAAAAAGCTGTGTGAAGATGATGACTTTGAGGGAAAAGGGAAGTAAACACCTGATCAAGAGCAGAGCGCAGAGGAATAACAGGTGCAGGTGGAGCTGGATCAACCATCGCATTGCCATCATCTGCATGTGAGCCCCCTTGCATGCCCACGACATTCTCAGAGCCAACACTACCAGCATCAACAACCAGATCATTCACAGCTTTTCCATCAGAAGGTTCAGAAGCACCTGCTGCAGAGGCACCCACCTCCCCCAGGCCATGGTCTCCCAGATCAGGGGTAGGAGTTCTATGCAGTCCACCAGATGCCTCAAAATCTCTGGCCGCCGGTGATAGATCAGCCATGGCCTGCTGAACATTCTGAACATTGCCAATCTCTTCATCGCCCGAAATCTGGTGTGTCATGGAGCTATCAGAGGGTGCAGCCACGTGTTGCATCCATCTAGGTGCCGGGTAGGGCATTGGGTGTGCAGGTCCATGATCCGGGGGCAATTCCTCATCCCCACCAAGAACCACATCAACAGCAGAGAGAATAAACACAGGGATCGTGAAACTTCTAGCCCTCGGAGCTTGACCAACTGACACTACAAAGTCATCAGGAATATCTTGCTCTTTGTTGACCAACACTTTCACTATGATTCTAGCCATCGTGACAGAAGGATGCACATGTAACAGGTGAGCAAAACTGCAAATAGCCTTTCCAACTAGTGACAGAGACCGAGCATCCGTGGGGTAGCACATAAGCATCAGCCACACCTCTCTGTCCATCTCTACAGAACGAAAGTTTGCACCCTCATCGTGCCTAATGAAGTGGACGAGATACTGACCCATCTGACGAGGAGGACCCAACAGGAACCGATCACGCTCCAGGATCGAAGTGAAGCGGACATAGGCATCTCCAATGGGGCAGGGCTGAACTTCGGGTGCCCGGACCCCTTCCTCCAGCAAGAAATCGTGCAGAGCACGAGCCATGGGGACAAAATCTTCTTTGGCCACCGAAGGAGTGAGATGAGCAATGGCAAGATCCTCATTGGTACGCTCAAGATTGAGAGCAAGGCAAGCACGGGGGCGCGGAGGCGGCACGTAGGGCAGCACTCGCGGGGCCCAGACGAAGCCAGGTGGAAGGTGGTGGCGGGGATCAATGGCGAAGTTCGCCATTGTGGGGAGAGGTAGGGGCGGCGGCGGCGGAAGAGCGGCGGAGAAAGCGGGAGAGAGTTCTGGTGGTTTCTCCGAGGAAGGCGAGGCGTCAGGTTCACCAGAGGGGCGAGCCTCTTTAATGCGCCAGGTCCTCTTCCGAGTGAAAACTGGGCCGGATGGGCGGTCAGCCCTACTCTTCTTGGGCCGGCAAAAGCGAGCAATGTGACCCAGACCAAAGCAGGATCGGCATCTAATTTTCGAAACACAATCGGTCACCCGATGATCACGCGATAAACAGCGAAAACAACGCTGATCAGGATTTCGAAAATGTGACCCACCGTGATCACGGGGACGAGAAGGGTGACCAGACGAGGCAAGATCATCATGAGAATAATTCTTAACATAATCAGCTGGAAAAGAGAGCCTCTTGAAAACCGATCTGGGATTATGTGAATGATTTGTGGAGGTTGATTTAACAACAGCAGCATAAGATTTTCGAGTGGATTTGCTCATTGCCATAGTCCACTCTGCATCTTGTTCATCTTTCCAGGCAGCAAAATGACGCCTCCAATCAGGGCCTCCAGAGCCCCATAGGGCGAAGAACACATCAAAGGATTTACATTTGAAATGCCTAAATTTGTAAATCAAGAACCCCACTTGCTTGGAGAAAACAGAAAAACGAAACATGGCACCAGAGAGATGCACGACACGAAAGTCTGAATCAATGCCACCAAGACATGACTGAAGCATGAGACCAACCGAATCCACATTCAGGCGGATCGCAGAGCGCCCAAAAGAGGCCACCAGGAAGAACTCCGAACTAGAGAAGCCAGGAGAGAAACTGACCGGGGAGGAAAATCGATCATGGACGAGGCGTTGGATCTCAAGTCCCGGACCAAAATCAAGGTCCGAGAGACCACCCATGGCCGCCACGGGGGGATCACCATGATCGCCAGAAGCGGGGAGGTGGAGGGGCCGCCATTTTCTTCCCCTACGTAAAGCGAGAGGTCCTTGATTTTGGTCCGGGACTTGAGATCCAACGCCTCGTCCATGATCGATTTTCCTCCCCGGTCAGTTTCTCTCCTGGCTTCTCTAGTTCGGAGTTCTTCCTGGTGGCCTCTTTTGGGCGCTCTGCGATCCGCCTGAATGTGGATTCGGTTGGTCTCATGCTTCAGTCATGTCTTGGTGGCATTGATTCAGACTTTCGTGTCGTGCATCTCTCTGGTGCCATGTTTCGTTTTTCTGTTTTCTCCAAGCAAGTGGGGTTCTTGATTTACAAATTTAGGCATTTCAAATGTAAATCCTTTTGCTTGTCGCGATAGCCGCCTGCTGCCAAGCCCTCCACAGCCAACCCCACTGTCGCTCCCTGTGGCTCCCTTTAGCAAAAGCCACCACCACTCCCCCGGCTTAGCCCGCTGCCACCGCAGATCTAGGTTCAGTGGGAAGTCTCTTTGGTGGGTGCGGCTGGCTAGGGACTGACAACTGGGTGTGGTCATGTGGATGTGGGTGGGAATTGGGGACAGAGTAAATTATGTTTCGGTCTCAAGAGTTGGCCACATAAGGGCATTATTGTGCATAAATCCAAAAGGAAAAAGTCTAAATTACCCCTTCAACTATAGTCAAAAGTCTAAATAACCCCCTGAACTATATTTTGGTTCAATTTACTCCCACAACTTTGCCGATTGGTCCAACTTAACCCTTAGTAAAATTTGTCTTTTTTGTTTCTCCACTCACAAATAGAGATTTAACTTCAAATTTTGTGGGATGACAGAGAACAACATATATTATGTTAAAAAATATCATATAATTTTTTGTGCTTAATTTTTATGCAGTTTATATTTAATTTATAATTATATGTACTACTCTATTAAAATAATACTGAAAAATTCATAATATATTTTTCTAATATAAGTTATCATGTTGGCTATCACACAGCAAAATTTGAACTTAAAACTCTATTTGTACGTGGAGATACAAAAAAGACAAATTATGTTAAGGGATAAGTTGAACCAATTGACATAGTTTAGGGGGTTATTTGAACCAAAAAATAGTATAGGGGGTTATCTAGACTTTGGCTATTAGTTGAGGGGGTAATTTAGACTTTTTCCAATCCAAAATGTGATATCGCACGAGGAAATTCTGATAGAAGTGCCTAATGGAGAGGACGACAGTGTCACATATGGCATGGACGTTAAAAGCATTGTCAAATAAGGAAGTTCTAAATTTTCAGGATCAAATAGGACATCTCTCTTATCTTTTAGTGTCAAATAAGCAATTCTATCTTGGCCATTTGATTGACCTTTACACTAGGCCTGGGATAGGTTTATGAAAAATCTATTGGTATCACTTTCACTTCGTAATCTGGATTCGGGATATACATATTGGTTGTCAAAGTTTAAAATGTCTAACTGGATTTGGTCCAAAATGACACATTATCAGCAATCTGCTAGATATGGCCTGTTTTCTAAAATCAGCTGGGGCCTGGGGGCCCTAAAAAGTTGGGAGGGTAAGAGCATCTCCAGCAGCATATGTAAATTTGAAGACCTAAAACTTAGTTTAGGTTTAGGAGAGAGAAGATTTTCAGAGAACTTTTGTGCTCTTCTCCAACAGCATACCTAAAACTGGATACCTATAAAATCATTTTGCTTCCTTCTTTCATCCAATGAATTGTGCATATGAGCTCCAAATGAATTCTAGATTTAATCACTTGATATATTCAAACATAATTCAAATTCAAGCCATGCTAGCATAATCCATACTCCTCTCCACAAGCCAAAATGCATAGCTTGACAATGTTAAAAACATCACGCATACACCTGTGTTAATAGACAAAGCACATAAAGAGACATCAACTGATATGGTGCTACCCTCGGTGTTTGGATTCAATTTGGTAACATAAAGTTCAATATATTAAAACAAACACCATCTCAGGCTGACATGTTCAACAAGATTATTAATCAAGAAAATGAAGTGCCAATACATGCATCCCAAGCTGCATAGAGGCCCAACACATGCATTCAAGACAAGTGGGCATACAATCTTTCTATGTACAAGCACAGAACAAGAAGAACTTCATTCACTCCCATCGCCAGCAACATCTGTGGAGCTATCATTGCCACCAAAAGCGCCATTACCACTCAAGTCAGTAGGGATCCCATTACTACCATTAGCACCAAACCCACCCATGTAGAACCCTCCTGTGTTTCTTGCCACCAAGACCTGATCCCGTAAAAGCTCAAAGTAGGCTCGTCCCTTTTCATTGAGATTTGTTGGGTCCATGAACATGATCCTTTGCTCTTGTTCTAGCCTCTTGGCCCTCTCCTCAGTTGCAGCCCTCCTCTCCTCAGCTGCAGCTCTCCTCTCCTGAGCAACCGCCCTCCTCTCCTCAGCCGCTGCTATTCTCTCCTGCATTTGTTTGAGCTCTGTCCACCTTGAAGTCTTAAATTCTTTCCTTTCAGCAGCAAGCTCCTTCCTTGTTAACACCATGTTGTCCAAGGACTCCTTGTATGCAGTTTTTGCTCCTTTCTTTGACTTCTCCTTCTCTGCCTTCCTACCGGGCGGCCTCTTTGTCGGTGCCGCTGAGCTTGGAGTAGGGCTTCTTCTTCCATCAGAGTCATCATCATTGGAGTCATCATGGTCCATACGATTGTCATCAACTAGAGAGCAAGAGTTGCTTGATTTCTTACTCTTTGTTGGCACATCATTGTTTCTTGTCCTCCATTTTTCATGATGCTCAAGTAAGATCCAACAATGCTGCAAAGCAAATGCCTTTCCTGCCTTTCCACCCTTCTTGGGTTTTCCCTTGTACAATTGTTGAGCAATGTTCACCTGTCCACACACAGAGAAAATGAATTAGAAAAAAGTAGCAAGCATAGCGATAAACCTAGTGAACAATGCAAAAAAAGCATCACCTTATCTTGAGCATTTGCGCCACTTGGATTGAGCCACTCAACTTGCTCCAAGCATGATGCCCACTTGCTGCAACTGGTTTGTATTATTTGCCATCGATGAGTGACAGAAATTTGAGAGCGAAATATTCCACTATTGTTGTTGCGCTGAAAGTGATCATATATGCGCTTGCCAGTAAGTTGCTCCATTTTGTTCATTCCCAGTGATTGGATCAAGAGTAATGGTCTGCAATGCCTTGACCATGGTCTCATCCTCAACAACTGTGAAATTTACTCCCCTTGAACCCTTCTTCTTAGGCAGCACTGTCTCATCATCAGCATCCGAGCCAATATCCTCATCAATAGTGTTTTGGTCAGCATCAAGGGCAGAGTTTGTATGAGAGCCAAATGCTTGTCCATTCATTATGTTGAGAAAAGACTCATCATCCATGCTAGATAGCAAAAAAAATACAAATTATATTCAAATCACCGGTGCACATTGATCAACAAATTTGGAAACAAATAAAAGAAATATCTTTTTTATGTCACCCTTCATTTACTAGCCTGATCTACAACTGGTATGTTTAGACATGCCTAGAGTAGTGTGTTTTCCCCCAAATGCCATTGAAGATATTGCAGGTTGTTTTTTCGGGATCAGAAAAAAACTGATCACTACACAAGATCAACTATCACAAACTATGAGTACTATATACAATCTTCAGGGAAATAATAGCCCTGACCTTTAAACATAATCTCTAGGCAAATCCACTAGCATGTCATCTGATCTTAATTTATTTTGCAAGTCAATTGTTATTCATGTAATCCTGATTGATTAGAGTTTGTACCAATCAGTCATTGATTTGATGGTGTGCAGCTTTTGGGTGGCTAGTCCTAGTGATGGATCTTTACTCTTTAATGACAAGAAAGCAACCTGTGTCTAGGAAGACTAAGCGAACAAACACAGGCAAAGACTAGCAATGAAAAAAATTAAGAAAGACATCTCACTACCTCATTCAGTCTAGTTCTATTCAATAGACTAGTAAAATAACATAACTTCATGGCAAATCAATGAGTATTTGTAAGGCTTCAGTAGTAGTTACCTTTCAGGAATTTCACTGAGCACCTGCTGTGCACATGGCGAAACAGGGTTGAGCTCAATTGGAGGCACCGATAGATCACC
>CM014273.1:22003785-22024097 GCA_004135705.1 Alloteropsis semialata | reverse complement strand
TGAGCTCCAACGACGGTGCCCAAGTATGACGGGGACACGAATCCCAGCGTCTGGCTGGAGGACTACCGACTAGCGTGCCACGCGGACGGAGCACAAGACGACTACTGCAAGAACCTCCCCCTTCACCTTGCCGACTCGGCGCGAACATGGTTAGAACACCTCCCCGACGGCAAGATTGACAGTTGGGCACAGCTGCGCGATGCGTTCATTGGCAACTTCCAGGGTACCTACACACGTCTAGGAAACCCGTGGGATCTGCGCAATTGCCTCCAAAGGAAGGACGAAAGCCTGCATGACTACATCAAGCGTTTCTCCAAGCGGTGCACCGAGCTGCCCCGCACCGCCGACACCGACGTCGTCTCGGCATTCCAATTTGGAACCACCTGCGCGACCCTCATTCATGAACTAGGGCGCAAGAAGCCGCGAACCATCTGAGAGCTCCTCGACATCGCCACTGACCATGCCGATGGGGAAGACGCAGTCGCCGCAACCCTTGACCGAGCCCAAAGCAAGGGCAAGCAGTTGGAGGGAGCCGGCGAAGGCACCTCTACTCAAGCCAACAATAAGAAGAAAAAGGACAAGCGGCGGCGCGACGGCAACATGGTGGTGGCAGCCGAACGAAAAGCTACCAAGCCCAGAGGGAGCGCGCCAAAGGACCACTTCGAGAAGCTCCTCGAGGCCCCGTGCACCAATCACGAGGGCCCCGTCAAGCATGCCTTGAAAGATTGTAAGCTCATGAAGAGTTTCCTCACTGGGACCCTGAAGAAGAAAACCCCGAGGCGGCCAAAGATGGAGCCAGGGGCCCGAACGACGACGACAACGAATACCCTAGGGAAGACGGCGCTGTCATGATGATCTTTGGAGGGTCCGCGGCCTGCCCTTCAAGGCGCACGGAAAAGCTGATTCGGCGGGAGGTCTGTAACACGGAGCCCACGGTGCCCTCCTACCTCAAGTGGTCGGAGGCCCGGATCACTTTCGACCGCTCTGATCACCCCGACCACGTCCCGCAACCGGGGAGATACCCGCTCGTTGTCGCTCCCCTTTTCGGCATGAAGCGCATCCACAAGGTGCTGATGGACGGAGGAAGCGGCCTCAACATCCTCTACGCCGAAACTCTTGACGAAATGGGATCCCGCGATCCCGACTGCGACCGTCCACGGCGCCCTTCCACGGAGTCGTTCCCGGTGCGGACGCGGTACCCCTCGGGCAGATCGACCTGCCTGTCACCTTCGGGACTCCGCGTAACTTCCGGAGGGAGACCCTCACTTTCGAAGTGGTGGGATTCCCAGGCACGTATCATGCCATCCTCGGGAGGCCAGCGTACGCGAAGTTCATGGCTGTCCCGAACTATACATATCTCAAGCGGAAGAACCCCGGGCCCAAGGGCATCATTACGGTGGGAACTTCCTTTGAGCACACGTATGCATGCAACACTGAGTGCTTCCAGTTCGCGGAGGCACTCATCCGGTCCGAGAAACTCACCGCAGAGCCTTCTCCTAGGGACCTCGATATCCCCGAGTCGTCTAAGCGAGCCGCTTGCTCCTTTGAGCCGGCCAAAGACGCCAAGGAGGTTACCGTCGCCGACGACGGCCGCACCCTCCGTATCGGGACGGTGCTCGATCCAAAATAGGGAAGCGCGCTCGTCGACTTCCTCCAAGCAAACCTCGACATGTTTGCATGGAAGCCCTCGGACATGCCGGGGATTCCAAGGGAGGTCGCCGAGCACAAACTTAACGTCAAGCCTGGCTCACGACCGGTCAAACAGAGGCTCCGACGCTTCGACAAGGACAAGTGCAAGGCCATCGGCGAGGAGATCAAGAAGCTCCTTAGCGCAGGCTTTATTAGGGAAGTATACCACCCCGAGTGGTTAGCAAACCCCGTCCTTGTAAAAAAGAAGAATAGGAAATAGAGGATTGTATGTTGACTATACCGGCCTTATCAAGGCATGTCCAAAAGATTTCTTCCCCCTTCCTCGCATAGATCAGGTGGTCGACTCCACCGCTGGGTGCGAAACCCTTTGCTTTCTCGATGCTTAATCCGGCTACCATCAGATCGCAATGAGTTTGGCCGACCAACTCGCGACATCTTTCAGCACGCCTTTCGGCACTTTCTGCTACTCGTCTATGCCATTCGGGCTAAACAACGTGGGCGCCATGTTCCAGAGATGCATGCGTCGCATCTTCGGCGATCTCATCGGTCGACTGGTTGAAGCATACGTTGACGACATTGTGGTGAAATCCAAGCGCGTTCGGCGACTTAGTCCCAGACCTAGCGGCGGTCTTCGAGAAGCTCAGGCAAAACAAGGTGAAGCTCAACCCCGAAAAGTGCATTTTTGGGGTTCTGAGAGGCATGCTCCTCGGCCTTGTCGTGTCGGAACGCGGCATCGAGGCCAATCCTGAGAAGATCTCTGCCATCACTAACATGGGGCCCATCCAGAACTTGAAGGAGGTCCAGCGCGTCATAGGGTGCTTGGCCGCGCTCAGCCGTTTCATCGCATGACTCGGTGAGCGGAGCCTGCCTTTATATCGCCTGTTAAAGAAGTCGGACCACTTCATCTGGAACACTGAGGCTCAAGAGGCCCTCGATTCGCTCAAGACGTTGCTAAAAAGCCCACCGATCCTGACAGCCCCGACTGAGGGAGAATCCATGCTGCTTTACATTGCGGCAACCACCCGGGTGGTAAGTGCCACCCTTGTCGTCGAGCGCGACGAACCCGGGAAAGTTCAGAAGGTACAACGCCCAATCTACTTCATCAGCGAAGTCCTGTCCAACACAAAGGTGCGATACCCCCAGATCCAGAAGCTAGTCTACGCGGTCTTCATCACCAAACGAATGCTCAGGCACTACTTTGACGCTCATCCCATTACGGTGGTGTCAAAGTATCCGCTCGGCGAGGTGATCCAGAGCCCCGAAGCCGAAGGAAGGATAGCCAAGTGGACGCTTGAGCTGATGGGGAAGAACATCACCTACGCCCCGCGGAACGCCATCAAGTCACATGGCGTTGGCCAACTTCGTCGTTGAGTGGACTGAGGTCCAAACCCCCCGGCCTCCATCGAGCACGAAACCTGGGTCATGTACTTTGACGGATCACTTATGAAGGAGGGAGCCGGCGTCGGCCTTGTCTTCGTTTCGCCTCTGGGCGTGCGCATGAAGTACATGGTCCGACTACACTTCCCGGCTTCCAACAACGCCGCCGAGTATGAAGCTCTTATCAACGGGCTCTGTATCGCCCTTGAGCTGGGAATACGGCGTCTCGAAATCTGTGGTGATTCAGAGCTAGTCATCGATCAGGTAATGAAAGAATCAAGCTACGTCAACCCAAAGATGGCTGCATACTGCCAGGCAGTCCGCGAACTGGAAGACAAGTTCCACGGCCTTGAGCTCAAGCACATCCTGCGACGATACAACGAGGCGGCCGACACCCTCGCGAAGGCGGCCTCCAACCAAAAGCCCGTTCCCAATGGCGTCTTCACCAAGGACCAGTACACTCCATCCGTTCGACTCGACGACGAGCCACCAGAGCCTCCGACGCAAGAAGCAACAGAAGTGATGGAAATTGACGGAGTAAGGGAGCCCAACCTCGAAGATCCAGATTGGAGATTCCCGCTCCTCGAGTGGATCATGCAAAGCAAGCTTCCTCCCGACAGGACTGAAGCTCGGCGGGTCGCACGCTGGGCCAAGTCATTCACTCTCATCCAGGGAGAGCTCTACAGGCAAAGCGCCTCCGGCATCCTGATGCGTTGCATCCCGGTCGACCAAGGGAGGGAGTTGCTGAAGGACATCCACGGCGGAGCATGCGGACACCACGCCGCGCCGAGAACTCTCGTCGGCAAAGCTTTCCGACAAGGCTTTTATTGGCCGACCGCCGTCACCGACGCCAAGGACATCATGCGCAGCTGTGAAGGTTGCCAATTCTACGCATGACAAACTCACCTCCCGGCACAAGCACTGCAGACCATCCCCATCACCTGGCCCTTTGCTGTATGGGGATTGGATCTAGTCGGGCCATTGAAAGAAAGCGCCCGGGGGCTTCACGCATCTCCTCGTCGCAAATTCACCAAGTGGATCGAGGCAAGGCCTATCAAGAGGGTTCGCTCGGAGGAAGCTGTCCAGTTCTTCACCGACATCGTCCACCGCTTTGGAGTCCCAAATGCGATCATCACCGACAACGGCACCCAGTTCACGGGCAAGAAGTTCCTCAACTTCTGCGACGCCTACAACATCCGAGTGGATTGGGCCGCCGTCAGCCATCCTAAAACCAATGGACAGGTGGAAAGGGCGAATGGCATGATCTTGCAGGGGCTGAAGCCATGAATCTTCAAGCGCCTTGAGAAGTTTCGAGCAAGGTGGGTCGCAGAGCTCCCGTCCGTCATCTGGAGCTTGCGGACCACTCCGAGCCGGGCTACCGGCTGCACGCCTTTCTTCATGGTTCACGGGTACGAGGCGGTCCTCCCGACGGACCTCGACTATGGAAGCCTGAGGGATCGAGCCTACGACGACGAGGGGAACCAGGCCTCTCTAGAAGACGCCGTCGACCAGCTGGATGAAGCACGCAGCGTCGCCCTATTCCACTCGACCAAGTACCAACAAGCCTTGCTGCGGTACCACGACCGCAACATCAGAAGCCGAGCGTTTCAAGGCAGCGACCTGGTCCTCCGACGAGTCCAGAGCAACCGCGACCGGCACAAGCTATCGCCGCGGTGGGAAGACCCTTACATCGTCGACCAAGCCTTCCGTCCGGGAACTTTCAAGCTCAAGGACGCCGACGGCCAAGTTCTCTCCAACGCTTGGAACATAGAGCAGCTACGTCGCTTTTACCCTTAAAAGTACCTGTACTTTGTCATCCGCTTACGATAATAAAAAGTGCTACTTCGTTCCGAGTACCTTATAAGCCTGTGGTCATTTTCCGAAACGCACCCTTCGAGCTCCCTAAACTGAGCAGCGAGCAACCCCTCCCCGCGCAGGGTCGCCCGCCGCTCGGGGGCTCCACCCGGGGCACGGTGCCCCTCCTTTTTTCGCAATTAATCCTGACAAACGAAAACAAACGATCGCCCCCGTATGCGATCAGTGGTACACTTTTGCGCTTAAGGGAAAAGAAGGACCAGCTGGTGCGGCCTTGTGATTGCGCCCGTCCAAGCTCCGAGTACCTACGCCCCCGCGGCTACGGCGCTAGACTTGCGGGCAAGATCCAAGCCCTCGGGCTGATCTCTTTTTTCTTCCCGAGAGCAATAAGGAAACCGCTCCGACTAGTTTTTGCTTTCAACGCTTAAGGCTGCTGCCCATCATTGTTCGGCCTCCCGAAACTGCTCGGGGGCTGCAAGTCCGAGTGGTACCGCTATGCGACTAGGTCAGGCCAAACTCCTGAGTTCCTACGCCCCGATGGCTACGGAACGGAGCCCGGCCAGCAAGGTCCTAAGCCTTACCATCTCGACTAGTGGTCCCAAATAACTCGGGAGAAAACAAAAATAGCAAGCAACAGATAAAAGCACAAACTATTCAACAAAAACAAGCCCTTAACAAGGGAACGCCCTCCATAGGGAATTAAGTTCATTACATCGCAAGATAAAATGACTAAGCCCCCCTGCATTTTGCTGTTCTATTACAGCCCAAGGTCTCTCAGGGCGACGGCGACCATTTCATCAGCGAAGGAGGAGGACTCGGCTTCAATTCCATCGTACTCATGGTCCTCATAGCCGGGGGCCCATCCACCTCGCAGGCAGTCCCGCTCCATGCCCGGGTAATGAGACAGGAACATGGCAATGATCCTTCGCACCACGCTCCGCCTAAGCTCTGAGGCCTGCTCCCGAGTCCTTCCCGGAACGAGGGCGACGCGCTCCACCAGGGACAGGCCACCAACGCTGAGCTCCTCCAGCAAGCGCTCGACGGCTTGAACCAGGGCCTGGTGGACTTCAGCCTTCTCCTCAAAGGCCTTCTGAGTCCGCTCGGCCGTCTCCCTCGACTTCCGGAGATCCTCGACAACCCCTAGAGAAATTTCTTCGGCTGAGCCATCACTAAAGAAAGAAAACGAGGGGAAAGATGAGGGGAAGCACGATGCATACTCGTCATCTCCTCCTTCAGGTCACGGCCAAGCTGCAAAGGCCTTGCCGACCTCGCCTTGCTCCGACTTCAGCTTGGCTTGCAGGTCGGCCTTCTCAACTCGAAGGGCTGTACCAACGAAGAGTCAGGCAACTAACAACCACCCGAAAGACAGAGGGAAGAACAGTTTGCCAACTAAAAGGACCTGAAAGGACAACTTACCAATGATCTCATCCTCCCGCTTCTGAGCAATCTCCCCGAGGCGAGCCCCCTCATCATTGGCGGCCTTAAGCTTCTTGGCCAGGTTGACCGCCTCGTTATTGGCCTTCTTGAGGTCGATGGCGGCGTCCTGGACGTCCTTCTGAAGATCCGCCACCTTCACCTTCAGGCCTTCGTTCTCCTGAACGGCGGCCTCCCTCTCTCGACCCGTGCCCTCAGCCGCCGTTTGCGCCTCGGCCGCCCTCTTCTCGGCCTCGGCCACCTTCTCCTTGAGGGCGACTTTCTCCTCCTCGGCACGGGCGTGCGCCTCTGCTCCGGCCAGCTGGGCCGCGGCCAGCTGAGCCTCGAGCTGCACTTTCTCCGCCTTCACCTGGTCGACGGCGTGCCACAGCCCGGCTTCTCGATGGAGGAATAGAGATTTGCCCGAGCTGCACTTCATGATCTCGTGTACTCAAAGACAAAAAGGCAGAGCTGATGCGGTCAGGCACTGCAGAAGCAGCGCCGCCTCAAAACCAGAAGGAGAATAAAGAGACCCAAAGCTTACCCGGGCGGGTTTGATGATCATTTTCTTGAAGGTCTCCTTCACGTTACGAAGGCCCTCCGCGAGAGTCTCGCACTGCTCCATCTCCGACCCATCGTCGAGCTCGAAGAGGGTGCGCTCCGGGTCTCGACAGTCGACCCACTTCAGCCGGCCCTCGCACGGCAGGTTCGGGTCATCCTCAATGGACACGAGGGCCTTGAAGTTGCGGTCCATCGTCATCAGATCGGGGGTGTCAATGAAAGAGTCCGAGATCCTCCTCAAGGGACTCAATGGCCTCACGGGCTCCGAGCTCGGCTCCCCGCTGGAGCGACCATCAACTCTCTGAGGGCTATCCTCCGACGAGTCCTCGAGCACGACAACCTCCGATGGAACCCCCCCGGAAGTGGTCTCGGGGGCTCCAACAGCCGCCGCCGGCGGAGTGGCAGCAATCGAGAGGACCCCGGACGCCCCCGCCTCCGTCCTCTCGGGACCGGCCCTGGTCTCTGGAGGGGAAGCGGCTCCACGATCGTCTGACCCGGCAGCGATCTCCCCGGCGCCGGCTAGGGCAATGTCGCAAAGCAAAAGGACCTCCCCTGCCCCAGGACGGCTCGCCACCTCTTGAGGGGCAGGGAGAATCGGCCCCACCAGCTGTTGCTCCAACTCCGCCTGGTACGCCGCGAGGTCCTCCTCCGTGGGGACGGTTTGCGCGACGCCCAGGCCCGCCGGGAGCACCCCTCCCAAGCTGTCGCCACTGCCCTGCGGGGTCTCCTCCTCTAGGGAGGGCGTTTCCCTCCGAGTAGTCTCCTCGGCCCGCTCGACCGAGGGCCTTGGCAGCTGTGTTGGCACGGCGGATGGGGCATCAGCATCCGGTGCCGCCCGGCGCAGCTTCTTCTGGGGCGCCACCTTGAGCGGTTTGTTGGCCCGGCTGGAACAACAAAGATCAAGAAACCCAACTAAGGAAGAAATCGATCACAAAAATAGGAACTACTCAGAAAAGGCAGAACATGACTTACATCACTGACATGGCTCGGGACCGCTTGACGCTCGCCGGCGTCAAGTCCCATGAGGGCGACGTCCTCTTGGTCCCCGATAGCGTCGTCAGGACGGGGACCGCCTGCGGGGTGTCGGCACCCCCACCCGAGTAAGGCGCCGCCTGACCGGTCTGGGAAGGACCAGATCGCCGCACTGCGGCCTTCGTGGGGACGAAAGGAGTCCACCTTCCCCCACAGGAGATGCCGACGAGTTGTCGCCCCCAACGGGGCTCACCTGCCTGGCCGAAGGAGGCGCCGGAGGGGCGTCTTGCCCTCCACCCGGTGCCCTCGCCGTTGAAGGAGCCGACGGCGGGCGCCTGTCCTCCCGTAGTGAGGGCCTCCTAGGAGAACGTGACCCCCTGGGCGGCAAACCGCCCGAGGGGACACGCTCCGACGAGTCACGGCTCCTGTCCCGACGGGAGGGGGTCGCGCCCCGACGGGAGTCCTTCGGCTCCTCGGACACACGGCGGGTGGGCGGAGGCGTGCGGTCACGCCGCTCGCGCTGGTTGTGCCCGGCGGACCGGTGAGATCGGCCCGACCGAGAACCCCCGCTCCTCTCTGCGCCCGGCTGCGGTGACCTCCCGCTCCCGCCAGACCTCGGCTCCCGTGCCGAAGGCAAGGACGATGCCGCCACAACTGCCCCAGCCTCCGCAGCGGGCACACTCCTGTCCCTCTCGTCCTCTTCATCCTCCTCCTCCGAGTCCCCCTCCGCGAGCTCCGACTCGGGATCCTCATCATCGGAGACATCGTCGCCTAGTCTCCTCCTTTTGGCCCGATCGGCGTTCCTCGACCTCTTGGCCACCTCGCGCAGCTTCCATCGCTCCCGGCGCTCCTTTTTTTTCTTGTCCTTCTCGGTGGCGGCACGGTTCACCGCCCTATCTTCGGGAAGTGGTGCCCACGAGAAGGTGATGTCGTTGCCTTTCACCTGAGGAACTCGAGGTTAGAAGGCAAAAAAGAACTCAAAACTAAGTTCGAGATAGGCGACAGAATCCTCACGATGGCCTTGGTGTCGGCGTTCGGAAGCATCGGCAGAAGACGGGGCGGTGGGTACTCGAGTTGAGCCTTCCCTACTGCTGCCACCACCCGGCGCCGCACTTCGGCAGCCGAGGGAAGGGGCTCCGCTGTCACCGTCCCCACGAAGGGGGACTTGTCTGGGGTCATCTCCCACATATGGAGGGCACGCTGCCTCAGCGGCACAATCCCTCTCGAGAGGTACCCACCGATGACCTCTGCAGTGGACACATCCTGGGCCCAGAGCCGGCCCAGAGCGCTCCATGCATTCCAGAGGAGCCTCTCCCAGTCCTTCTTCTCGGGCCCATACGACCACTTCTCGGGCGCCTTCTTGAACCACTTCCCGGTGTACTCGGGAAGGGGGTGCTCGGGGTCGTTCTTGAGGTAGAACCACCCAGGGTGCCATCCCTTGTTCGAGCTCACGAGAGAGCCCGGGATGTAGTCGTCCGACCTCCCCTGCTTCATCCTCAGCGAGGCGCACCAGATCGTCGCAGGGGTGCTGTCGCCGTCGGCCTGCAACACAAATTCGAAGAAATACCTAAAGAGGTCCTAATGGGCCTCCGTCCCCAGGTATCCCTCGCACAGTGCCACGAACATCGCCATCTGCTGGATCCCATTCGGATTGAGGTGATGAAGCTCCAGCCCGTACTCAATCAGCACCGCTTGGATGAACCGCCTAGCGGGGACAGAAAACCCACGCTCGTGGAAGGCGACGAAAGAGACGATATATCTGGGTGGCGGTCGGGGAAAGTCCTCCAACCCCGGCTTGATCCACTCCTTGGCCTCCGTCAGTGGCGGGAGCATTCCCCCCTTCACGAGCCCTTCCAACTACGCCAGGGTCACGTAGGAGCGCACCCAGTTTGACATGGCGGGGCCGCTGGAGGAGGAAAGTGCAGGCTCGGAGGAGGGATTCAATCTCTCACGCCCTCACTTCCTCGAAGGGATGCGAGCGCGGCGGTGGCGGAACGTGCGAGAAGAATGCGAGCGCGGCGGCGGCGGAAGACGTGAGAGGACGAGCGCAGCGACGGCAAAGAGGACGAGAGTGCAGCGGAAGGCGAAAGGGTTGGGGGCGAGATAAACCCTAGGCAGCCATGGTGCAAGGCAATAAAAGGGGAGGAGGGGCGGAGCGGGGCGGCGACATTAAATGCGCGGGCCCACCATCGGAGGACGTGCGCCCGTCGCTTCAACTGACAGCCTCAAAAGGCGCGCTCCCCTCCACGCGGTGCAAAACGGGCCAACGCCTCCGCTCCTGGCCCGCCAACGGTTGAGTAGGGTTCCGGCCCAACAAATCACCAAAGCCCGAATCCTTCACGGCCCCGACAACCTCCAAGACAAACTACTTGGCTCCATTAGCTTCAAAGCCTTAATAAGAGTGTCCACTCTTTCCAAGGCTCGGGGGCTACACCCGGCGGTGCGCTTGCATGCAACCCACCACAAGAACCACGGCTCAACGCTCCCTCGCAGCGACTGAACCTGGGCACGAGTCCCTAACTCCCACCCAGGCTCGGGGGCTACTGACGAGGGTCTAGACCAGGGTTGACCAACCAACCCCCAAATCAACGACACGTCATCAAACGACCCTTCGAAAACAAGAACTAACGCCCCAAATCAAACAGACCCGCCTCGTCCGAGTGGCTCTGGGCCCGCCTGTGAAGGCCCCATCTCGTCCGAGTGGTCTCCACCTCGCCCGACGAGTCTCCACCTCGCCCGACCAGTCTCCGTCTCGCCCGACTGGTTCACTCCTTCGCAGCCAAGCAGCCTCCGAGAAGACCCACTCGCCCGACGAGTCTCCGTCTTCGCCCGACCCAGCTCTCCGCTTCGCCCGACGATCCTCTCGGCGCCGCCCTGCTTTTGCCCACTCCGGGCCGTACCCACTTGGTACCCGCCATGTCAGAATGGGATGGGCACCTTCCCATTGCCACGGCGGCCACAGGGGCACCCGTCTCGTCCAAACAGGAACGCCACAGTCCCTGGAAAAGGACGCTCGCCTGCTCAAGCAATGACACCTGGAGTCCAAGGAAGCACAGTACAAGTCAACCGCAACCCGAGAACCACTCGGAGACGCATCTGAGAGGCCAGTTACACCAACCACTCGGACGCCACTGACTCTGGGTCAAATGGAACGCCCATTCCGTCAACACCAACTACAACAGTGAGCGCCTGTATGCCATGTACGGCCCGGGACGCAAGACGACGGCGAAGACCCCGGCACTGTAACTCACTTTGTAATTCCTTCTTTTTACCCCTCCCTTTCCTTATTTCCCTTGTGACTATAAAAGGGGAATGAGGGAAGATCGATGGGGAGGAAGAGAGCACTCGTGCACACACACACACACGTAACACATTACCACGCATTACACAGGGACTTGGGACCATTCTCCCTCTCCCGACTGGTTTGTAACCCCTACTACAGAATTGGACTCGAGAACACCGGTTCACACTGGACGTAGGGTATTACTCTCCGGAGGCCCGAACCAATATAATTTCCTGTGTCTCTTGAGCCACCATCCGGTGCCCTGACACGCGATCGTAGAAATATTACTTGCCGGTGGAAGAGAACCCCGACAGCCCCCTGCCCACTGGAAACGTTTGCGGCACCTATCGATGGCTTGGAGTGCTTCTGGAGGCGCACGGAGTGCCGTGAGCAGGTATACCGGCTGCGAGGAAAGGACAATTTTGACGAGGGCTAACCGGCCAGCTTGGTTGATGTGGCGGCCACGCCAACCCGATATACTGCCCATGGCCTTCTCGGCAAGCGGCTGAAAGTCCACCTTTTTCAACCTTCGCACAGAAAGTGGTAGCCCAAGGTATTTGATCGGGAAACCCGCCCTAGTTGCCGGGAAGCTCGAAAGGATACTGTCAAGATTAATGCCCTCGCATCTAATGGGGACAATTGACGACTTCTGGATGTTTGCTCGCAGCCCGATGACCTCTCCAAAAAGCTGGAGCAAGCTGCTAAGGGCGTCCACCTCCTCCTTAATCGGTCTGACGAAGATTATGGCGTCGTCTGCATACATGGATATCCGTAGTCTATGCCTGTTTCTCCCAATTTTGCTCAGAATGTTTCTTTCAGTAGCTAGCTACAGCAGACGGTGCAAGGGGTCGATAGCCAAGATGAAAGCAGCGGTGAGAGTGGGTCCCCTTGGCGTAGGCCCCTTCCGTGCACAATAGGCCTCCCCGAGATGCCATTGAGCATGATCCGGGATGACGAAGTGGCTAGCGACTGTGCCACCCAATTCCTCCAGCGAGGATGAAAGCCCAGTCGGGCAAGCAGTGATAAGAGATAGTCCCAACGGACCGAGTCGAAGGCTTTGGATATATCCAGCTTGAGCAGTAGCATCGGTGTACGAGCAGCCTGAAAGCGTCTGGCCATGCCCTTGACATACAAGAAGTTATCGTGTATGCTACGCCCCTGGATGCTCTGACTTTTTGAAATGATGTCATTCATGGCTGGCGCCAGGCGCAGTGCCAGCACCTTGGATAGCAGCTTAGCAAAAACATGGATCAGGCTGATGGGCCTATAGTCCGATATCGTGTCAGCGCCCTCTTTTTTCAGAATTAGGATCACATAGGCTGTGTTGAGAAGGTCCAAGTTGATGGTGCATAAGTCATAGATCGAGTTGAGAGCTGCCAGCAGGTCACCCTTAATGGTCAGCCATGATGCGCATAAGAACTCTCCCGTGTAGCCATCCGGGCTCGGCACTTTGTCTTTTGGGATTTGGCTGATGGCGTCCCAAATTTCCTTCTCCGTAAAAGGTGCCCAAAGGTGCTGTAGCACATAGCGGGTACCTTGAAGCTGCCCCCAGCCAAAGTCACGAGTACGGGCTCCCGGGGTTCCCATTATCGATTAGAAGTGATCGGAGATGATATCTTCTTTCTTTGTGTGGGTTAAAGCCCAACCGCCCTCTTTTTTTAGTTGGCGTATATGGTTTTTTTCTACGTCTCGCATTCACCCGCCGATGGAAAAATTTGGTGTTGGCATCACCTTCTTTTAGATTGGTTATCCGCGACGCTTGCCATTTCCTTGCCCTTTCGATTACTGTTAAGCCCAAAATTCGCCGCTTCAGGGCTTTACGCAGGTGGAACTCTGAGTCGCTGAGTGTCATGGTTTCCTGCGCTAGGTCAAGCCTATGGACCACCTCGTTTTTTATCTTGAGCTTAGCATCGGAGATAATATTTTTGCTCCATTTTTTAGGTGCCTTGCCGTTGTTGCCAACATATGGTGAAGGATACTCGGAGGCTGTGTGTAGCTTGTTGGCAGGGTCCAGGCTTTGTGCACTTGATCTTTGTAGCCTGGTAGCCTTGTCCAAAAGTTTTCCGAACCGAAACAGCCTAGGCCTCCTAGGCTCGAGTTGGTTGGACAGTAGGAGGGGGCAGTGATTCGAGACGCTAGTGGACAGGGCATAAAGCCCATGGTACGGGAAGTTCAAGTCCCATCCTTCGTTGCAGAAGACTCGATCCAATTTCACAAGTGTCGGTGTGCGATGCTCATTGCACCATGTGTATTTTCGGTTTAGCAATCGGACTTCTTTGAGATCGTAGTGGTTTAGGGTCGAGCGGAACTGTCGCATTCGCCACAGGTTCAAGTTCCTATTATTCTTGTACCACGTTCGATAGATGAGATTGAAATCCCCTAGGAGAAGCCACTGCTCGTTATCCGCAGGCTTTATATGTCGCAGCTCGCGAAGGAAGGCTGTCTTTGGCGCATCTCTGGACGGTCCATATACTATCGCGATCAGAAAGGAGGCGGAGCTGTCCTTGAGCATGGCCACTGCAGAGATGGAAAGCGTCGGATGCAGATGTCATCAAGCTCAACGAAGCTATCATTCCAGAGCAGAAGGATGCCTCCCCTAGATCCCCTGGCCAGCTTATAGGCAAAATTCATCAGCCTGTAGACCCCCAGGAAGGCCACGAGCTGGCCATCGATGTGCTCCAACTTGGTTTTCTGTAAGCAGGCTAAATGGCAGGTAGTCGTCGAGAGAAGTTCATTGACGACGCAGCACCGAGCCGCATTATTAGGTCCCCTCACATTCCACATAATTAATTCAATCATCTGCGCATTCATTCATACAAGATGCTTTCTTCCAGCTGAATACCAACATTCATACATGGTGCACACACGTAGGATGGGGGTGGGGCCGGCAAGCATGCTTGCCATGGCACTGACCAAGCATACATAGCAGACACAGAGTTGCACACGGACATCACGAAGTTGCACACAGACATCACGGAGTTGCACACAGACATTGCTGAGAGACAAGCACCGTGACGGGTGCTGAACAACATCAAGTCTAAAGGCAGGAAAGAACGGTCCCTCGACGGGCGACCCACAGCGTTGGTAGCTTCCGCACGCAGGCGGACCGAACAGTTGGGTACCTCGACGGGCGCCCCACAATAGCATCATCTTCCGCTCGCAGGCGGGCATAAGCAGGCGGCCACTAGGCCAGAAGTCTGACAAAGCAAAGCACATGGAAGGAGCAGGGATACATGTTGAAACTGGGAAAACGCCAAAGATAAAGCAGCAGTGGGCTACTCCGCCGCAGGCGGGCATAAGCAGGCGGCCACTAGGCCAGAAGTCTGACAAAGCAAAGCACATGGAAGGAGCAGGGATACATGTTGAAACTGGGAAAACGCCAAAGATAAAGCAGCAGTGGGCTACTCCGCCGCCTCATCCACCTCTTGCTGGATGTCATCCACACCTTGTCCAATTAACTGCATCATTGCATCGTCAACATGACCGGCCATCTCATTGTTGACCTCAAGCAAAGTGGAAAGGGCAGCCACCATCTGTTGTGGCAGCGGGCTGTTGAAGAGCGCCACAAACTCCTCAAGAACCTGTTGAACAGTTGCGTTCCTCATTGATAATCCCCAATTTATGGCACAGGTTGAGCTGGGCGTGCTTCTTTGCCGGCATGACAGGCCTGGTGGCCAGACGCGCGCTGCGGCGAACGTTTGACATGTCGTAGACGCGTCGACGCCGTGGCTGCCGGCTGGGCGGGTCTTGGAGCAGAACCGGGTAGTTGGCGTCGACGAAGAAGTCGTCCACCACTGGGGCTTTATCAGCTCGCTGTTCTGGCGATCCTAGCGTTCCGACACCTGGCAAGGCCACAACACCTGGGTATGTCCAGGCAGGAAGTGGCCATCTTCATCCTGGCCCTAGGGGTCGGATCCCTAGGCCCCCTCATTAGTCTATTCATGTCCCAGGCCATCCTTCATCAGCCTGAGCAGCTGCCATCTCCAGCTTAGACAGAGCATCTTGAACCATCTCCATCGTGACTTCCTCTTGTGGGTGCACCTGCAAATCTTTGCCCAACCTTTTGAAGACAGCGACAACTGGCACTAGTTGTTCCGGTGCCTCCAACTGAACAGACAAGGCTTCATTCCTCGGCTGCCTCACTGAGAGTGGCTCCAATGTGGGAAGCAGCTTGTCAGCCAGGGTGTTTGCCTTGGTCACGTAATCCTGCATGAAGGGGACAACTTCCTTGAAGAGCCGCACCATGGAGTTTGTCTTGAGGAGGTTGTGTGCCACCTGCTGCATTGAGGCCACCTTCACCGCAAAGAGGTACTGTAGCTCCGCAGTCCGTCGTCCTTTGAGGTCATGGAGCGGTGGCAGGGGGAGGTCACCACTGAGGGGTTCAGCAGTTTCTTCTGCTACCCTTTGACGTCCTCTAGAGCGAGACCCTCCCCAGGAGCGACGTGGTGACGAGCGGTCCCGCTCACGTCGCACAGGCTCCTGGTCCACCGATCGGGCGCCATTGAGGCGCCCATGGTGAAACCCATGGCCGTCGCCATTGTCGTCGTCGTCCCGGTCCTCCCTGCACCAGACATTCCAGCGGGGGTGGTCGTTGTTGTAGCTTTGCCGAGGTGGCCGCTGGTCGCGGCGGTCGCGCCGTTGGTCGTCGTGTCGCGCCCCCAAACGCGCGTCCCTTCCGTCCGTCGCCCGCAGGGTAGCACGGTGGGCGTCGAGCAGGGTGTTCGTGGAGGCATCCTTCATCTTGGAGCGATCAACATAGGCATGCGACACGTTGAACGGAGGGAACGCAGCGGGCGGCGCCTTAGTGCCATCCATGGCGCCTCTGACCCACCGCAGCTTCCTCTTCTCCGGCTCCGGGATCGGCGTGTCCACCCCGTAGGCGTCCACTGACGCAGCAGTGTAGTCATGGATCCACTCAAGGTGGACCAGGACGCCAAACTTGATCCCCCGCTGCCACCTCTCCGGCCGCGTCCGAGACGGACATGGAGGGCGCTGTGTCCTTGGCGCGATGGGTGAAGGTGAGCCACATCCTCTTGGGGATGCCACAGGGGTCTGCCATCCAGGCCCAGATGTCGATGGTGCGCGTGTTGTCCGGATGCAGCAAATTGGTGTCGATGCACTCCATGGAGCAGTTTTCTCCGATCAGCTTGTCGACGATGTTAGGCATCCACGCATGCACTGGAACCCCCTCAAGGCAGAGGCGTACTCTGTAGAACAGAGACGCCCCCAGCGCACCAGTCAGGTTCCTCCAGGGGCGGACATTGAGGGCAATGCCGTGGTGGCTGATGTAGGGGAGTTTCAGCGCCTCCACAGCATGACGGCGATGAGCAAACTTGATGAGGAAGGGCTCTGGCTGGTGCCGGGTCACCATGACTTCGCCCTTCAGTAGGTGGAGCTCGTTGAGGATGACAGCTTCAATCTCCATGACGTCCGTGGTGGCCAGGGCACTCAGAGCCATCACGACCAAGGCCGTTCCCTCCCACTCAATGACCTCATGCTCAAGGTCGAAGGAAGTGGGGACAAGGACACGACCTTCGTCAAGCCTGGTGTAGGGGTCTCCGATCCGTGACATCCTCGTACCCGCGGCGTGGGGGGAGGGGGCAGGTCGGGCGTAGCCCCGACAGACTCTCGGTCTTCCCTACCATGCCCGGCAGCCTTGGCCGGAGGTGGGCGGCGGGCAGGACAGAAGGCCTTCTTGTGACCTGAGTGGTTGCAGGCAAAGCAGCGGAACGGGTCGCGGCAGGAGATGGCTCGGTGGTCTGAGGCGAGGCAGATGAAGCAACAGCCTGCTGTCTTCCTCTTGAATGCGGCGAAGGCGGGGGAGGTAGAATGCGCGTGCTTCCTCTGGCGGGCCGGGCTCACTCCCTCGGTGCCGCTCCCTTCTGGAGATGTAGCGTGTCCAGCCGGCCCCCGGTGATTGATGGACGCGACGAGGCACCGCAGTAGAGGACGACCGAGCTGACCGCTTCGCGTGGCCGGACGCTCGGGGCCAGTCCCCCACGCCGCGGCAGTCAGCATGGGGCCCGGGTTGACGCGCGCCGGAGTAAAGTCCAGCAGAAGCGGCAAGTGGGGAGGAGTTACGACGACGAGGTGGGCCCGCACCTAGAAAGGGGTCGACGCCGTGGTGGACGGCATCCACGTAGGAGGGAGGGGTGCCACCCTGCCATGACGGCATTTCCGGCACGAAGTCCATGGGGTCAACGGCGGGGCGGCCAGATCCGGGGGGGAGGCGGCAGAGTGGTGAGGTAGGAGCTCAGATCTACCTCGCAGGCGGTCCCGAAACGCAGCAGCTCCGAAGGGGTAGAGGGGCGAGGCGGGGCGGGGTGGCTGGCGCGGCGTAGGAGGTGGGGCGGCCCCGGGAACGGAAGCGGCGGCGGCGGAGGAAGGGGCGGGGAGCGGGGTCGCGGAGGGCGCGACATCGCTGCTGCGAAGAATTTGATCAGCCTTATGTAAGGTGGGATGTAGTTAAGTAGGCATTAGTTGTTTCATTTCATGTAATGTTTAATGGCAAAGAAGGTGTTGTGATGGGTCTCGCGTGAAGATAAAATAGTGAAAAACAACTACCATAGTTCCTTTCTTCCACCGTATATTAGGGCAGAATGAAAGAGAGAGAGAAGTTACTTTTCTATTTGCTATTGCATATCAGTAGAGCTATTGCAGATGGAGGGATTAATCTTTTGGTATTGCCTTTGCCTACCTTCAGAATGATATTATGGGTCAGAAGTTTGCCATGTAGAACTCACTGTTTTTTCTCTTCACGTTGCTAGTGAGATGATGGCATGAAAGTGTAGCAATGGGAAGGCAATGGTAGGCACGTTCCCTAGGTTTTATATTTGTTTGCAAAAACTACCTTAGTGCGCAACAAAAGCAAGAGGGAAATGAGCATTTGTAAAAAAAAAACAACTTATTGGAAAATGTTGTTTCAAAGTGACATATATAAGGTGATTTTTTTTTAAATTGGTGGGTGATGTCCCCTTTTCTCTTTTGAGTTTACAAGCACTACATGTCAACATTAGTGTATTACAAATGCTCTCTAGCAGATCAAGTAACCAAACATGCCTACGTAGCTCGACATACAGTGCACCCTTAGCTAGCTTGAGGGCATCCATGTTGGTGCTCTGACTTACAAGCTCAATAGATTGGAAATCTCCTTGTCTTGCCCTTACTTCTTGGATCATATGGCCATTAAAAGCCCCGTGGCTTCCGTCTTTAAACTCATAACAACATTTTCGCAATTAGAGCTGGAGCCAGCTCGGCTCGGCTTGTTCTCTAAACGAGCTAGAAAAGCTACTCAGCTCGGCAGCTCGCTTGAGCTGCGCGTTTAGCTCGCGAGCTCTGGAAGTAATCCTGACTTTAAGTCAAAATGCAAACAAGATTGCAATTGCAACCAAAGCAATACTACTTGGTTATGCAAAATCACTTTAGATTAAGCCTTTTAAATCAAGCTAAAAAAATACAGCAGCTGCTGCAGATGTAAGAACTAATAGCGGCTGTAAAATCTAGTTCAAATAAACAAAGAAGAATCAACCAAAATCAGTTTGCTGCATGCCCACATGCCACGGGTAGCAGCGGAAGTTCTTGCGCTTCCTCGTCCTCCAACATGGAACTAGCAGATGAATGGAGAGAGCAAGTTAGAGCCAAGCAGACGGAGGGCCGTATGGGGTTGGGTCCCTGGAGTTGTAGCGATGTTTGCGTGTGTTGGTGTTGGGCGCTGGGTGCTGGCGGAGAGCATACCGGTAATGAAAAAAAAAACGGAGGTCAGCGAGAAATGCTTCTCGGATTTCTCGGAAATTTCTCGAATTCGATATTTTTCTTTCGGACAAAAATTAGAGAAAAATGCACACAATGGTGTTCAATCCATAATATTACAGTCTCCATCCATAGTTCCAACAAATACTACATAGAATCAGTCTATAGTTCAAAATATTAAAAGCACATTAATTACAATACAACATTCGGGTTAGTTTTGTGCGCGAATTCAAAAAGACCGAAAAATTTCGATGGTAAAAGAAAACCGGCCCAAGCCGAGAAACGTGTTTCTCGGATTTTTCTTTTTTTTATCGCTGAGAATTTTTTCCTACTGGGTGGCACCATGGCGGCACGTGAGGAAGTTGAGATGCGAGAGCCCGAGAGCGAGCGGACGAGCATGACGCGAAAGGATAAGGTTACGGTGGAACCGTGGAAGGGATGAAAAAAAGACTGGTTGGACTGGAGCTACTGAGAAAGCCTAGATGCTGGGCTTAAATTGCTCATGGGTACATTAGTGAGGTGCTCGGCCTGTTGCCGTGGTGTCTGCTCGGCTCGTTGAGCTCGCGAGATGCTCACGACCGGCTCAAACTCGCTTGCTATCCTAGCTAGCTAAAAAGTCAGCTCGAGCTAGCTCGTTAGGATAAGGGGCCTTAGTCGCAATCACTCGTTATTCTGATCCTTCGAAAGAGAAAGGTCACTCATCAAGTTCAGAGTGCGTTTGGTTGGGCTTTTGGGTGTGGCTTTTGCTTCCAAAAGCCAAAAACTAAACCAAAAGGGCCAAAAGCCCCTAGATGCTTTTGCCAAAGCCAACTTTTGCCTAGTGTAAATCCAAAAGCACCTCACCCCCTTGCTTTTGCTGGCCTTTAGGTTCAGAAATTACCAATCCACTCATATGTTACGTCTCCTCCCGTAGTCCCAAAAACCACAGCTGTTTCACCAAACGGCTTTTGGACAGCCCACATCTCACAGTTACTTTTTCACAACCCACAGCTACTTTTTCAAAAGCTACAGCTCAACCAAACACACCCTCCTTCTATACATGCTAGGGCTTCCATAATCGTCATTCCTTACCACAGTAATCGAGTCCAGACAAGAGTTCTTGAAAATAACTGCGTCTTATTTAGATACATGTAGATTAAGGGAATGGGATGTAGTAGAAATTATTGGAGAATAAATTTGTCATTCCTCCCTTATTCACTTTCCTTTCCTTTCTATCCACATGCATCCAAAGTTCCCAACAAAGCCTTGATGGGCACTGCCAGCCCGCAAGGATGGGGCTATTTGGGCCGTATCGGCGGCCTTCCCAAAAGGCCCTGAGATTCGTCGTCTAAAGAAAGGCCACCGGTCCATCCATCATCCCACTGGGCTAGGGCACCGGAGGTGGCACGCCGGGAGCACGTGAGCGGCGAACCCTCTCGAGGCGGCGTGGTGAGGGTTTCACTTGAACCCACCAAAACTGAAGCAAACCCTCGAAAGCTCGGAAGATCCCGCG
>CM014273.1:21985635-22001219 GCA_004135705.1 Alloteropsis semialata | reverse complement strand
CAAGGCTGGTGTTAGTGCAATTCGTAGACTTCGGAAAACTGACAACAACAGAATTGCTAAGGCTTGTGGAGCAGTTATAGTGAACAGGCCTGAGGAGCTTCAAGAATCTGATGTGGGGACAGGAGCTGGCCTCTTTGAGGTCAAAAAGATAGGCGATGAATTCTTTGCTTTCATCGTTGACTGTAAAGATCCTAAGGCATGCACTGTTCTGTTGAGGGGAGCAAGCAAGGATGTCTTGAATGAAGTTGAGAGGAACCTGCAGGTATATCTTTGTTTATGCATCCTGCAGTCGGTGCAAACATACTTTTATAGACTGTTGCTCTACAGTTTTCTTAGTTGGGAGACATCTAAATTATAATCTCATAATCGTAAACTCCATTTGATCATCTAAGCAGCCTATGTTATTATTAAATTGCGTTGCTCTCGCTGAACACCCTTCTTGTTCTAATGTCCCTTATTAACTCCTTTTGCTGCATTGTATATATATTTTTTTTTTGTGATGAGATATTGTGATGAGATAATTCCATAGAACCCAACTTTATGTAAAAGGCGTCGCAAAATTTATTTCTTTTTTTGCAAACACGACATGTGAAGGTCAGCAATTTTGAGGTTATGTTACTGTCAGTTAAGATGCCATTTTTAATGCAGGACGCCATGTCTGTTGCGAGGAACATTTTGAAAAACCCAAAACTTCTACCTGGAGGTGGTGCTACCGAATTGACTGTATCAGCAACGTTGAAGCAAAAGAGTTCTTCAGTTGAAGGTGTTGAAAAGGTATTTTGTTACTGTCAGTTGCCTCTGTTATAAGGAAAATATAGAATTCTGTTATTCGTGGTCAACTTTTAATTTTGTAGTGTATTTACATAAACGATTGGGTCATTACTATGATTTTTTTAGATCTAAAACCAACTAGTCTTGAATATCTGATCTGTGTTTTATTTGTTTGTATCAGTGGCCCTATGAAGCTGCTGCTTTGGCATTTGAGGCAATTCCAAGAACACTTGCCCAAAATTGTGGTTTGAATGTTATTAGGACAATGACTCAACTCCAGGGGAAGGTAATTATCCCTAATCTCGTCTATTAATTCAGGGGCAACTTTCATTTATCTATTGGACATGGACCTATATGGAAGTGCTTGACTTCTAGTAAACAGATCTTTTTTTTCGAGTTGGGATATAGGGATTAGGGTTTCTGAGCAATGAAAAGATGTGAGGTCAACAATTTTGTTATATTTTTGCAAAAATAAACTAGCTGTCTCAAAAGTCTTAATAAAAACATGCTTATACTGGAGCTAAGCTTTACTAAGCGATTAGTCCTCCAAGACAAGCATTCCGTTGTTTAGATGTTTATGATTTGAATTGATGATGCACTACATTTATGACACCTATGGCTTTTGTTTCAGCATGCTAATGGTGAAAATGCCTGGGTTGGCCTTGATGGAAGGAGCGGTGATATTGTTGATATGAAAGAGCGAAAGGTACATCTCTCCCTTCATCAGCATGCTTGCCAATTTGCCCCAATGTTTCTGTGCCAGTCTAAGCATCAGATCGCTGTCTATTTTCAGATCTGGGACTCATACAGTGTCAAAGCACAGACATTCAAGACAGCTATTGAGGCTGCCTGCATGCTTTTGAGAATCGATGACATTGTCAGTGGTATCAAGAAGAAGCAGGCACCTGGAGCCTCAGCTCCCAAGCAGCCCCAGATTGAAACGGAAGGTGACGCGGACAATGAGCAGATGATCCCAGAGTAGATGTTGTAATGAACTTACTGGTGAAGTTATTTACTAAGGCCAGAATAGCACGTTGAGCCAGAGTTTCCGTTATCTGTGTTTGTTGGTGGCTAGGTTTAGCTTGGAAATGTACCCATTTTATATGGTTGAGTAGTCCGAGGGTTTTGGGATACAGGTTTTGAAGCGTGGCTGCTGTTTATTTAGTTTTGGACCCGTGCTGAACGACTATCAAGCAGTGAATGACTGTGCTTGTTGTATGACGCAAATCCGCTGTGTTTGGTAGTGCCCGGAGCTGTGACTCTCTTCGGTTGATTGGTACTGTTGCGTGGTCAACTTATAAGTCATAAGCTACTCATTGTGTAGCTGCGTCGTCACTTCCACTCTAGGAGGGTGACGGGTGACCACAGTACTGTGGAAGTGTTATCGCGTGGGTGTAGTTGTATTATGGAAACCGTGTGGTCATGAAGGTAGTTATGGTCAAAGTTTTGGCCCCATTTTAGATGAAATGAACCCTAGCCGCCTAGGCTCAATTTTTACCGTACTTTCAAAATAGTTTCGTGCTTTGAAAGCCATCAACAGATTTTGAAGATCATTTGCGGTTGTTATTGGGCTGATGAGTTCAGTCTCCTGCGCACACTAGAATAGGAATCATTTGTGGTAGGTGTTCTATTTTTGCACAAATACGAAAGAGGATAATAAAGAGTACAAATTTCCCTTGCGCATGTTTTATCTGAACTTCAAATTTGTAACAGATCCTAGCATTTCGCAAGCAGATGGTTAACGGACATGCAATTCGGCCTTCCTTGAAATCTTAGCTTTCAACTTTCATTTTGTGGGACTCCAATTCATCCAAAAGCATCCGTACCCAATACTCTGCCTAAAATAAAGATGGAATCTTTAATTCGAAAAATCGAAAGTAAACATAGTTCCACGCTGAACAGAAACCTAAATCTGAATTTTTAAAAAAGGACAAAGAAAACAAAACTTTCAATAAAGCCCCTCACCTACGTCAACCCTTCCATCGACCCCGACTAGGAAACTGAAACGGGAAAACCCAAACCCACGCCAAGAACCCAAGCAAGGCCCCCCACGCCACTGCGATCCCCCCTCCCCGAATTCCCCACCCCGCCATGCCCGACTCCGCCGATCCCCCCACCTCGCCGGATCCGGACATGCCGCCGAGGAAGCCCCTCGCCGCCGCCGGCGGCAAGCTGAGGAAACCCCTCACTGATAAGATGCGCGCCGCCGCGGAACAGCGCCTGACCCACCTCCGCGCCCACCTCCGCCTCCGTCCCCTGGACTCCGGGGCCCGGGCCCTCCTGCCGCCCCACGAGGCGGCCCTCGCCGCGCTCGGCCTCCTCGACTTCGCCCGCCTCGACCTGCGCTCCGACGCCCCACGCCCCGACCTCGTCGCCGCGCTCGTCGCCTACTACGACCCGGCCTGCAAGCGCAGCTTCGTCCGGGGCGTCCGCGTCGCCGTCTCCCGGTACGACCTGGCCCGCGCGCTCTCCCTCCCGCCGAAGCCCGCTTCCGCGGCGGCGGCGCCGCCCGACGTGGATCCCGCCGCGGTGGTGCCCGCCGTTATGCAGCTCCTGCAGGATTACGTCCTGCTCCCGTTCCAGGGCGACGACATGTGCATACTGCCCCAGGAGGTGGCCGCCGCGGAGCAGGCTGTCAGGGAGGGGTCGGCGCATAAGGTTGACTGGGCGGGCCTGATCTGGGGCCTGGTGGAGAAGGAGTTGCTTGAGCTGCCCAAGAGGGACGATGGAGTTTGCTACTTCGGGCCACATCTGCAGAGACTCATTTGGGCGCAGAAGCCAAGCCTGTTGGAGCCGCTGGATGATGGAGAGGGAGGCGAGGCTGTCCCAGAGGCATCTGTGGATGTGGATCTAGAGATGGATGAGGAGGATGGGGTTGGGGATGCTGATGCAGATGTGAAAAGCAAGAGCTTGGAGGAGCTGGAGCTGGGGGATGCAGAGATAGATGCGGGTATGGATGTTAGGGGCAAGAGCTTGGAGGAGCCTGAATTGGGGAATGCTGATGTGAGGAGTGATGGCTTGGATGAGTTGGAGTTGGGGGATGCTGTTACACGGAACAAGGTCTTGGAGGAGTTAGGTTTGGGCGATGCGGATGCCAAGAACAACAACGCAGAGAAATTGGAGGGGGTAGATGAAGATGCAAGGACCAAAAGCTTGGATAAATCTGAGTCTGTTGATGAGGATGTGAGGAGCAGGATCTTGGATGAACCGGAGGCTGTGGATGAGGATGTGAGGGGCAAGAGCTTTGATGAATTGGAAGTGGTGGATGAGGGTGTCAATGGTACAAACTTGGATGGATCAGGGACGGTGGATGAGCATGCAGACAGCACAAACCTGGATGGACTGGGTTTGGGATTTGTGGCAGTTGAAGCGGTGTCTGTTGAGGCGATGCCTGATGATAAAGAGGATGCGGTGGATGCAGAACCAGCAGGGGGTGATGATGTGGCAGTTGCTGCAGAAGAGGATGATGAAGAGCCCTTGGTGGAGACAGTAGTTGTGACACAGGAGGAAGTGGTGGCTGTAGCAGAGGAGGTGGGAGGAGATGAGGAGGCTGAGGGGGAAGAAGAGAAGGATGCAATGGGGTTGAGTCTGGGTTTCAACTCTACAAATGGTTATGACAGTATGGATGTGGAAGAGGAAATGCATGTAGAAAATCTGGATGAGGGTGACAGTGACAATGAAGAGGTGGAGGAGTCAGAGGAGGATGCATTTGGGGAGGATAATGGTGGAGAGGACATGAATTGGAGAATTGGCGATGGCAATGGGGATGAGGGAATGACACATTCCTTACAGCGCTGTAATACATTTGGAGGCATGGAGTTTGAGAATTTGAATAAAGGGGATGCAGGGATGAGAGATGGGTTGACGTTTGATGATTTCTCTGGAAGAGGATCTTTGGAAAGGATGACATCATCGAACCTCCTCCAAGCTATGGGCTCAATTCCCTCGTCATATAATGTAGGAGAAAATGTGCATGACCTGTCCTCTGGAGAATTCTTGGCTATGGGGGCTGATGCACACAAGAGTGGAGTGGACTTGGGACCAGGAAGCTCATATTTATTTGGGAATAATGGTAAGAGGCACATTGGTGATATTGATGGCTACAATGGCAATATGCAGGTAGAAGAGCAGTTTCCTCAGTGTAATCAGCAAAAGAGGATGCGCCATAGCAACAGTAGCAGCATATCTCCTGGATCAAGCTTTTTCAATGCAAACTTTTCTGTACCTATGCAAAACTTGATGTCCGAGGCAAGCAGGCTTTATGAGCAGAAGGAGCAAGAACTTCAAAGTTTGCAGTTTGAGAAACAACATTGGTCTGACATTCTGCAGCAGAAAGAAACGCTTATCCAATCCCTAAACACAGCTCGGTTTGAGCAACAGAATAAGTATCAAGCGGAGCTTAGACGTTTCGAGCATGATTTGAATGTTATGGCCCAGTTGGTCACTACCTACAAAAGAGTTTTGAAACATACCCGGGCTTCTTTTGATGAGTACAGGAAGAAATTCCCTTGTAACAAGCCTCTTTATGGCGATGTTGCTGGTGGTGGTGGTCTTGTTCTTAGTGCAAGGGAGTTGGAGAGGAAGCGGTATGAGGAGGAGCAGCAAAAACTTGCAGTAAATGAAATGATTGAAAAGTTCCAGTCGGAGTGGTCGTCAAAGCTTGACGAGTGGAACCATTCTGTCAACTCACTGAGGAACAGAATGGAAGTACTGTACAAGGAGATTGACCTTCTCAAGGAAAACAGAAGAGCAAGATTTTCTACCCCTACGGAGGAATGAGTTTCCTGACAGGTATGTGGATTAGCATACAGATGTAGTCTATTGTAATGAGGAAATGGTCTGGACAATGCCATGTTTTCTGTATGGTTTGTATGTGTTTATTTACTGTTTTTTCATAGAGCATTACACAATCTTGATAAGTTGAACGCTTTTGAATCATTTCGTACTTTTTTTAGCATTTCTTTTAATTAACTAAATGGATAAAATTGTTAAAAAACTAGGAAGATAGCCATATAACCTGCTTCACCATGCAGTATTCTCTTTTTGCCTGTCATCAAATTTCCCATTGAACTACTACACATCCTGGAATCACCATAGGCATGTAATAAAAAAAAAACTCAACCTGTGGGGGGTAAGACAGCCCCGTTTTGGATTGTTAGCAACTATCTTTGGTAAATATTGTATGAGTTAGTTTTAAGGTACACAGATCAGCTTGGCTGGTATGTCATACTATAATAGTTTACCAGTTTCCTTGATAGGTGAACGCTATGTTAAAATCACATGTCAGGTTAGTTGGGTTCATGACAGGAACATAGCTATAAGCCTGGATATTCTAGCAAGTTAACGGAAAATGCTGTCTTGCTATAAGGTTATCATAGTTTGTAATTTCATAATTATCATTTACTTGTTCATTTCTGATATATAAGGAACAAGTAAGCATATGGTGTGCTTTGAATACTTGATCTGTAGAGAACCTGTGATTCATGGGGGTTGGTAAGTGATAGTAATCCCAGTTCTATGTTGTAATATGAAGTCTGGAAATGATGGTGTTTAGAAAAATGCCTGGTCATGCAAATCTGAGAGCAATACCTGGTCATGCAAATCTGAGTACAAAGTGAGATCGTACATTAAGCCACATAAAGAAGTTGTAGTTGGCCACTGAGAAAATTATTTACTTCACACCAGAAGAAAGTTGGATTTGCCCCTATGGTCTACAGAATCAACAAGAGCCACAGGATATTTAATCTTTGCTATTTACATCAGTATAATCAGTTACATGGGGAAAAGATCGTTAGTGAAAACAATCGACAATTATTGCTGTGGCTGCTAACTAAATAATAAAACGTCCAAAACTAAAACTTGGATGAGAAACAAAGGATGTTACTACATCACCAAAATTAAAGAATTTTACAGCTTCTGCATCTAGCCAATGATGACAACTTCACAATCTAAGACCTAACTGCGACTACTCGTGCCATGCTTCCCCAGAGCTGCTTTTTCGATGGAGACTACCGCCACCCGCCCTTTTGCCTTCACTGTGGACAACGAAGGAGCAGCTACTTTCTTCAACCACGATGGTGGAAGGATGGATGCATGTGGCTGCCCACAGTGAGCTCCTGCGTGCTCTGGATGCACCGTGTCCACTGTTGCTGGTGTGATTGTGTGCAAGTGCTTGCTTGCTCTGCACGCGCTGCCTTGACGGTGCCATGTGTATGGGTGTGAGTCTGGCCAACGCTATCTGCTGTTTAACACTGCTCGCATGCCTTGCCGCGATAGCCGCCTGCTGCCAAGCCCTCCACAGCCAACCCCACTGTCGCTCCCTGTGGCTCCCTTTAGCAAAAGCCACCACCACTCCCCGGCTTAGCCCGCTGCCACCGCAGATCTAGGTTCAGTGGGAAGTCTCTTTGGTGGGTGCGGCTGGCTAGGGACTGACAACTGGGTGTGGTCATGTGGATGTGGGTGGGAATTGGGGACAGAGTAAATTATGTTTCGGTCTCAAGAGTTGGCCACATAAGGGCATTATTGTGCATAAATCCAAAAGGAAAAAGTCTAAATTACCCCTTCAACTATAGTCAAAAGTCTAAATAACCCCCTGAACTATATTTTGGTTCAATTTACTCCCACAACTTTGCCGATTGGTCCAACTTACCCTTAGTAAAATTTGTCTTTTTTGTTTCTCCACTCACAAATAGAGCTTTAACTTCAAATTTTGTGGGATGACAGAGAACAACATATATTATGTTAAAAAAATATCATATAATTTTTTTGTGCTTAATTTTTATGCAGTTTATATTTAATTTATAATTATATGTACTACTCTATTAAAATAATACTGAAAAATTCATAATATATTTTTCTAATATAAGTTATCATGTCGGCTATCACACAGCAAAATTTGAACTTAAAACTCTATTTGTATGTGGAGACACAAAAAAGACAAATTATGTTAAGGGATAAGTTGAACCAATTGACATAGTTTAGGGGGTTATTTGAACCAAAAAATAGTATAGGGGGTTATCTAGACTTTGGCTATTAGTTGAGGGGGTAATTTAGACTTTTTCCAATCCAAAATGTGATATCGCACGAGGAAATTCTGATAGAAGTGCCTAATGGAGAGGACGACAGTGTCACATATGGCATGGACGTTAAAAGCATTGTCAAATAAGGAAGTTCTAAATTTTCAGGATCAAATAGGACATCTCTCTTATCTTTTAGTGTCAAATAAGCAATTCTATCTTGGCCATTTGATTGACCTTTACACTAGGCCTGGGATAGGTTTATGAAAAATCTATTGGTATCACTTTCACTTTGTAATCTGGATTCGGGATATACATATTGGTTGTCAAAGTTTAAAATGTCTAACTGGATTTGGTCCAAAATGACACATTATCAGCAATCTGCTAGATATGGCCTGTTTTCTAAAATCAGCTGGGGCCTGGGGGCCCTAAAAAGTTGGGAGGGTAAGAGCATCTCCAGCAGCATATGTAAATTTGAAGACCTAAAACTTAGTTTAGGTTTAGGAGAGAGAAGATTTTCAGTGAACTTTTGTGCTCTTCTCCAACAGCATACCTAAAACTGGATACCTATAAAATCATTTTGCTTCCTTCTTTCATCCAATGAATTGTGCATATGAGCTCCAAATGAATTCTAGATTTAATCACTTGATATATTCAAACATAATTCAAATTCAAGCCATGCTAGCATAATCCATACTCCTCTCCCCAAGCCAAAATGCATGGCTTGACAATGTTAAAAACATCACGCATACACCTGTGTTAATAGACAAAGCACATAAAGAGACATCAACTGATATGGTGCTACCCTCGGTGTTTGGATTCAATTTGGTAACATAAAGTTCAATATATTAAAACAAACACCATCTCAGGCTGACATGTTCAACAAGATTATTAATCAAGAAAATGAAGTGCCAATACATGCATCCCAAGCTGCATAGAGGCCCAACACATGCATTCAAGACAAGTGGGCATACAATCTTTCTATGTACAAGCACAGAACAAGAAGAACTTCATTCACTCCCATCGCCAGCAACATCTGTGGAGCTATCATTGCCACCAAAAGCGCCATTACCACTCAAGTCAGTAGGGATCCCATTACTACCATTAGCACCAAACCCACCCATGTAGAACCCTCCTGTGTTTCTTGCCACCAAGACCTGATCCCGTAAAAGCTCAAAGTAGGCTCGTCCCTTTTCATCGAGATTTGTTGGGTCCATGAACATGATCCTTTGCTCTTGTTCTAGCCTCTTGGCCCTCTCCTCAGTTGCAGCCCTCCTCTCCTCAGCTGCAGCTCTCCTCTCCTCAGCAACCGCCCTCCTCTCCTCAGCCGTTCTCTCCTGCATTTGTTTGAGCTCTGTCCACCTTGAAGTCTTAAATTCTTTCCTTTCAGCAGCAAGCTCCTTCCTTGTTAACACCATGTTGTCCAAGGACTCCTTGTATGCAGTTTTTGCTCCTTTCTTTGACTTCTCCTTCTCTGCCTTCCTACCGGGCGGCCTCTTTGTCGGTGCCGCTGAGCTTGGAGTAGGGCTTCTTCTTCCATCAGAGTCATCATCATTGGAGTCATCATGGTCCATACGATTGTCATCAACTAGAGAGCAAGAGTTGCTTGATTTCTTACTCTTTGTTGGCACATCATTGTTTCTTGTCCTCCATTTTTCATGATGCTCAAGTAAGATCCAACAATGCTGCAAAGCAAATGCCTTTCCTGCCTTTCCACCCTTCTTGGGTTTTCCCTTGTACAATTGTTGAGCAATGTTCACCTGTCCACACACAGAGAAAATGAATTAGAAAAAAGTAGCAAGCATAGCGATAAACCTAGTGAACAATGCAAAAAAAGCATCACCTTATCTTGAGCATTTGCGCCACTTGGATTGAGCCACTCAACTTGCTCCAAGCATGATGCCCACTTGCTGCAGCTAGTTTGTATTATTTGCCATCGATGAGTGACAGAAATTTGAGAGCGAAATATTCCACTATTGTTGTTGCGCTGAAAGTGATCATATATGCGCTTGCAGTAAGTTGCTCCATTTTGTTCATTCCCAGTGATTGGATCAAGAGTAATGGTCTGCAATGCCTTGACCATGGTCTCATCCTCAACAACTGTGAAATTTACTCCCCTTGAACCCTTCTTCTTAGGCAGCACTGTCTCATCATCAGCATCCGAGCCAATATCCTCATCAATAGTGTTTTGGTCAGCATCAAGGGCAGAGTTTGTATGAGAGCCAAATGCTTGTCCATTCATTATGTTGAGAAAAGACTCATCATCCATGCTAGATAGCAAAAAAAATACAAATTATATTCAAATCACCGGTGCACATTGATCAACAAATTTGGAAACAAATAAAAGAAATATCTTTTTTATGTCACCCTTCATTTACCAGCCTGATCTACAACTGGTATGTTTAGACATGCCTAGAGTAGTGTGTTTTCCCCCAAATGCCATTGAAGATATTGCAGGTTGTTTTCTCGGGATCAGAAAAAAACTGATCACTACACAAGATCAACTATCACTAACTACGAGTACTATATACAATCTTCAGGGAAATAATAGCCCTGACCTTTAAACATAATCTCTAGGCAAATCCACTAGCATGTCATCTGATCTTAATTTATTTCGCAAGTCAATTGTTATTCATGTAATCCTGATTGATTAGAGTTTGTACCAATCAGTCATTGATTTGATGGTGTGCAGCTTTTGGGTGGCTAGTCCTAGTGATGGATCTTTACTCTTTAATGACAAGAAAGCAACCTGTGTCTAGGAAGATTAAGCGAACAAACACAGGCAAAGACTAGCAATGAAAAAAATTAAGAAAGACATCTCACTACCTCATTCAGTCTAGTTCTATTCAATAGACTAGTAAAATAACATAACTTCGTGGCAAATCAATGAGTATTTGTAAGGCTTCAGTAGTAGTTACCTTTCAGGAATTTCACTGAGCACCTGCTGTGCACATGGCGAAACAGGGTTGAGCTCAATTGGAGGCACCGATAGATCACCCCGTATAGCAGAGTTTGTATGAGAGCCAAATGCAGAGGGGATGGATGAAGCTGGTTGGAGCAGCAGCGTGGAGGTCACGGTCGCACGTGCCTTGCGTGCAGATGCAATCGAGGGGTTGTTGTGTGGCCTCTTGCGGGACTGCGATGTACCGAATCCGGATGGAGGAGCAGCATGGCGGTCCCCCGTGGCGACGGCGCTCACCTGAGCTGCGACAGTGGCGCCAAAGCCGATGCTTGAGGGTGGCAATGGCGGCGGCAACCCTAGCCACCGCTGCGCCTTGCGCTTTGGGCCCGAGCTGGCGGACGGAGGTGGGGCAGGGGGTGCCACAGGTGGTGGAGGCAGTTGGGGAAGCCGAGCGTGGTCTTCCATGGCGGCGGCGGCGGCCGAAGATGGCGAGGGCGGGGGCGGCGCGGCGGCGTATCGGGCGCGGAAACTTTCCGCACCGGCGGTTTTCGTTTCGGGCGAGCAATTCTGAGTTTTAGGCTACGGGTGATTGGATAGCTATATTTGAGTCCAGGAGAGAGAAAAATAGGTCCTAACCTAAATATTTTAGGGATAGCAATCCATATAGGTATACTGCTGGAGCAGTATTTTAGGCTTTTTGACAGTTTTTAGGGATAGCAATCCATTTGGATCTACTGCTGGAGATGCTCTTAGGTGTGCTCATGTTTTAGTTTGCAGCTAACTGTTCAAGAATATCACAGCATACAACTTAGTAATTATATACTTTTTAATCTTTTCGTGGTTCCTGGTTTGGAAGTTTTCTTTTGCCAGAACTGAAATCCAACTTATGGTAAGCATGAGCTGCATACAACACAAAGTTTTGTATACTAACCTTTCCTATCCCCTTTGTGCTCCAGGTTTTTTTTTAATACATGAGCTTGTATACAAACAAGCATGAGATCACCAACTTTGATATTGAATTCTTGTCTTTGGTGCTGTGTAATATACTAATATGCTTTCTGGTTCTTATTGTTTTTGTTGGATAGCATTTTTCATGAGCTGAAAATTTCCCATTGTTTTTATCAGGTTCAGCTGTGAAGATGGCTCCTGGATACCGCCTTACGCCTATGCTGGACGTTTTGATGTCAATGGATCACACACCAGCAGTTGTGGCTACCTGGTGGTACATACTGTAGTAAAGATAAATCATTTCTCATGGAATTTGGACGGGGACGTTTTGATTATTAGTGCTTAGTTTAGATGCGTTTAGGGTTTCTTAATGTATGTGCATTCCTATCCTTTGCATTTTGAATCCCTGAATTTGTGCATTAGCGGTGTAATATTAGGCCCTCAGAAACGAATGCGAGGAGCGCTGTTAGTCAAAGCACAACATCTTCAGCTTGACTGCAGGTAGTATTAACTTCTGCACTTATTTGGGTGGACACTGTTGTGGTGCCTATCTGTGTTTGGATACTGGCTTCATTTGGCTCCAGCGGCTTGAAGGATGCCAAGCACTCCCCAAATTCTAGCAAACAACCATGGGGAGTTTTGTTGGATTTATAGAGATCATACGGTGCTGCATTAAACTGTAATTCAGAGGTGCCCAGTTTGGTGGACCTGAATCATGCATCGAGTATGCCTGGAGAAAAGGAATTCATGAAGTTTTCCAAGTTTCAGAAAGGCACCTGGCAAGCATCCCTTGGATTAATGGAGACTGTCACTGGCTGGACTCTCGGACTGATGGAATTATAAATGTCAGATCATGAGACTAATAGTTGTTTCCGCCAACGTTATGGACCTGAGTTTCGTCCTAAAAAATAATGCTCGAATTCTTACCTGATAATGGGCGTCATCATAGTCATGTCCGTGTCAGGTTCGGCATGTGCTCATCTCGTTGAGAGGTGACACCTCGAGGCAAAGTGTATCAAAAGGAGAGTACTAGTCCTCACACAAACAACGCCTCTTCGTGGCAGACGTAGGCCTTGCCCAACGTTCTAAATGGCCTAGCCTAACTTGCCTCTTCGGTCATGTATCCGATGTACTTGCTCTTGTTCGTGCGAACACGCAAATCAGTGTATTAGAGAAAAGCGCTGAGAAGCACATGGTTCTCTTACACGCCATCAGCACTAGGCCTGAACAGAAACAGAGAGTGACCAAGACCTGAACAACAGAAACGTTAGTTTCAAAAAAGAATAACAGAAACATTAATAACATAACGAAGACATCTATGATCCATCTGATAACACATTAGGAAATTATCGTCGGTGATGGGGTGGAGAAGCAACAGAAGAAAGGTTTCAGTTGATTCACAAAGTTCAGCAGAGTTTCAGTTGTGAAATTTTAGACTTGTGCAGGCCTTTTCCATCCTCTCTATTAGGTCACAGAGACCTTATGGGACCAAATAAATTTAATCAAACGCCTGACTGATAATAGGATCAGTAAGTTATGGCGATATCCAATAGTTTTACGTCACTAGCTTAATAGTCAAGTCCTTGGCCTCCCCTGGAATACTTAAATCCATTGACTTGAACTGCTGTGGATGTTACAAATTTTGTTTATACTTTATTTGAGGGATATTTTACATATTTTCGTACACGTTAGTCTCTTATCCCATGCTCTTGTACATGCATTCATATATCAAAATGCCTTCTTGGGAAGCTTCCTACTCTTACAGCCCTACTCACCTGTGTTATTAGGTCGCCATGGTCATTTCTTAATTTACAACTCGAAGGCTAGGCACATGCATGTCACGCCATTTCCATCTTATTTTTTTGTTGTTCGTGCCAAGATATAATTCTTGCAAGATGTTTTTCACATAACTTGGAGCCTGTTTCTAAAAGGGACATCTGGTGTTTTGTTCATAGTTGAGTTACTAATTCGTAAGGACTTGGATGCTCTGTTCCTGAGATTCATTCCATGCAGTTCGAATGGTTATACCAACTTCAATGAATTTCTAGGAGATGGAAACTATTGGATATTATATACTCACAATCTTACTCCTAGTTACAAATACGTGAAATTTTGGATATGAATATTTGCTTGCAAATAAAATTTTGACCAGCACCTTTTTGTTGTAATATGTACAAAATGAGGAAAATATGGTTTAATTAAATTAGTCCTCGATCCAAATCTACTCACATGATTTCCAATAACCAAACAAAAAGGAATTTTTGCAAGCAAAATAAAAAACTGTTGACTACAATTACAAGCAATCTAAAACAACAATTATTTGTGACTAGAGGGCGTAACAAATAGATCAAAATCAGAAAAACAGAAAACTCACATGTGTTTTTATTTATGTATAAAGTCTTCAAACTCCAACAGTTCTTATTGAATGTTTCAGTACTGATCCTAGAAGAACGACTAAAACATAGTTTCCACTGTTGGGCTTGGTGAGGGTGGAGCCAGAGCCACAGCTATTGGCTGTTCCAGAGGGCACTGTAGGCTGCCTGTGAGAGCCTGAGAGGATCGGCTTGTCGACTCTGAATTATCTTCCTTTTTCTTTTCTTTTTACTGAATGGACTTCCAGGCCCACCTGCCAGCCTCGGCCCCTCAATTCTTGGAGGCTTAGCAGAGTGTAGTAGATAGATAGATTTAGGATATTGTTAATAATTGTATAGATTCTCTAAAAAATTTAAATAAAAAATTAGTTGTAGTAAAAGAAAAGCTTGTGGTTAAGACTTAGAAATGAATAAAATAAAGGGATGAATTTTTTTTGGGTATAGTTGGATACTTGGATTTGCTTTCTTGAACTCATATAGCTTCTCTCAGATTTGATCAATTCATTCCCACAAGGGGCTGTACACATGCTCAACATGTGGGCTCTCGCTGTAGCCGTAGTAGCACTGCTCTCTGAACTCGTACCCTACCATGAGGCCGTCGCCGTCGACATACCAGCCGCCGATATCATGCCCCACCGCCGGCGGCACCTCCGTCGTCCAGTACTCGAACGGCGCCTCGGCCACACAAGGGCCGGGGACGCTATCAAGGTCCGACAGCATGTACTCCTCCAGCCCCGCGGCATCGAGGTCGCTCGGCACGTTCTCCGCCGTGCTCCCGGCGCCGTCTGCCGGCGCCGAGGGCGGCGGCCCACCGACGCCGCCGATCTCGGCCTCCAGGGACCGGATGACGCGGCTCAGCCGGTCGACGTCCTCCGGCGCCTGCTGGTCCGCCGCCGGCGCGTCCTCCAGCAGCTCCATGAGGAACGCCCCGTCGACGACGACGGCCGGCTCCGGCTGGGCGCCGCCGCCGCTGGCGTAGAACCACTCTTGCACGGCAGCACCGGCGCCGGCGGCACCTCCCTGCGTCACGCTCTGGCGATCCATGTGTCTATGCACGAGGCGTGCAAGGAATTGGGCTGTTGGGGTCAAGCAGCTCGGACGAATTGAAGTTCTTGATGGTGGTGGATAATGGCGGCAAGGGGGTGGGGGTTTATATAGCAGTGGACCTGTGGTTGCTTGGTGGCAGGAGACTGGGAGGGGAAGAGGAGGAGCACGTAGTGGACGCGGCAATGGCTGAGACTTGCTGAGGGTGGGGACGGGGACGAGGATGGAGTAGCGTAGCGTGCGTTTTGGTGTGATGCACACTTCCCCATGTGGATCTTACTTGACTGCTGCACTGCAAGTCTGCACCGCTCAGACCGTCGCTTTTTCTTGGGTTTCTTTCGTTCTCCGCGTAAGGGAGGACTATAGGAAAACAATGACGTTTTGCAGTTTCTTTTTTCAAAGTAAATAAAGCCCAAGCATTTCGATAAAGTAAAAATACAATACGAAGGAAAAAAAAAGGAGGTATGCATTTCTCCTTTTCTAAATAGTTTTTTCATCACACGTGAAGGTATCGGTGCACAAGAATAAGAA
>CM014273.1:21952714-21972862 GCA_004135705.1 Alloteropsis semialata | reverse complement strand
GGCCTTTGCCGAGTGCCAGCTGGCAGACACTCGGCAAACAGGCTCTTTGCCGAGTGCTAACGCGGGCACTCGGCAAATAGGCATTGAAAATTTGAAAATATAGGAAATTTCGATTTTTGGTGCAACGAATATTGAAAAAACATGTCAACTCCACTGTACAATGCATATCTCATCATTGTAGAACAAAAGAACCATTATTTTATGTGATTATTCAACAAAATCCATGTATATCATTTCAGTTTCAATATACGTAATAAAAAAATTATAAAACCTGAAATAGATCTGAAAATTTACCAAAACTTGACACGGTACATTTTAGGTAGTATATTGCCATTAGAAAAAGTTTGGAAGTAAAACTCGAATTGTCATGTCACTCTGTGTCCAAATCATGAACGATCTATTAGAACTCAACGAAACTTCTTCGGAGATGTTCCAGTTACAAGCATCGTATGTCAAAACTTTTGCAGAAGCTTCTAAATTTTTTGCCACAGCCTCCACATAAGATATCATGAGCTCTCGACAAATCTCAGGATTTTCGGAGTTCATTAGAATTTTTTATAATTAAAAAACAATCCTACCACACGTACATCGTCGTGTTTCGCAAATATCATTTGCCAAAATGACTTATTTCTTATTGATATTGTCTAAATAAGGAGTTAGTAACATGAATATCATTTTTACAATCACTCTGTTCCAAGATTTCAAACACCTGTAGTTCAAATTTTGAATTAAACAAAAAATTCAATTTAATGAAACAAAATCATTGAATATAGTAAACGAGCCGAAAAAAATCCTAAATTACAACATAGAGTACACTGTATCATACTTGAATCAACAAAAAAGGTTTGGAAGCATTTACATGAAATATGGAGCCAAGGTTTGCCGAGTGCCAGCCAATACACTTGTATTTACACTTGTATTGGCTGGCACTCGGCAAACCTTGGCTCCATATTTCATGTAAATGCTTCCAAACCTTTTTTGTTGATTCAAGTATGATACAGTGTACTCTATGTTGCAATTTAGGATTTTTTCGGCTCGTTTACTATATTCAATGATTTTGTTTCATTAAATTGAATTTTTTGTTTAATTCAAAATTTGAACTACAGGTGTTTGAAATCTTGGAACAGAGTTATTGAAAAAATGATATTCATGTTACTAACTCCTTATTTAGACAATATCAATGAGAAATAAGTCATTTTGGCAAATGATATTTGCGAAACACGACGATGTACGTGTGGTAGGATTGTTTTTTAATTATAAAAAATTCTAATGAACTCCGAAAATCCTGAGATTTGTTGAGAGCTCATGATATCTTATATGGAGGCTGTGGTAAAAAATTTAGAAGCTTCTGCAAAAGTTTTCACATACGATGCTTGTAACCGGAACATCTCCGAAGAAGTTTCGTTGAGTTCTAATAGATCGTTCATGATTTGGACACAGAGTGACATGACAATTTGAGTTTGACTTCCAAACTTTTTCTAATGGAAATATACTACCTAAAATGTATCGTGTCAAGTTTTGGTAATTTTTCGGATCCGTTTCAGATTTTATAATTTTTTTGTTACGTATATTCAAATTCAAATGGTATACTTCAATTTTGTTGAATAAACACATAAAATAATGGTTCTTTTGTTCTAAAATGATGAGATATGCATTGTACAGTGGAGTTGACATGTTTTTTTCAAAATTCGTTGCACCAAAAATCGAAATTTGCTATATTTTCAAATTTTCATTGCCTGTTTGCCGAGTGCCAGTGGTTAGCACTCGGCAAACAGCTCTTTGCCGAGTGCTACTCCGCGGGCACTCGGCAAACTCCCGACCGTTAGCCGTCGTCCAGACCGCGTGACGGTGGCGGCCTGACAAGTGGGGCCGGCTCGATGTTTGCCGAGTGCCCTAGGGCTGGCACTCGGCAAACAAGTGGACCGTTAGCCGCCGTGCGGACCGCGCGACGGCGGCGGCCTGGCAGGTGGGGCCAGGTTGCTCTTTGCCGAGTGCCAGGTGGCGGGCACTCGGCAAAGACGGCTTTGCCGTGTGCTCTGGGTTCGACACTCGGCAAAGCTTGGGTTTGCCGAGTGTCCTGTTTTCGCCGAGTGTATTGTTTCCTACACCCGGCATATCCCATTTTTGCCGAGTGCCTGAAATTTCGCACTCGGCGAAGCTTCAGGCACTCGGCAAATGCCGGGTTTCCGTAGTGAATTAAGTTTCTTGAGGCGAAAAGAGTATATCAGTGTAGATATATGCACAAACTCAATTTCGTTCGTCGGATCCAAACCATGACCCAAATATATATGGGAGGTGAAATGAATGGAGCCTAAAAAAATGACTAAAAAATGAATGGAGCCTAAGCTAATTTACTCTAACAAAGATGAGAGAACTCCTACCCCACTCGGGCCTAGATATTGGATGTGAATCATGAGACTGAGTCTATGTAGTACACTACGGGAAATCCCAAGTTTGCCGAGTGTCTTCATGTTTGCCGAGTGTTTTTTTTCGGGCACTCGGCAAACAACTTGTTTGCCGAGTGTTTTTCAAAAAACACTCGGCAAAAAAAAAACACTCGGCAAAAATATGGTTTGCCGAGTGTCAAAAAAAACACTCGGCAAACAAATTCTTTGCCGAGTGTCAAAAAAAAAACACTCGGCAAACAATATCTTTGCCGAGTGTTTTTTTTGACACTCGGCAAAGGTCCTGTTTGCCGAGTGTTTTTTTGACACTCGGCAAAGTCATAATTAAAACCACATTTTAAGTAGTAAATCAATTCAAATTAAAAAGTTTTGAACTACAAAGTTGTATAACTTCTCAAGATGCTGAACTTTTAGTTTGGTCATTTCTTCATTCGACAAATTCATATGAATATTGTTCACAAAATCTAGATCTCTCGTAGAGTTTCCTGAAACTATAAGAGATCTATAAGATTTGTGAACAATGTTACTCTCACTACATCGGATGAAGAAATGTCATATATCAAAGTTGTAGATCTTCAGAAGTTATACAACTTTGTAGTTTAAAATTTTTTAATTTGAATTTGTTTTGCTAATGAAAAGTACGTTTGTAGTTCTCAAAATTTAAAATTTGAGTTTTTTCAAATGACCTCGGATGAAAAAACAGTCAAAATAATAGTTGTAGATCTTGAAAAGTTATGAAACTTTGTAGTTGACCACTTTTTCATTTGAAATCATATAGTCAACGAAAACTAAGTGTGAATGTTCTCAAATTTGAAATTCAAATTTTGTAAATGACCTCGGATGGAGAAACTACCCAAATAAAACTTGTAGATTTCAAAAAGTTATAAAACTTTGTAGTTGACAAGTTTTTAATTTGAGATCATTTAGGGCCTCAAACAAGTAATTTACACTCAGTTTAGTATAATACGGTAGGAATCAAAACAATATCTAGTCACAAATGAGAGTGTGGTGCAGTGGTAGAGAAGGTCACGCGCGAGAGAGAGGTCGCGGGTTCGAATCCCGCCAACCGCGTAGCGCGCGAATTTTCCGCGAAAAATGGCGCGACTTGCGACTTGCGGGCTTGGGTGGTTGGGTGCCTTCCCACATTTAAATAAATTTTTTTGCTATTTGTTTTCGGTTTTTTTTAGCACTGGAAACCGGCTGTTTGCCGAGTGTCAAATAGCACTCGGCAAAGGGTTTGCCGAGTGCCCGAAAAAATACACTCGGCAAACAGCTCTTTGCCGAGTCGCTGTTTACCGAGTGTTGTTTGCCGAGTGTAACACTCGGCAAAGTCTTTGCCGAGTGTATTTCGGCCTTTGCCGAGTGTTTGGGACACTCGGCAAACCCCTGATTTCCCGTAGTGGTATATATCTTGATCAGTCTATCTATGTATATATATTTTGATCAGTGTGTAGTTAAGCTAATCTATTTCTTGGATTAAAAAACACCATAAATAATTAAGCGACGCGATACTATGTGGATTAGCATATCATAATCACAAGAATAATCTTTTGATATTTTAACTTTTCTGTGTGGTACATGTATGTGATTCTTAGGATCAATAAAATTCTAACAATATGTTGACACCCAAATACATATGCATCGAACAACACTGTAAGAACACCTGTCAATCGTCTTTGATTATATGCGCATAGGTTTTAAGTGATTTGGAGGAGACAGCTTGCTGCCATTTCTAGACCATATACCATTGCAAGAGGACATTATACATCTAGCTAGTTCATGGACAATATAAGTTGTTTTAGTTATGTCAATGACTCCCTGTATTACAATTTTTGTGTGTGTTTTATATATTTCCTTGTGTCTAACGCATAGGGAAATAAGTAATTTTACTGTGTATTTTATGAATTTCCTTGTGTGTTTTGTCTAACACACAGAGAGGTTATTAATAACCTTGTCAGTTTTGTCATTTTCCTGTGCGTTTTCTCAAAACCGACAAGTGAATTTCCCTATGCGTGCCCCAAAAAAACCCTCAAGAAAATTAGACACAGGAAAATTCCAGTTCCAGTAATGTGCTATAGACAATAGGTAATTTGGCAAATGCCAAGGGGTGCCGTAGCAGAACCCGCACTTTCTAGACAAGCAAAGAGACGAGATAAGAAGGGCCGGTGGTGGCACTTGGTTAGGCGCCACGAGAAAGCAACTCGGTCATGTGTGGACTTGTGGTTGATGGCGATGGATCGCCTAGTGAGGATGTGTGCTTGTAGCTAGGCATGACAGCGAACATGACTACACGAGGCAGGCAAGATCCGGCACGAGTTTCGTGCTGCATCTCTTCGTATCAAGTATTCTATGACGGTGTTTTACTTGCAGGATAGCTGCCAATAATGTTCCAGCATGCAATCAAGGGAATATCATTGAAATTCTTAATTTGCATCCATCTGTTCAGCATGTGTAATATAATACTCGATATATATGTTTGGTCTTTCTTTTCAGCTAAACTCTTTGGAGTACCATTGGCAATCCATTTCTCTTCTTCTTTTTTTTTCCAGAGGAAGCAAGCAACCATAAATTATTGTCCTTTTATGAAAAGGAAGTCAGGAGAGAGGTACGGTAGTCATGTATTTCGTCCCATCCTTTTGAAGTGACCTTGTATATTGATCTTTCAGCAACTCTGAAAATTTAAGTCCCTAATATATTTTATATTCCTCAATCATCTAAAGCAATATCTCCTCTCAACATGACCATGTTGGATTTATTTGATCTTGGCTCACTTATTTCAAATTAAGTCCAAAATATTTAAGACCTATGTTTAATTGCAAGAGAGGTACAAGAGTGATTAATTTTACATGGTTAATTGAGAAGGATATTGTTATAAACGAATGACGAATAAACGTTGAAAGTAAACAGATCAAACCACAGGGGACACGAGATTTAACATGAAAAACCCTCCCAATGCGGAAGGGAAAAACCACGGGCGCCAGCCAGCAACACTTCACTATCAAGAGTCGGGTTACAACGCCGAGATGGCCGCTTACAAGAAGATAATGATCAAGGAGAAACCGTAATCCGGCCCAAGCCTCCGGCGACGGGCCTCCGCTTCGCTCCATCAGAAGTCGGCCTTTTAATGTGCAACTGAATTTGGAACATAACTCAACAGATATCCCAACCAACTTAATAGGTTGGTCGTGTACACCTAACGTGAAGTTGTCAAAAGTAGGCTGGCTTGCCACACGCGCGTGTGCTTGCTCGCTGAGCCGGCCGTGGCGTGGTAAGCACCCAACAAGTTAAGCCGAAATTCGATCAACTCATTGACATGTGTACAATGCACCGTCTCCCCAACACGTTAGTTTTCCATGTTTTCACTATAGTTGCCTCCAATCTCATCATGTTGGGACACAACTCGAAGAGAAATATCTTCTAGACATTGTCACTAACATGTGTTGGTTCATAATGCATGAAAACTGTCAATTGGAGGGACACCTTTTCAACCCCTCGTTAGCGACGCAAGAGCCGTAACGGCCTCTTCGTCAGTAAGAGCACCTGCAACATTTACTTTTTGATTAGACATTAGTCAAAATTGTCCCACTGTTAATCATGGAAGCATGTCCAGCCCAATTAAAACCTTCTAGATTCTTTTGCTACTTCTACTGTGAAAGGAATTAGTGCTCACACAGCCTAAGAGGGTGAAAGGAATCGATGCTCGTGATAGCTTAAGAGGGGGAGGCGGTCAATTAGGATTTCTAAAAACTTAACCTACCACATGCTTCTGATTGCATAAAATAAAACTAATACATACTATCTATATGTGCAACTAAGGTTTCTTCTAGTGTTTGCACCCACCCAAAAGAGTTCTGTAACCTAGAGCCAATCCTATCAAGATGCTACTCTAGAAAAGGTAAAAGCACACAAGTTGCAAGAATGAAATGCGGAAACTTAAAAAAGGGTTAGAGAGGTGCAAACTTGACACGAAGATTTATCTCGTGGTTCGGCTAACGCCTACTCCACGTTGGAGCTCCCAAAAGGATGTGCTTCTAGTCACCAAGTCTTGCTTCCCGATCAAGGCCTTCAGCTCGCCACAAAGGCTCCCCAAGAAGGATGATGAGCAAGTCACTAAGACATTGCTCTCATCAACCTACTCTCCTGGAGATCTTGACACCGCCTTCACTACGGAGCTTCTTCACCAAGGAGGGGGTCTCCTCGTCCCCGCACAATGCCGTCAACGTCGCTCTACACCAAGCCGGAGGGTCGAAGACTTGCCAGTGACTCAACGAGACTCCAAGGGGCCGGCACACCAAGATTTACAAGGGTTGGTTCACTCTAGAACAAAGCATAAGGCTCAACACCTTGCAAACTCTCTCACTGGGCCTACCCTAGCTCTCTCACTCACTATAGATGATCAATGTAGCACAAATGATGGCTTGGATGTCTTGTGGTTGTGGATGAACTTCTTCTGAACTCCAGTACCTTGAAATGGCCGAATAGAGGTGATATATATAGCCCAAATGGATGGACTAGCCGTTGCTCAAAAGTTGCAAAAACTTTGAACGCCATTAATCCGCCATGCACTTCACCCCCATCGGCGTATAATACGTTGTGTGCTTTTCCAATGGTTGAAACCACTTTTCCAACGGCAACTCGCACACGCCTTATACTTCCAACTTGTACGCCAGTGGTCGCCATACCATATATCATATGATTTTGTCCAACTTCAGCTTGACAAATCCCCTATGTAAAGTGTATGCCGATACTACGCCGAGGGACGCTATATCATGCGCCGTGTGGCTTTTCTACGGGCTAATCCTATTCAATCAACACATGCCCTTTAATGGTTTCTCATGCCAATATTATGTCTTGGATGCTCTAAAATAAGACTCTCTGGTTTTTAGCTATGCATTGGAATCATCCTTGGGACAAAATTTCCTATGTATATCACTTAACAAACTTGTTAGTCCCAATGACTATGTTGTCATTCAATCACCAAAATTACAATATAATGGCACATGGGGCCATTTTCCTTATAGCGGGGGATGGGGTGAATTAGGTATACTTAAAACCTTAACCAATGGTTTTTCACTTTTGCACAAAATAAAGACTAGATCTGCTATCTAGACGTGCATCTATAGTTCAACTATTGTTTGCACCTTTCCACAAAAAGTTTTGCAACAGCCAAATCTATCAAGATGCTAGTCTAAGAAAGTAAAGGCGATCAAATTGCAAGTATGAAATGAGGAAGTGTAAATAGGAAGGGAAGAAAGTGCAAACTTAGCACAAAGATTATTCCATGGCACCGATAGGCAAATGCCCCCTAGTACATGTTGGAGCTCCACCAAGGATATGCTCACCATCACCAAGTCTATCCCAATCACTATCTTGGGTTCGCCACAAAGGCCCACCACACATCTATTTTGGTCACCTTGATGCCGTCTCTACTATGGAGTTTCTCCACCGATGTAGGGGTCGTCAACAGCGCTCCACACCAAGCCAGAGGGTCAAAGACTTGCCGGCAAACCACCCAACGTTCCAAGGTAGACACACCAAGATTACAAGGTTGGTTCATTCCAAGAACCAAGCACAAGCTAGTTACACCTTGAAATTTCACACTCAAGGCCTAACCTAGCACTAATCACTCTTATAAGCTTGTGCTAATTGCTTTGATGATCACTTTAGCACATATGTGGCTTGGATGTATTTTTCATGTGTACTAGGGTCACTTGAAAATCTGTAGCATCCAACACCTTCAAATTGAAGAGTGGGGTTGGACTAGACGTTGCACAAAAGACACACAAAATATGTGTATGCTACATTTTGCGTCGTGTGCCAAATCCCCATCATCAGAACAAATGCCTTGTAGAGACTCCAATTGTTGGCTTCACTTTTGAACTTAAGAAATTACGCTATGTATAAGCACACTTATGCCAAAAAAAGCAGCGTGTGAAACCTCAAACTCCATGCTAGACTGCTATCTCTCATGGATTAGTAAGGTGAAAAGTATGCTATGTATACTTGCCATCAGTGGAAGGTACAACACGTAGAGATCTTTAGCTCAGTGCACTCTACTACTTTGGTCAATAATGCCATGCATACAAAGCATCTTCAACTTCAAGTCTTCTCTGATGAGAAACTACACCATTCATTTGCATCTATCGGTGGAAGATATGCCGTGCATGAAAATCCAACACTCGAGAGGAGAACCCTACATGCCGTTGTTTTTTATCAAAGTAATGCAATGTAATATTCTCTTGGTGAAAGGATCAGCGTGTGGAATAAAAGTAGGCTTTGTCCAATTCAATCACCTTAAGACTTTGCTTGATTTTACCATGATTTGGACACCTTAAAAATATTTCTACATTTTTGAGCTACAATTAGGAATCCATCCCTGGGACCTAAAGATCTATAAAGTACACTTTACAAACACATTAGTCCTAATGACTATATTGCCATTCAGTCACCAAAATCACAATTACATCCTCAAGGGCCATATTCCTTACACACTGGTCTAAGAGTAAATACAATCAAACTGCTATGGTACCCATATACCTCTCAAAAGACAAACTTATGTCTCTCTCCAATTCTTTTGAATGTCTGAAAGCATCTAGGCCCTCTAATTGTGTTTTGGTAATTAATGATAACATATTGGACTAACTATTTCATTGAGGATATGAGAATAGGTTAGTCCCATGAGATGATTGAGCTTCAACGGTTAATTAACGATGGATATGTATGTTGGAACCAAGGAAGCTCAAGGCAAAGGTAAAAGATAGGATATTTTCTTTTACCGATCATGAGGTGCTTAGAGAAGATTCTTGACCGGATTGATAGGCTAGATAGCTGTACTATCAAGAGGGGTCAATTTCATTTGCATGACGAGTTTCTAGTGCCACTTTGCTCAAATGGTTACTTTGCATGCATGAAAGCTAACATCGTTGAGAAAGTGGGAAAGAAAAAGAGAAAAGATCGTGTGCTGATTGTGGTACTGCGGACGGTCCGTGGGCTACAGGCGGACAGTCCGCGTGTGGTGGACGGTCCGGCCAGTAGCAAGCGGACGGTCCGCATGCTAACTAGTTTTCTGAGATTTTGACTAAGTATTGAAGGGTCTGCCGAGACTCTGAAGGCGGACGGTCCGCTGGGGTATGGCGGACGGTCCGCCTGTCATTTTCTGTGAAGCAGACCGTGGTGGCGGACCGTTTACGCAGGGACGTGTTCTTAAGGTTCCAAGCCACTTTTATGTGGCGGACGGTCCGCCTGTCAGTTTTATGTGAAGCGGACCAAGTCAGCGGACCGTTTACGCAGAGACGATGTTTTGGGGGTTCCAGGCCTCTTTTATATTGCGGACGGTCCGCAGTTTCAAGTGATGGGTCCTTAGTCGCGTGGATAGCTGAGCTTCTAACTCTGAGGCGGACGGTCCGGCCTGATGAGGCGGACGGTCCGCCAGCTGCGTAACGGTAAACTCTGACACGTTTGACTTTTGGACAGTAGCCGTTGGGGCTGAGGCGGACGGTCCGCCAAGTGTGAGGCGGACGGTCCGCCAGTCCCCTGTTTTCATGGGATTTGAAGGTAACGGCTAGTTACGGGGTGGGGGAGTATAAATACTCCACCCACGGGGAAGGAGAGGCTCTCTTGGCACTTTGGAAGCTTATTTGACATACTTGAGCCTTCTTCCACCTCTCACTCACTCCTATTGCTTAGAGTTGCATTCTTGTGAGTGTGAGAGAGTTCTAGTGCATTGCATCAAGTGTTTGAGCTTTGGGGCACTAGGAATTCATCAAGCAAGCGTCATCGACTTGTTACTCTTGGAGGTTGCCGCCTCCTAGACGGCTTGGTGGTTGTGGCCGGTTGAAGCACTTCAAAGAAGATTGTGAAGTTGCTCCCACCTTGATTGTGAGAGGTTTGTGCTCACCTCACCGGAGTAGGAAGAGCAACACTAGTGGAATCGAGGTTTGGAGAGGTTCATTGATTCAAGCCGGCTCATACATCAAGTGAGGTCTTGATAGAGGAGCGGTTGAAGCTTTGGATCATCCTCAACGTGGATTAGGGGTGACCGGCAAGTCATCGATACCACAGGATAAATTTCGTCTCTCTTGTTCGGTTATTTCTTTGCTCTACTCAATAATCGCATTTACTTTGAGCAATTTACTTTCCTAGAGATTGAATTGTATCTTGTCACCCTAGGTTGCAAACCTTGACATAGGACTAGACTTAGTAGAAATAGGTTTCACCTTGTGTTACTAATAAAACTTGTTGAGTTTTTGTGATTGAAGTTTAAAACCACCTATTCACCCCCCTCTAGTCGGTATCCTAGATCCTACAATGTCAGAAGGGGAGTCTTCCTTTCATTTACCTTGGGCTGCCTTTTAGCACTACTAAGCAAGAATAGAAGTTCTGTTGCCTCTTGTACAAAGAATCGAGAAAAGACTAGCCTGCACCTCCTCCTTCATTTTCCGAACGGGGAAGCTTGAATGATAAACCTAGTCTTCCCATCCTCTACTGTCATGTACTATAGCACCATGAAGTTATATAGGTTATCATAAAATAGCAAGCAATTACTAAAAACACCATCTGTAGACGGCTTCAGACCTTAATGCAAAACAACCACCAAAGGCAGCTTGGCCTATATGGTTTGCTTTCCTTAAAAGGAAGGAGGACTTGTATTTATCAATTTATCTGCACATAATGACTCCCTACTTCTCAAATTCCTCCACAAATGTTTTCTCAAAGGCAGACATTCCCTAGGTTTAACTAGTTTGGAAAAATTACTACTCAGATGGACAGCTCCCTGGACAACACAAAAGAGCTCCTTCTGGTGGAGATATATAGTTAAACTAATGGACACTTACAAGGCAATTTCACTGATTACCATTAGTGATGGCTCTACTATTCTATTTTTTCATGATATCTGGATGATCAAATACCTAGCCAATAGTTCCTTGAGTTTTTCTCTTTTGCAAATAATTCAATATCACCCTCAAGAATGCAGTCAGCCAAACCCCTTCTCTCAAAACTTCCACCTTCCTCTATCCATCCAAGCCCACTCACAATTCCTGGAGATCTGGGGTGTGATTGAGGACACTTAGCACAACAATGAGAACGATATTTGGGCTATATCTGTGACAATGCCATCTTCTTTGCTGCTAAAGCCTATAAGGTCGTCATTTGACATAGAAGTACTCATCTAGCCTTCCACTAGTTATGGAGATCCAAATGTTCTTTTGGCTAATTCTAAAGGATCATGTCAACACCAAGGATCCTCCTAGAAGGAAAAGAATGTTACTAGAATCCTACATCTGTGACCTTTGCATCTTGCAGGGAACATAGATACTAGCCCACTACTTCATTCGCTGCAATTTTTCAAAGGCTTGTTGGGCATCAATTGGGGTAAATTTTCCAACCTCAAGGCTTGTGCTTCAAACAGACGTATACGAACCCAGTTAGGTGTGCTCATGACCTGAAGCATTTGGTCAGCCAGGAACGATTGGATTGTTAAAGACATTGGCCCCTCATTGGATTCTTGTATAAGAAAGTTTTTCAAAGAATTTTCCTTCGTGTTGCTTAGAGTCAAGCCAAGTTTAGTCCTAGCTATGGAGGCCTAGAGTGCCTCATTGTAATATTTAATTTTCAACCTATTTTGTTTTGTTTTTGTACTTGGTTTCAGATTATGTTCTTTAAAAAATGTAATTATTGTTTCACTCTAATGAATACATTGTTTTGTCTAGTAGTCTGTGTATAAAAATGATGCTTAACTTATATTTAATTTGTATATTAAATCCTGATAAATTTCTCTGAGATTTGGTCACATATGTATTAGCTGCGCACTTTTTTTTGAGGGGGACTACGATAGGCAAGGAGTTGGCAATTGTGTTGATATGCAAAGTTGGGCATACATGTATTTGTGAGAGGGGGTGGGAAAGAGTGAGAAATCAAGAAACTATGTTACAAAGCTAAATTGATTACACCAAGAGTGGAGAAGGGCAGACGCTGAGGGGGTGCGCGCGCGGTTACACCATAGTCTGAGGTCAGAGCAGGCGGCCGCGACCATCGATGAAGGGGCGATCGTCTGCCCCAAGAACACTAGGGCATTGCAGCACTTCCAGATGTTCTGGAGCACTATAGTGATGATCGCGGAGCGTGCTCTTGGTGGTCCATCTGGGAGCTTAGGGGTCGTCTAGAGGTCATGGAAGGAGCCAAGGTAGGGAGCTGAGGGCCAGTGAATTAGCTTCTAGACACACTTGGCCCTTGGACAATGGAGGAGTAGGTGGTCTTGATCCTCATGTGCACCACAGTAAGCAAAGTTAGGAGAGTCGATGATGTGCCGATAATGGAGGTGAGCCGTGGACGGGAGGCGGGCTTGGTGGACTAACCATAGAAAGTGTTTGCACCTCGGCATTGTGGCATTGATCCATATGTCTTGAGCAAAGAGGTCCTGGGGATGCTTGGACATGTGCCAGTCATAGAAGGTAGAGGAGGAGAAGGGCACCATGGCAGTGCCCATTTCCCGCCGATCAGGAATGCCCTGGTCAAAGTGTATACCGAGCAATGCCTAGTGGATGGTTTCCAGCTCACTAGAGGCAACTGATCACAACCAAGGTCCCAGGCATCTGCGGCTCTCATGGCGGCCACAGTGGCATTTGGCCACTCACAATGGCAGAACAGAGCCAGGAAGAGCTCAGCCTAGGGGTGTGGCCCCAACCAGTGGTCGCACCAGAAGGAGGTTGAGGCGCAATTACCCAGGTGAACCCTGGTGCAGGATCAGAACTCAGGCAGCAACTGCAGATGGCTGGATTAAAACAAGGGTGTCGAGGGGGTGCCGGTCTCACAGGTCCTGGTCGGCATTCGAGCCGTAAATCCATAGAAACCAGTGCTAGCAGGAGGTAGAAGGTTGTCGGTGAAGTCGATCCCAGAATTTGGAGAGGAGACCCCTGTTCTAGATTTCCTGGTTCTTGACGTCAAGGTCACCATGGTCCTTATCCCAGCAGACCATCTCCCACGCAGCCTTGCACTAGCTGCACTGAAAGCGAGGTCGCTTGTCCAGATGATGGCATGATGACGGGCGTCGATGGCCTCAACAGAATGGTAGAGCACATCGCATAGATGGCACGAGTTCCAAGGACGGTGTTAGCCAGGTTGGTTCGGCCGCTCGGCATGAGGATTTTGCTGCACCATCCTGGGATGTAGGCAGCCACTACCTCGGTGAGTGGGTGCAGGTCGGTGAGGCAAAGCTTGTGGAACGACAACGGCAAGCCGAGGTAGGTTTGCGGGAAGTCCAAGAAGGAACACCTCAGGGCCGCTGCCATGGAGGAAGCCTGCTTGTCATCAAGTTCGATGGGCATAAAGGTGCTCTTGTCGTAATTGATGTGCAGCCCCGTCACAACAAAGGAGTCCAACAGTTAGCGCAGGTGGAGTACCTGCTTCGAGACCGCCTTGATGATGATGAGCATGTTGTCAGCATACTGAAGAACCGGACACGACAGATCATCCACAAGTGAGTGCAGTAGCAGCCCTTGGGAAAAGGCTCGTCGTAGAATTTGCTGGAGAAGATCGGCGACCACAATGAAGAGGTAGGGCAAGAGTGGGTCGCCCTGCCAGAGTCCCTTCTTGCACTGGATCCAACGGCTGGGCACGCCGTTGAGGAGGACCGCGGATTGGCTAGAGGCATTTAGAAGGCCGATCCAGTGCCGCCAAAGGGGGGGAACCTTTTTTCCTCAGGATGGAGTCCAGGGCTTGCCAAAAAACAGAATCAAAGGCCTTCTTGAAGTCTAGCATTACGACAATGGCCTTGGCCTTGCGCTTGTGGTAGCATTGCATGATCTCAGCGGCATAGAGGTAGTTCTTAGCAATACAATGTCCTTTGATGAAGCCAGTCTGATCTGGATGAACAAGAGACTAGATCATGGGTTGGAGACGCATGGACATTGCCTTGGTGCAGATCTTCGTGACACAATTTTGCAGAGAGATGGGTCAAAAATCCTTGGCATGAGTGGAGTCCACCTTCTTGGGTAGTAGGGCAAGATAAGCCTTGTTGATCTGATGCCGATCGGCATCCCCACGGTGAAAATCTTGCATGAGGATGAGGAGGTCCTGTTGCACCAGTTCCCATTGTGAGATGAAGAACTTGGCTGTGAAGCCATCCGGCCCTAGGGAGCTATCCATGCGCATAGAGGCCAGTGCGGCCTTAATCTCCTCAAGAGTGAATGACAGTATTAGGGCAGCTACTTGGTCAGTGGAGAGGGAGGAGCCAACGAGCAAAGACTGCTCGGTGGCGAGCGGGGAACAGGAGTCGCCCTAGCCTAGCAACTTGTAGGGCATCTGCCTTGGCATCGTGGCTAAAGACCGACTGCCCATCATCAAGCTGAAGCATCATGATCTGGTTGCATCTCCACCTGATAGAGGCCAAAAGGTAATGACATTTGGAGTTCTCATCCCCAGCACACAAGACCGCACCTTGCCATGTTGGCGCCAGTAGATGGCGAGCTGCACCGCAAGTTCCTGCGCCGAGGAGCGAACCAGGTCACAGAGTACAACTTCAGCGGGATACAGTGGCCATGACTCTTCTAGGAGATCCATCATGCCGATGACAAGGTTGCAATTGTGGAGAACATCTGCCATTGAATGCCGAGACCGTTTCCAGACCTTGAGGTCAGCCCGACATCGCTTGATGCAACGAACCAGCTTCGCCGTGCCTGGTGTAGACTGGACACTGTGCCATGCTGACGAGATGACGGTGAGGCAAGTCGGGGTGCGTAGCCACCAGTTGTCAAACCTGAAGATGGTCGGATGGGGAATAGAGGTCTTTGTTGTGAGGAGTAGCTAACAGTGGTCGAAAACTAGTGCTAAAGAGGAGCTGAGCTGGGAGTTCGGTAGAAGGTGACTCCATTCAGTGTTAACGAAGACACGATCAAGCCGAGTCAAAATCGATTGTTCTTGTTGGTTAGACCAGGTGAATCACTGGTCGAGGAGCAGGATTTCCATGAGAGTCATCGCCTTAATGGCACCATTGAATAGGCCGGCCTCCGCGACATCAAAGTTGCCATTGGACGTCTCGGCGGGGAGGCGGATCAAGTTGAAGTCCCCAAGGAGGAACCATGGACCTAAAATCACTGAGGATAGTGAGATTAGTTCATCAAAGAAGGCCATAGGCATTGGTGATGGTGAAGGACAGGTCAGAGGAAGTGGTCTGGAAGGTGGAGGTTATGGTGAAGTCATGGTTTAGGGTGGAGGTCAGGGCGAAATGCCGGGAGTCCCAAGCGAGCCTAAGGTCCCTAGGGAAGGTTTGTAGGTGTAGAAGGTGGAGTGTAGGTGGGGGAGAAAGGTTGAGGCTTGAAATGGTCGAGGTGCTTGAGCTTGGTCTCCTGGAGGCAAGCAATGGTGGGTGAGGGGAGAGGAGGGCCAACTGGGCGCCGGTGCACTTGTTCTTATCACCGAGGCCATGGACGTTCCAGGAAAAAGGATGGTTAGCAGATTAGACATGAAGAAGGAGGACCATTGGATCCAAGAGCAAGTGGCCCGGGCAACAGGAACTAGGAAAGCAGGCACACACAATACAGGCAACGAGATCACCCAGATCATGCTTCGGTGGCAAGACAACAGAGCATGAGGCATTGCAGCTTGACGAGTTCATGGCAGCGCTCATACACAGGTTCTTATACAGACCCATTACATAAAAGACGATAGTGCTGCAATGGTGACAACAAAAGGAGGAGCAGATCAGGTCACGCAGGACTTACTTCATTTAGTCGACGTTGTCCTCCAGCATGGGAGGCAGGTCGGCGATGGCGTGTAGGCGGTCCTCCGGTATATTGCAGGCGCGGCCGAGCAGCTGAAGGTCCTGGATGCACCAGGCTAGGACCTCAGGTGCAGTACCAGCACGGGTGATAGTGTCGTCAGGCGGCATCGGGTCCTCATGCTCAGGTCCTCAGTAGGTGGCAGCTCCGGTGCCGAGTCATCGGAGTCGTTGGAGGAGGAGGAACATGTGAGGCCGGCGACGTCGAGCTTCCTCTTCTTGGTGCGAACTGCGGCCACAGTGACGGTCTCCTTGACGGCCATCTCTTTGGGCTTGAGGCGGACACTGCAGCGGCGAGCGGGGCGAATGGTAGCCTCAATGGTCTCCTAGCACAATAGATCGTGGTTGTGGATGAGGTGCGCCACCAAGGTGGCGTTGTCTGGTCCCCGGCGCAACGTGGTGATGGGGTACGTCGGCTGTTGAGAAAGGGGTTCAGACGATGACGCTGGCAGCAGGAGCAGGAGCATGAGGACCAACATGAACTCGATGATGGGGATGTAGACCTCCGAGGTGACGTGCCCCTGCTGCCAGCATGCAGAGCCGACCCCCTTGGCATTGCATGGCCCAATCTTGATGTCGAGGGCGTCGTAGTTGGGGGTGTCGGGGAGCTAGGCAACCTGGTGGACTTTCGGGGGTGCGGCATCTGGCCGCAGCGTCGGGGCCAGAGCGAGGGCCGGCACAGGAGCATCCGCAGGTGCAAGTACTTCTAGAGGAAGGAGTGGCGCAGGCGGACGACCGTGCGCGCGTCCGAAGCGAATGGCGTAGGACGCCCATCACAAAGGCGGGCGGCATCCTTGATGGAGATGTTGGTAGCAGCTTGGGGCCCGGCGCGGCGACAATGACGTCCGTGGTAGAGGAGGTGTTCCGTGAGGTGCCGATCGAGCCAAGCATGTGGAGGAAGCCGACTGTGGCAGAGCAGAGGTTGACGATGAAAATGCCTAGTCACCACAGACATCAGTGCTGGGCGGCTGTGGCGGTACCTTGGAGCAGCCTTTAGAGCCGTCAGCGCCGACAATCTTGATGACATAGTCGGAGTGGCAGCAGTGGGAGATGTCGACCCTGGCAGGCGGCTGCCGCATCGGTTGAGCATGCGCTTTGGGGAACAACAGCTGGCCCTGGAGGCCCCCCGTCGGAATTGGCTGGACGTCGAGCAGCGTCATGATTCAATGTCCATCGGTGGCGAGCTGCGCACCCACATTGCCCGGGGCGGCCTCCCACTATTGGGGAGGTGGGCGGGGTCCCCGCGCCACCAGATGGATAAGGGTAGGTGGAGCGCCAGGCGCCGCAGGGGCGGAGCCGGATGCAGTGGAACGTGTCTGTTGGGGCCGAGCGGCCCGTCGGAGTCGGAGTCAGAGTCATCGAGGTCATGGATGTTGATGATGTCGAGCTGGGTGAAGGAGCCGAGGCCGTTGTGGTTCTTGAGGTACTCCTCCAGTGGAACGTCCGACGCATCCTCCGCCTTGACTTCCATGAGGACGATAGAGAAGTTGGTGCCATAGATGTAGACAGGGTCGACATGGTGGGGGTTGGCGTAGGGCCCGTGGTGTAGACGATGCGCTCGCGGTTCCAATGCTCTAGCTGCACACTTTCAAATTGGTGAGAACCAAAATTTTAAAAATTTGACAGGAAACTATAACTAAAATAGGACAATTTTAGCTATGAAAAGTAGGAATGGGCTAGCGCATCACCCCTACAAATGCTGCTTTGACTTTCTATGGAATTCTATGGTAGTGCAAGCATGAGCGAGCATGAAGAATGAACACAAGAATACACTACCAGAGAACCCTTGATTGGTACTGGTTGGTAAGGGCCATAGGAACCGGTACTGGAAAACCGAGACTAATAGTCTTGGCCTCACGACCCGATACAAAAGGTTTTAATAAAAATAATTTAAATCCCAGAGAGTCTCCCACATGATTTTGTTTTCTTACCATCTTGCTTTCTTCCCATCTCACCTACACACCATAACTGAACAAGTCTCATATGCTTTCCTTTTGAATTAACCCATGAAGGACCCTTTGGTACCGGTTTGTAACACGACCCGGTACTATAGGGTGACTCTTGTTACAAAATGGTACCAAAGAGTCGAGAAGAATTAGTACCGGGTCATAACACCACGTGGTGCTAAAGGGTGACCTTTGGTACCGGATGGTGTTATGACCCGGTACTAAAGGTCTTTTGTTCAAATATCTCTGGTGTCCTTAAAAATCGAGAGAACAAAAAACCAACAGATGATCATGGGATTCTTTTGTTGATATTGTCTGTGATTCTAGTCTAGGCATGATAGAGACATGCGCAAGCACCAACAGAAGATATATATGGAGCTCATGACAACTAGACGTGTGTGATAGCTAGCGACCGAGGGCATCTCCATCTATGACTTATCTGTGGAAATTCTCTGTGTAGATTGTGGTGGTGAAGGCCGATTGCTATTGACACTGAGCTGCCACCCCCGAGCGTGCAGCAGTACATGCACCCTTAGTGGACATCCAATCGTCCATCCACGTCAAGCCTTTGGTGTGGCTAGCTTCCAAGCATATTTTTCTTTTCATTGCATGGGTGTCTAGTAGTACTGTTCATGAGACCAATAATTGAGTCAGAATTTGGCTACTTTTTCTGTTCTTTCATTATGAGATGACATAGTACCTGGAAAGATGTACGCGTGTGGAATACTGGAATTACGATCTCTACCAAAAGCAAAACCAACTTTACAATGTAGAAGGATTCTTGACATATATGCATGCTAGCGACAGTGTCGTTTCCTTTTTCATTTGCGGATGGGCTGATATATACTTTTAAGATTTAAATTATACCTGATTCCGTGGTGAAAGAAATAAAAAGGGGGACGTTATTTCCATATGACTGTATAGCCAGTTGTTTAAAACTTAGCTACAAATTATTTAAAAAATATTTGAATTGATCTAGTGAACATGAAATATGTTAGATTATCTAAAAAACTTACTTATTATTTACTTTGTAGTTTTTGTAGAATACTATCAGCAGTGCTCAAAGTCATTTTAACATTTGTTGCCAATGTAAAAAAAGAATTTCTTATTTTATAAGAAAGCGATGGTAATTTGATCATAGCTAGCAATTTGTATTAGCTCTGAGTTTAATTTTATCCATATTTAAAATCTCCACCCTGCAGTCGGACAGTTTAGCAACAATAAATCCCTTTTGTTAGCAGTCCGGGTTAAATTAGCTTCACACCTATTCTTCCTATAATGTTTAATTAGCTAAACTTCAACAGAAAATATAAAGCACTATACTCAGAAACCCTGAACTGTATCTTGATTTTTTTTGTTTGCTTTTCTCCGCATAGAAGAACTTAATTAGACATAGTTGTTAGCCGTAGGCACAATAAGAAAAAGAAGATGACGTACATTAATTTTCAAATATAATCATATCCTTCCTCATTTTTTTTAGATAAAGGATGAATAAGCATCCGGCCTCTACGTCTGTCGACGTACACAGCCCCTTATTACAAAGTTTGCATCAAAGTCAAGATAAAAGAGCAAGCCGTTCTCAGAAATATAAACTAAAGCAAATGGTAAATATGGTTCCACCCTCTTTTGACGAGCTCCATTGCCGCAATCTCTATGTTTCTGCTCATCAAGGAGAGTGTCTACTTCGCTTGCTCATCACGCTGCAGCTGCGCCCAGAAACGTAACCAGTACGTTCCCCTGAAGATAACCTGCAAAATCGAATTATATTTGATTTTGTGAAAAATGATATCATTTCGGCATCGCCAGATTGCCCAGCAAATAGCAGCAACCCCCACCCAAATCAGGCTCCTATTATTTTTATATTGATTGGAGAGCCAAGTCCCATACATATGCCGAATCGATCTAGGTGGGGTCAATCCTGTAGCATAAAAAATTATCCTCCATATCATTCTCGCATAAGGACAGTCAATAAACAGATGGTTTATAGTCTCATTTATATTACAGCCACAACATTTTTGACTGC
>CM014273.1:21913830-21951714 GCA_004135705.1 Alloteropsis semialata | reverse complement strand
TGTTATGCTGGTCCATAAATCGTGTACAGCACAAATTTGAAGTCATCATGCTTAGATCGTAAGGTAAATTTCACATAGAAATCTCCCTCGGCGATGGCTCCAATATCATAAACATCCAGATCAATACCTAGTAGGATGCCTCCTGATCTCCTGTGAGGTGCCATACTATGCCAGAGAAAATTCCGGCCAGCGCACAACCTTGTTAGAATGTGATCAGGAAAATCATCCCTACCGGTTTCGGACAGAGCAATAAAATTTATTTGCTCCTCCTTTACTAAATCCGCCAAGAATCTGTGTTTAGCCAAGTCTGCAAGACCTCTGCTATTCCAGAATACCCCTTTCATTTAAGAACAATTTTTGAAGGGGTTTTTGGCTTTTTGGGAAGTCTGCCATTTTTAGGATTTTTGGCAGTACTACTAGACTTTTTCTTTCTACGGACAGGAGAGAGATCGATAATGTGATCCACACCCGTGTCCTGCATGTCCTCATTTAGATTACCATTCACATGGCTGAGTACTGCATCAAGTCTAGCTTCCCTCTCGTCATCACTCTCATCTTGTAAAACACTAGTTTTTGATTTATCTAGTTTTTTACTAGCTTGACAAACCAACCTATCTACCTCTAAGTTCTTGATTGCAACAGTAGAAGATTTAATAATAGCAGCAGTAGATCCTAGGTTGATGCCAATATTACCAAGGTTTGAAGTAATGCGATGATCTGAAAAGCTGGTAAAAGACGTACCTGGAGATTCGAGGTTCTTTTTGGCCGCCATTCGCGCCGTCTTCTGCAGAGTGTGATCATCTGCCATTACTTTATTCCTGGCGCTTCGACGCACTGTGTGATCCTCGGCGGTCCCAATCAAATTGTTCCCTTTTACAAGTTCTCCAATATTTCTGCAGTCATGCATTCTTCTTGAGTCAGAAACACGATATTATGATGGACACATAGACGATATCTAGCTGCTTACAAGTTGACGTGCACATACCTGATAACTCGGCTGTAAGTTAGGTATCACTCACTTTTCAACACACGTAAGCAAGTACCTAACGAATATATGGGAGGGCACTTTCTCAATTCAGACGTCTCGGCCTCGCTAAGTTCACAGCTCCCTTTTAGGATATGTTAGGTCAATAATGCAGGCCAGTAGAATATGTCAAGTATAGCAGAATATAGTAGATTTCAGGTCCACCAAAAAATCGACGTCAATGGAGTATCGCTGAAATTGATAACAATTTATTGTTCTCTTCTTAAGGTACATGCACTGATGCACATGCATATGGGATACAGTAGCAAGTCTGACTGTACAATATCTTTTTTTTTGCAATAGTACCCAAGCTCTCGTGTCACATAGATGGTGACACAACAGTCCCACATAAGATTGAAGGTTTTGGGAGAATCAATCTTTTTGTTCAAAAGATACTTTATGACAGTAAGGTGGCCTATGAAAAATGCTAGATGCAATTCCATTAAGAACATGTGAATTTAATAGCATATATAGCACTAGCTGTTCTGCGAAGTTCAAGTGGTGTTCACCCAGAAGACACTAGCTGCTTAACCAATTGTCATCTAAGAACCTCATTTTAATATCCATATATACAAAGAATTTCGCACAATATGTAGTTGAACCATGTTAGTTCCTATTACAAGCAATATTTTTGTGTATCCATGAAAGGCCATCTGAACGTTTGTATATATGTAGTAATGTATGCATGATTGTTTTCTAATACATAGATGATTACCGATGCGCAGTTCGTCGATAAAGATTTCTAACGACCATCAGTCGGTATATTAACTTATGCCATCAAACATCAGTCGGTATTTGTAATTATCAATTTCGTTGGACCATCCGTCGGTATTGCTTGGCAGTGGCGTCACACCATCCGTCGGTATAGAAAGCTTTGCCGTTTTGTGGGCAACAACCAGCCCACCTACTGCATCTCTTAATGCCTGTGTGAGTAAACCCTAGAGTCCTCAGACTATCTTACGTGAGCTTAGTTCCGCAACAATTATCTTTTTGTAAAATGTGCGTGATTTGCAGTGAGAAACAGCAATGAAATTGTTTCTTTCATTTTTTTCATGACTTACTCAAAATGTCTGTTGGCTAACATCTATACTCAAGATGAGCATGTTATCAGAATAATAACTATTTTGTTTGCCCAAATAATGTCTTGTGCTAAGCTAGGTGCTGCTGTAATGACTAGACATATGCTAGTGTAGTGTGTACATACATGAAAAATAGAAATGTAACCGATAGCTATTTTGCCATCCAATAATATAACACTAGCAGGATTTTGAGCGGTTGCATGCCATTCCCTTCTCTGAAAATTTGCTGAAAATTGTGTTTACGTTGACTTTCATGCAGTTCTGGAAGAAGTGTGTACATACATAGGCAGGACGCTTGATGAGGACAGCTGCAAGTGGATCAAAGTGTTTGTGGAAGCTTGTTTTGTTCTGGACTTCCTAGAGACGAAATCTTTTGAGCAAAACCTTATGATGTAGCGGTTGATAGCTTGCTCACATGGAAACTTGGATTTTAATTACAAATGATGTAGAAATGTGGATTAGTTGATCAAATTTTATGGCTATGAGCTAGTTCAGTTTGTTCTAATGTTCAGTGAGACTCATGTATAGATGACCACGATATTCATGCTTGTATATGCACATTTTGAATGCATCAATGTCTTTGTTCCTACTGTTGATGTATTTTGTGATGAATGTTTATGACAGATAATAGATAGTTTTGGGGCAATTACGTACTGATTTGAAAATATATAATTGTGTCCATCTGAAAGATTCCTGTTAGAATGTTGATGGATAAAGTGGTATTTTGCCTCTAAAAGTTGGTCGTTAATCTCTACTCCTATATCTCTACTTTCCCGTGGTTCGTGGTCTTTTTTCTTCGGAGGGATTTCCACGCAACCCCCGCACATCCGCCCGCTTATCCCCCGCCCCGCACGCGCGCCCCGCCCGCGCATCCACCGTCCGACGCCCGTCGCGACGCATCTGGCGCTCTGCCACCTCGCCTCCGCTCCATCTCCATGCGCACACCCCCACCGTCTGCGCCGCAGTCACCGCCCCCACACCGCGCCGCTTCCCCTCTCGCATCAGCCCAATCCACGCCGCCCCTCCTCTCCCCAATCCGCGCCACCACGGCGCCCCTCCTCTCCCCATTCGGCGCCGCCACGCCTCCCCTCCTCGCCAACCCTCCGTCGCCGCGCGCACACCGCTCCCCTGCATCGCTCCGCCTCCCCTCTGCTCCTCCTCCCTGAAGCATGTGGAGAACGAGAACAATCGGAGAGGAAAAACGAGTGGAAACTCGGGAACTCAAAAGGGGAAAACGAACTCAGGAACGAATTGGGCGAGAAGAGCAGCAAATTCCATAACCGGGCCGAAGCCGACGTTGATTACAGAACGAATTCACCGTAGTGGCGATTCTAGAGCTACTCTACTCTACCCTAGGGTTCTCAGACCCGAGTTCAACCATAAGTTCCATCCCGATCTGTTCCTCAGCCTAAGTAGTGGCTGGGTCATTACATTAAGAAGGTTACATTAGAGCTAAACACTGTTTAACGCCCGAAAACGACATTAGGCGCCTAAACTCCCTTGGATTGAACCTGGACCATCCGATCTTCAGCGAACGGCAGATTGAAGAAGCCGCCGAACCGGTATGCTGAGTGCCGACTTCACCTTGCAACTCTGAATCGAAGTAGAGACTGAAGACTGACGAAATGGCGATGGCAGTTGCCTAACAAAGCCCCCCTCTTAAGCATCCTTGTCCTCAAGGATGGAAAGAAGGAAACACCTTCCGAATGAAAGATGCATCTTCCCAGGTTGCTTGTTCTGCTGGTAGATTTACCCATTGAATCAGCCATTGAACCACTGGTTCGTTGTTCCTGGGTATCACGCGCCTTTGTAGAATGGCTGTAGGTGCTACTTTGATATTTCCTTTATCATCAACCAAAGGCAATTCAGGACTTGGAACAGCTGATGGACCCAAGTGTTTTTTGAGTTGGCTCACATGAAAGACATTATGTAGAGTACAATTTTCCGGCAGTAGCAGCTTATATGCAGCAGGACCAATTCTTTCCAGAACTCGAAAAGGTCCATAGAACTTGGAGTGAAGTTTCAGAGAACGGTGAGTACTCAGTGAAGTGTGCCTGTAAGGCTGAATCTTCAAGTAAACCATGTCTCCCACCTGAAACTCACGATCTGATCTGTGTTTGTCAGCCTGTTGTTTGATTCTTGCTTGTGCTTTTGTGAGGTTGTCCTTGATGACTTGTGTGGCCATTTCTCTGTTTCTCCATTGCTCATTGTCATTCAGTTCAGGGCAGTCGGGCATGATCACTTCAGCAACCATAGGAGGAGGAAAACCATATAAAGCTTGGAATGGTGTCATTTTGAGGGAAGTGTGATATGAAGTGTTATACCACCATTCTGCTAGTGAGAGCCAGTAATGCCATCTCTTTGGACTATTGAAACACATGCATCTAAGATAGTTTTCTAAGCATTGGTTAACTCTTTCGGTCTGACCATCTGTTTGTGGGTGATATGCTGAAGTCAAGTGTAGTTGAACCCCCAAATTCTTGAACAATGACTGCCAAATATTGCTAGTGAAAATTGGATCTCTATCAGTCAGAATAACTTTTGGTAACCCATGCAGCTTGAAAATATTTTCCATGAACAGATTCACTATATCTTGTGCATTGTATGGATGAGATAGAGATATAAAATGAGCATATTTTGTCAATCTGTCAACCACTACAAGAATGACATCCTTGCCTTGTGACTTTGGTAGCCCTTCTATAAAGTCCATGGAAATGTGAGTCCATGCCATTTCTGGTATAGGAAGTGGTTGTAACAGTCCAGGATATGGAACATTTTCACTTTTGTTCTTCTGACAGATGGGGCAATTCTTTACAAACTCTTTAGTGTGCTGATTCATATGAGGCCAGTAAAACACCAACTTCAATCTTTGGTAAGTAGCCCTTTCACCTGAGTGACCTCCTAAAGAAGAATTGTGAAAACTCTCCAACAGCTGATGTCTCAGGTTACCATGTGTTCCAATTACCAATTTTCCTTTGTATCTAAGAAGGCCATCTGTATATGAGAAATTGGGTATGGCAGCAGAATCAATGCTAAGTTTTGTGATCAAGTCCAAACATTTCTCATCATCGGTGTAGCTGGTAGTAACTTGTTCCATCCATACTGGTACTGCAACAGATATAGCCATCACTTCAGTAGTGTGTTTTGCTCTTGATAATGCATCAGCTACTCTGTTTTCCCTGCCCTTTTTATACTGCACTGAATAGTTGAACCCCAATAGTTTAATGAGAAGTTTGTGCTGGATGCCTTCCACCAATCTTTGTTCATGGATGTACTTTAAACTCTGTTGGTCTGTTCTGATGATGACAGAAGTACTGGCCAGGTAGTGTTTCCACTTTTTGAGAGCTTCCAAAATAGCCATTGCTTCTTTTTCATAAGTAGATGCAGCTGATGATTTTGGTCCCAATGTTTTGCTCAAAAATGAGATTGGTCTTCCTTTCTGCATGAGAACTGCCCCAATACCATTTCCACTAGCATCAGTTTCCAGCACAAATGGTTCAGAAAAATCAGGGAGTGCTAGGATAGGAGGTGTAGCCATCATCTCTTTCAGTTTTTGGAATGCATGCTGTTGGCTGGCAGACCACTCAAAAGAATTTTTCTTCAAGGCATCAAATAGTGGCCGACAGATAAGACCATATCCTTGAATAAACCTTCTGTAATATCCAGCAAGACCCAAGAAGGATCTCAATTCTGTTACATTAGTGGGTGGTGGCCAATTTTGGATGATAGATATCTTTGATGGATCAGTTGCAACTCCTTGATCACTAATGATATGTCCCAGATACTCAATTGATGTTTGCCCAAAGGAACATTTTGCCAGTTTTGCATAAAGTTTATTCTGCCTCAGAATGTCCAGCACAATTCTCAAGTGGTTGATGTGGTCTTCCATAGTTGTACTGTAGATTAGGATATCATCAAAGAATACTAAAGCAAACTTTCTCAACACCTCTGCTAAAACAGTATTCATTAATGTTTGGAAGGTGGCAGGAGCATTGGTAAGACCAAATGGCATCACTATATACTCAAAATGTCCTAAATGTGTGGTAAAGGCTGTTTTGTGAATATCTGTGTCCTTCATTCTAATCTGATGGTAGCCAGACCGTAAGTCAATCTTGGAAAAGAATTTGGCTCCAAATAACTCATCAAGAAGGTCTTCAATTATAGGAATTGGGTATTTGTTCTTAACAGTGTTAGCATTGAGCTGTCTATAATCAACACATAATCTCCAAGTGCCATCTTTCTTCTTCACAAGTATCACAGGTGATGAGTAAGGGCTCACACTTGGTCTGATCATATTGGACTGTAATAAATGCTGAATTAATTCCTCCATAGCATTTTTTTGATGATGAGGCAATCTATAAGCTCTTTGATTAACAGGTTTGGCATTGTCCACCAGTGGTATATGGTGATCCACAGATCTGATTGGGGGTAATTCTTCAGGCTCTTGAAATACATCTTGATATTCTTGGATGAGGGCAGAGATTTGAGAAGGCAGAGGTTGAATGTTATTTGCATCTAATGAACTGTTATTGTTGAGCATCACAACAGCTCCAATTGCTTTCTTCTTTAGAAGGCTATATAACTTCTTGGGGCCAATAACCACTGCACTGTTTTGTATTGTTTCATCCCTTAGTGTGATTATGGAAGTACCATTCTTTGTGATAGATAATTCTCTAGTTCTCAGGTTGAATCCTACTGGACTGTGAGCATAGATCCAATCTGTTCCCAATATAATGTCATAACCTTGTACTTCCAGCAACCTGAAGTCAGAAGTAAATTCATGGCCTTGTATTATATATGGGCAGTTTACACAAGCTGATTGACTGACCATATGCTTGCCATTTGCTGCAGCTACTGTGACTTCAGAAACCATCTGAATAGGGCAATGAGCTTTAATAGCAAATTTTGGACTAATGAATGAGGCATCACTTCCACTGTCAACTAATGCTATAGCAGTCATCTTGCCCAACTGAAGTTTGAGTGTAAATGTACTGGATGAGGATGAAGATCCATTTAAGGCATGCATGGAAACCTGCAATACTTGATTTTGATTTGCATCAAAATACTCTTCTGTTTCAGAATTGGAACTGTCTTCCACCACAGCCACTTCTTCTTTGCCCTCCTCATTCTGGATTAAAATCACAGAGAAGTTTTGCTTCCCTTTGCAATTCTTTGCATGGCCTGGGGCCCAAGGTTCTCGACATTTGAAGCATTTTCCAGCTGCTCTGAGTTCAGCTATAACATTTGCTGGTAGACAAGTATTTGTTTGCTGTTTGCCCTCAATGACAAACTGCTTCTGAGGTTTGTTGTAGGCATTGAAATTTTGAAACTTCTTGGGAGCAGGGCTGGCTTGTTCTAGTCTCCTTGCTAGCCAATAGGCACCAGTTAATGTATTAGGATGGTGACATTGGACATGGTGTTGTATATGTTCTTTTAAGCCTGAGACAAAGCTTGATATAAAATAGTCATCTTGCAGTGAAGGATTGTTTCTCTTGACCAAGCCCATGAGTTCTTCAAATTTGTCCACATATTCTGTGACAGATCCACTTTGTTTCAAATTGTGAAATTGCCCAACTATCTCAAATGTTGATGTTTCATTGAACCTATCCCCCAATATTCTGCAGAAATGGTGCCATGGCATAGTATTTGGGTTACATCCTAATCCCCTCCACCAAAATTCTGCCCTTTCTTTGATATACATCACAGATATTTTCACTCTATCTTCATTTGGAACTCCTACCAGCTCAAAGTACTTTTCAGATTTCCTTATCCAACCATCAGGATCAGTTCCATCAAACTCAGGGAAGCTCAGCTTGGGTCCTTTAGCAATAGACTTATGCTCTGAATTGAAATGTGCATGATAATTGCTATGATGCCCATGCAATGGAATTTGGTTTCTGAATGAGTGATGATTGAATTCTGCCTCCTCTTGATGTTCAAAGTCTCCCCCATGCCAGTGATCATGATGTGCTTCAGAATGCATAAAGTTGTGGTGTGCAGTATCATTATGAAGTGAATGTAATGCACCAGTATTGTTGCTACTCATGTTTATCTTTGCTAAAGTAGATGATTCAGTACCAGGCATATGTCCCATCTCCATTTTCCTCATGTTTGGTGGTACATAGAACTGTTGTACACTAGGATGCACTGATGTTTGATGGAATTTGAGATTTTGAGGAACTACCTTAGGATCAGTACTGGCCTCTGGTTTGGTATCTTGAGGTGCAGTAGGCTTGATAGGTTTGACACTGGAGCCCTTATCTTCTATTTGTGAACTAACATTGGGAACTCCTTTCTGAGTAATCATAGACATGAGCTTGTCCAACTTGGCAGATAAAGCATCATTTCTATCCTCCTGTTTCTTCATGAACAAATCCAAAGTTCGTCGAATTCCATCTACCTCAACCGAAGTAGCATACTGAGTATCCTCTGATCCAGCTTCATCAACATTCACCATCTTGAGAATTCGGTTTGAGCAAAACTCTCCCCAATATGATTCTCAAGATCGAACCCAACACCTGGAACACGGATTGGTTACGGAATTTTACACACAGACAATTGCTGTGCAACCCTCACCAAAAGATGTTCCTCGCCGACGCCTCCGTGGAAAGAATCAGTTCGAGCTCACGGAATTTTACACAAGGACAAGTGCCTTGCAACCCTCGCTCTTGCCAATTCGTCCACCAGATTATGGGGAAAAGGGGGTTTTGTTCCTCGATTTGGGTGGGAGGGTGGGATTTTGCACGGGTAAGCCGAAACCACCAGTCTCACCGCCAATCGGACACAAATCAAGGAACGGGGCTGTGGAATTGAAGATTTCGCCAAGGATTGAAGGCTCTGGATACCAATTGTGGAGAACGAGAACAATCGGAGAGGAAAAACGAGTGGAAACTCGGGAACTCAAAAGGGGAAAACGAACTCAGGAACGAATTGGGCGAGAAGAGCAGCAAATTCCATAACCGGGCCGAAGCCGACGTTGATTACAGAACGAATTCACCGTAGTGGCGATTCTAGAGCTACTCTACTCTACCCTAGGGTTCTCAGACCCGAGTTCAACCATAAGTTCCATCCCGATCTGTTCCTCAGCCTAAGTAGTGGCTGGGTCATTACATTAAGAAGGTTACATTAGAGCTAAACACTGTTTAACGCCCGAAAACGACATTAGGCGCCTAAACTCCCTTGGATTGAACCTGGACCATCCGATCTTCAGCGAACGGCAGATTGAAGAAGCCGCCGAACCGGTATGCTGAGTGCCGACTTCACCTTGCAACTCTGAATCGAAGTAGAGACTGAAGACTGACGAAATGGCGATGGCAGTTGCCTGACAAAGCACGGCGTCCGCGAGGAACTCGCCGAACTCACCGGACCTGCCTTCTCCCTGTCCTCGCCGCGCCTCCTTCCCGTTCCTAGCTCCCAGCTGCTCCTGCCCGATTTTCTCCTCCACCCAATCTCGCCTCCCCGCAATCCCCTCCCCTAGATCCAAAATCGGCATGGCAGCGGTGAACAGCGGGTGCGGAGCCACGCCCGGCCTCACCACGCGTAGCGGATCCGAACGTAGCCGGCGCCGGCAGCGGCGGAGTCTAGTGGCTGGATGCGGTAGGAGCAAAGACTGAATCTACTGAGGGGCGAAGCTGCCTGCGGCATGGCCCGCGGGGGAACTCCTGCCGGCGGGCGACGGCGACGGAGCGGGTGCACTGTACCGCTGACTCCTCGACCGCTTCAGCTTCGACGAGGACGACATCCGGGTCCTCTCCGACAAGGACCGCTCGGGGCCGCAGCCCACAGGGGCCAACATCCGCCGCGCCCTCGCCCAGCTCGTCGGGGACGCCTGCCGCTGGGACTTCCTCTTCTTCCACTACAGCGGCCACGGCACGCGGCTGCCCGCCGAGACCGGGCAGCAGGACGACACCGGCTACGACGAGTGCATCGTGCCCTCCGACATGAACCTCATCACAGGTGCAATCGGGAATCGATTAACCTTCTTACTCTGTGGGTGGGCTTCATTTTTCCTCTTTTTCTATTGAAGTGGTTAGGAAATGGTGAAGCTGTAGGACTATCAAGTAATCTGGCGGCTTGAGATGTGAATCCAATCCTGGAAGCGATTTGTCAACGCCTACGTGATGTGTATCTCACCCGGTGTACAGCCACCCGCCGGCGGCATTGTACGCGAGGTCCTCCGGCCTAGGGAGCCGCCCCTCGCCGACATGCTCGCTGTGCTCCAGCGCGTGGGGCTCGTGTCGCGGTGCGGAGACGACGGGCCCGTACGGGTATTCCGGGGGCGTCGGCGCTGGCGAGAAGTCCCTGGGGCTGTTCAGCGCAACGGCGAGCACCACTGGAGCCAGCACCAGCGCCACGGGCTTCATTTTCTGAGACTGTCATTTTATATTTAGGGTCTGTTTAGTTCGTGGAGTGAAGTTGGCGAACTTTACTGTAGCAATTTTAAATCGAAGATTAGGAGAATAAACATAATCTAATTATAAAACTAATTACACGGATGGACGGAAAATCGCGAGACGAATGTATTAAGCCTAATTAAGCCATCATTATAGATTATTTACTGTAGCACGACGTTGTCTAATTATGGCCCTGTTTAATTCACGCACTATGCATAACGTTTTGCATAACGCACGTTCCCCAATGCACTTTTTCTCTCTGTAAGCACTATGCATAACGTAAAAACACTATGCATAACGCTGCATCTAAACACCCCTATGTCCTAATTAGGCTCATTAGATTCGTCTCGCAAAGTTACCTGGGGGTTATGGAATGAGTTTTGTCATTAACACACGTTTACTACTCCATGCATGTAAGATTCCCTTTGATAAATAGTGAAAATTCGCCCTGTTCGGCTGGCTGGTTCAGCCAGCCAGCAGTACTTCAGTCTCACATAAAATCAGCACCAGCCACCAGCCACCAGCCATCCAGCAGTACTTTTCTCTCACAAAAAATCAGCACCAGCCACCAGCCAGAATCAGCACCAGCCAGCCGAACGGGCTGACTAAACATGGCCTTAGGTTGTCATTTTCTGAAACCTGGTCAAAGACTCTTAACACCTAATACCTGGTCATTTCTGAATCACTGTGTATAGCTTTCGTTCTTTTATTTCTTACACTGCAAGGCAGCTTGGTGAAAGAGCATAGGGATAGACAGCTGCCACAAGTGCTCAACCTGTGATCAGGTAAGCAATGGTGGCCATGTAATAGGGTCTAATTGTTCCTTACTGTTTCTACATAGCGCAATATCTAACAATTACTTCTGTGTGCTGTCTGCAATGTAAGAACAATAAGATACATGTCAAGTGTGGATCCACGTGCTTCAGTTCTGAGATTGCAACATTTTAGAATGTCGGTACAAATGGAATGATCGCTATGCCTTTCCTGGAGTACTAGCTCTGTGAGCATCCATAAGAACTTGGTGTTTCTTATTATGTCGAACCTGTAAAAATTTACTGTCTTTTCTTCCCCTAGCTGAAATAATTTGTTTTTGCAGGCAGAAGCTCTATCAAAGAAAAATATCATGAGAATTAGCAGTATGGCTATCCATAAGAACTTATTGATGTTTTCAGTTTGAGGAATTAGATGGCAGTACCATAAAAAAAAGTTCCTTGTACCAGACCCGATATCATTTATCAACATGCATGTCACATATGCTCATAGATTTCCCCTGGTGATGGTGACTGGTGACCAATATGGTATAATGATAATGGTATGCATAATTTGCATTTTACCTCTACTAATATATATAGAATCTGAAGACAATTACAATGATTTCTTATCATTCGAGTTGCTTGAAGACTTGGTCTGCTGCACCATGGATAAAATTTTCCGACCAGAAAGTTAGTGAAGTAGTCATGACAACCACCAGTTTCTTTACATGGATTTGATTTAATACCCTCCTCTAGGTAGCAGCAAGAGAGCAGGCACATCTATGGATGTGGATCAAATAATTGATCCAAACGAACTGACTTATTGTACATATAACCAGGTTAGTTTTGAAACAATATACATGTCACTGTTTCCTGGAACTTGTACTTGCATCTTATCTACAAACACTTTTTTTTTCAAAAATGCTCGTTTTCTTATTTGTTATGCTCGCTTTCACTGGACGTACTTGCGTATTGTGGAATATTATCTTCTCATGGGATGCAATCAGAGATAAGGTGAGAAACCATGGTGCTCTTGTATGATTTATTCTATGAGAAATGAAAGTGGATTGTGAATGTGCTTTATACTGCGTAGGTGACCAAGCTATGCAACTTGGGGGAGGACATGATGTTTGTTCCATGGATTGTGATTTGCATTTTTATTGGTTAGTTTTATAGACTTTGTTTATTAAGATAGTGTTGTTAATTATTATTTTTTTAGATCACAATATAAGCCTGTAACAAATCATATATCACTAAACAGGCAACATTTATACATGAGTCGATTATCGTGCTGCACAACTTATGATTTTTTCGTGCGAAACTTATGGTGTTTAGATTTTTTTTGTTTCTTTCCCGTAGCAACGCACGGGCACGATCCTAGTAGCTCTAAAAGCCAGTTGGACAGGAAACATGTGTCGGTTGGTATATCTCTTTTGGCCATCCAACAGTCAGTCGGTAAAAACATGTCAGTTGGTATAAACATATACCGACGCCACTTTCAGCATCAGGTAGTGTCGGTCTATACCAACTGATGGTTAGTTGGTGAAACGACCTATACCGACCTTTGTAAAGTCGCTATAGTTATGTTTGGTAATGCACTGTTAGTCAAATTTGCACTCCAATGATCATGATGTATTAAAAATTTTTCACAATTGCTTTGGATATCAAATGATTCTATAAGGTACATGATGAAACTACTACAAAATAGCCATAGATATATAACAAAATATGAAACTTGAAGAGGAAAATAGGACCAAACGACTTTGGTTTCAACTACTAGATAATTGAATAATGTTTCAGGTTGTCTAAATTCTAACCATTCGAAACTCTGATTGCAAATTAACTTTTAAGTGTTGAACTTGGATATTTAAAAACAGATACTTAGATTATATAAAAATGTAGCTAGTTGCATAGAAATATACTTTTGTTACGTGTTACAAATATATTATAACAAAAGTTAGTGGTCGAAGTTATAGTTTATTTGGAGACCATTTGTCCAATACGTTAGTAATTTGTGACTAGAAGGATTGCTGGTCACATCCCGAAGCTGCTTCTTAGACCACTCAAAGTTTTAAATAATCCCCACTCAAGCGTACAAGAACAAATCTTACCGAAGGCGACTGTACCCGACCAAATCCAGTGAAGTTTTTAACTTTCTTGGCGAACATCCAAAGCGCAAAAGGGAGCATTTCACTGTCATTAGCTCATGATAATACCCACTTGGAGCACTTTTCTTTCCAATTTTTCTAAATAAAGCTTCTGCCTGATTTGCTCACTTAGGCCTCCAATGTCTTATCTTCTTGCATAAGCGTCCAAAATTAATGTTTAGCATCACACTTGCATTATTTGCCCCAACTTCGAAGTGGCCTAAAAGAAAAGCACAAAACAGCTGAACCATCAAATGACTCGGAGCTTACTTAATTTGTCAACATGGCATGTGAGGTTCATGCAAGGCCAGATGATTCCTAGGTTAATTATTGAAGCGTCCTAATCTTCTCCTGATAAAGTAGTACCTTGTTAAAGAATACTGAGCGCATGATAAGGTAGTCACAATCAATTTGATCTGAAGCATCCTGATCCTCTCCTTGGCAAGTACTCGTTAGTGCCAGCCTAGTATTAGATGCACAAGGCATCTGAGCATACCTAATAACTTAACTTCAGATCTGTTAAAGTGCTGTGTTAGCTTAGGGTCAAGGTTTAAGGTAGCTGACTGAAGGCTGAAGTAGACATTGTGGAGTGGGAGGAACACTTATCTAAAAGACAACCATGAGAATCAATTTGAGCCACCCATTGAGCCCTGGATGGCACAAATGAAGACAAGTTTCCCTTTTTGCTTGGAAGTGGAAGACTAGGGAGGAAAAGTAAAGATGCATGGATAATTGAAGTGTGGAATGACAGTTTTTACTGTGCTTCTAATTAAGATGATGTGAACAATTCAGTGAAAGCTCTCTGTTCAAATATGTCATGCTACACCCCATCCATAGTCAAGTAGACCTGTTTTAGAATTCTTGCGGCAAGCTTAAAAACGTTGACCCATTTCCTTGTACTCAAAAGAATTAAGGGCTCCTTTCAAACACAAAATTGTAAAAAAAAACACAAGGGAAAACGCAAAACTAGATCGAGTGCTTTAGTACAAGTCACCGTTTGGAAGTAGCAAAGGAAATTAGGAATTGGAGAAGAGAGAGAGATCAGAGAGAGAGAGAGAGAGAGAGAGAGAGAGAGAGAGTAGGAATTTCATAGTAACGGTAGGGGTTCAATCCTTTGTTACGAAGGCCATGTTCGGATGCCTCGGGACAAAAAATTGTCCCAATGAATCTTGCATGCATGAAGTATTAAATGAAGTCTATTTACAAAACCTTTTCAGAGATGAGCGCAACTTTGCGTGACGAATCTAACGAGCCTAATTAATCCATGATTGGCAACAGTAATGCTACAGTAATCATCCTCAAATCATGCGGTCAAAGGCCTCATTAGATTCGTCTCGCGAATTTGCCAGGGGTTGTGAAAGTAGTTTTGTAATCTGACTTTATTTAATACCCCTAATTAATGGTCAAAGTAGGGTGCAAAAAATTTGTCCCCCCATCTAACACAGCCAAAGGGCTGCACACGAATGTTTCCTTTAGGTTTCAAGTATTTAACTATTTATGGTCAAATTATATTTTGTTTTTCCCCAAAGGAGGCCTAAGTTGTGTCACAATAGCAATTGATATTAGTATATTTGTGATTGTTTATTACATTTTGTAAATTTGGTTTTTAAGATATAATTAGAGAATATAATGGACAAAAGACACATACATATATCCGCGTTCAGACTGGGCAAGGGCAAGCAAAGGAATAATTGGTTGAGTTCGGAGCCGCATCCAAAGCCAAAGGCAATAATGATGCCTAACCATCTAGCACCACAAATTTGGTCGACCAGCAACGATGAGATTATTATTCCAAGCCCAGATGTTATGCCCACTTTGCCATGGGGACAAGGAAGCAACCACTCACAGCACATATATCGGCTAGGCACAGGTAGATCAAGTAGCATCGTTCTTTTGCAAGATATGATAATCTGAGAGCTCCATCACTGTTTTCGATCCGATTCGATCAATTATTAGAGCATGCGAATTGATCTTTGCACAAACAGATCGGTGACGATCGTTGCTGCTATATTATATTTTACAGTCTGATGAATGGACATCTAACATTTGATGGAAGTTATTAGAGCTTGTTTGGACCTATTAGCCCAGTTTCAACGGGTTTCACGAAGAGTTTCATGACATTAAATTCTAGGTGATGGAGTTTCATCAGATGTGAGATGAATTTTATTCCCATGAAACTCCATCGGCACGGTTACCTAGTTTCTAAATCTAGGTAAGTGTGCAATGAAACTTGCATTGAGACTGACCTTATAACTAATGGTTAGTAGCTAATAATTACTCCATTAACTAAGTTGAAGAGTGCTAAGAAATACTAATAGTATAAAATCAACACAATCTATTAGCAGATGGATCCAAACATCGCCGTGCTAGTAGTTAGCTAGCTAACAATTAGCAACTATTAGTTCTTAACTATTGACTTTTTATCACAACGTTTGACCATTCGTCTTATTTAAAAATTTTGTACACATATATGAAAAGATAAATAATATTTAAAGTATCTATGATGATAAATCAAGTCACAAATAAAATAAATGATATTGACATAATTTTTTGAATAAGACAAATGGTCAAACCGAGAAAAATTCAATTGACAAGTAATTTGGGACGGAGTGAGTAGCTAACTATTTTAATTCTAAAGATCCAAACAGACGCTTAGTTTAGTCGTGAGAGAATATAAATATTTGCACGTGGTGCTCTCTGCATGGTGGGCTTTATTTGGACTGCCACCAAGCATGAGGATGATTCGCCATTACGAACATACAATTCATCTCGGACAATGGTCGAATCAAATTCATTTTTGGTGGTTTCTTTTAAGCCAGATTAGGAAGGAGCCAGAAACTGCTTACTAGGATTGGAATTGAAGTAATCTTGCCTCTTAAACTAGATTCTAAGGTGAGGAAATTTGACACACTACACACTACGTGAAAACCTCAAATAGGTAACGCGGCATTAGTAACAGACCCATGAGGCCCGTTACAAGGCTTGTCATCAGTAACGCGCACTAAACAATGTCCGTTACCATTAAGCTTCGCAGGCCCGAGCCCAGCCTCGCCACCACAAAGCCCGTTACCGATGAGGGATCTATAGTAACGGGCTGCATTTATAACCCTTACTACTAGTTTTAGTAACGGTCGTTAAGTACGCCCGTTACGAATAATGCACATATAAGTAACGGGCCCTTAAAGCCCGTTACTGATAAGGCACACATAAGTAACGGGCTTTTAAGGCCCGTTACTGATAAGAGCATATAAGTAACGGGCTCTGAATGCCCGTTACATGTGTTGCTACTGGTAACGGGCCATGATGTGGCCATGTAACACGCGTTACTAGTCTTGGAGCTCAATAATTGCAGCTCCGCCAGCTGCATGGCACTGTCGCCTCCCGCGGCTGGCTGCTGTCGGCGGAGAGCAGCAGCCGGCGGGCGTCCACTCCTCCCCCGGCCGCCGTCTTTCCTCCCCGTTGTCGCTGCGGCCGCCGTCTTTCCTCCCCGAGATCGAGCACACGAGCGCCCTGCTTCTTGGGTGCCGCGCGCCCGCGCGCGATCGACCGAAAGCACGAGCTAGCTAGTAGCGTGCGCGGCGGTCGTAATCGGCGCTGGTGATCGCCGGCCGGCAGCACCTCTGCCTTCACCGCCCTCCTCTCCTCCTCCCGCGCGCGGTATGGATTTTGTCCCTACACGTACCTCCACCTAGCTCATCCCCTTCCCCTGTACAGGGGAGCCTTTTTTGAGCCTTTTTTGTTGAAATTATATATTTGTATTGATGAAATTTGAGCCCTTTTGTTGAATTTGTATGTGTAGTGATGAAATTTGAGCCCTTTTGTTGAATTTGTATGTGTATTGATGAAATTTGAGCCTTTTTTGTTGAATTTATATATGTGTATTGATGAAATTTGAGCCTTTTTTGTTGAACTTATATATGTGTATTGATGGAATTTGAGCCCTTTTGTTGAATTTATATGTGTAGTGATGAAATTGAGCTTTTATGTTGAATTTGTATGTGTATTGATGAAATTTGAGCCCTTTTGTTGAATTTATATGTCTAGCTTAGTGTCTTTAGATTTTGATGATATATTTCGTAACACACATTTATTTATTGAACTTGTAGATGGCGGCTGATCGGGCTTGGATGTACAGACAGCCCAGAGTTTGGGAGTCATTCCTAAGTGGGGTCAATGGTTTTCTTGATCAAGCAGAGGTGGACATGAGAAACCGGGGGTGCCTACGATGTATTGCCCCTGTTTTGATTGTCTCAACCAGAAGAAGTTCGGACAACGGGACAACATTTTCCATCATCTAATCACACGTGGATTCACAAAGAATTACACGTGTTGGAACAGGCATGGTGAGGAAGGCCTTAATGAAGGCGAAGCAGGATGCCTTAATGAAGGTCAAGCGCGACGCCATGCTGAAGTCCTTAACGAAGGTGAAACAAGTGCAGAATGTCTTAACTCCTTGATTTCTCATTGTTATAGGGTAAAGCAGCAGAATGTCTTAACTCCTTGATTTATCATTATTACAGGGGAAGAAGAATGTGGAAATAACTTTGAGGAAGATGAAGCATCCCCACCCGTTGTGATGCGACCTGAGGATATGACTGACCAAGAAGTTACGGGTTTCAATAATGATGAGTTGTTGCCTCGTGTGAACAATGTTGATCAGATGGTTAGGGATGTTGAGTTTCAAGGTGTGTACACAACTTCTGAATTAGCAAAGCTGAAACAGTTCGTGGAAGATTCAAAGATACCCCTCTATCCTGGTTGTCGGAAGTACTCTTGCCTTTCTAGTGATCTCAAACTTCTGCAGCTTAAGGCAGCTCATGGTTGGACCGACAAAAGTTTCAAACATTTATTGGATCTGCTAAACGACATGCTACCAGACGGAAACCAAGTGGCCAAGTCTGTCTACGAGGCAAAGAAGATAATCTGTCCTCTTGGTTTAGAGGTTGAAAAAATCCATGCATGTATCAACAGCTGTGTGTTGTTCCGTGGAGAATATGAGGACCTTGACAATTGCCCAAAGTGTGGGTTCAGTCGGTACAAGAGGAAAAAAGATGGCGGAGATAATGCTGATGACGGGAACGAGCCCGTGAAGATCAGAGGCAAGAAGAAGGGTAGTAACAGAGAGGGTCCTGTGAGGGTGGCATGGTATTTCCCCGTCATTTTCGTCTGAAACGCATGTTTGCGACACGAAAGGAGGCCCAACTCTTGCGTTGGCATAGGGAAGGGCGAAAGAAGGCTGATGGCAAGCTTAGACACCCCGCAGATGCAGCACAATGGGGTAACATTGATTTCCACTATGATTGGTTTGCTGAAGATTGCAGGAACATTCGGTTCGCTATGAGCACAGACGGCGTCAAGCTATTCGGTAACCAGAGTTCAACGCATAGCACGTGGCCTGTTGTACTGTCAGTGTTGAACCTTCCACCATGGCTATGCAAGAAACGGAAATACCTGATGCTGTCAATTTTGGTTTCTGGGCGAAAGCAACTCGGTGATCGTATTGATGTCTACTTGAGGCCATTGGTTGATGACTTGAAGACACTTTGGAAGCCTGGTGTCAAGGAGGTTTGGGATAAGTTCTAGCATGAGGAGTTTACATTGCACGCCATGTTGTTCACCACCATCAACGACAACCCGGCTCATCGCAACCTCTCTGGGCAGAGTAAAAGAAAAGGTGCAGCTTGCCCCCACTGCTTAGATGAAACATGCTCATTGTGGCTAAGAAACTCAAAGAAATTCGTAATTATGGGGCACCGTCGTTTGCTCCCCAAGAAACATCCATACCGGGACATGGATTGTCAGTTTGATGGGCAAAAGGAAAAACGAATGGCGCCTCCGCATGTGTTCGGAATGGAAGTCCACTTGCAAGTCCAAGGCATCAAAACTATCGAGGAGTTACCAAAAAACACCATCCTTGGCAAAAGAAAGAAGAGAGATGGTGAAGAAGAAGATGGGCAAGGGATATGGAACAAGAAATCAATACTATGGGAGCTAGAGTATTGGGAGGTGTTGGATGTGTGTCATTCGATTGACAACATGCATGTCAAGAAGAATGTGTGTGAGAGCTTGTGTGGAACTTTGTTACAACAGAGGGGGAAAGGAAAAGATCATGAAAATGCAAGAGAGGATCTTAAAGATATGGGCATTAGGCCGGAGCTCTATGCACAGGAAACAGACATAGGGACGGACCTCCCCGTAGCAGCAACCACATTGTCAAAGATGGAGCGACATGAATTCTGTGAGTTTTTGCATGGTTTGAAAGTACCTTCAGGCTACTCATCAAACTTCAAAAGGTTAGTGTCGGTGAAGGACATGAAAATGAATTTCCAATTGATGAAATCTCATGATTGCCATGTGTTGATGACAGCTCTTCTTCCTGTTGCACTTAGAGGTATCAAGACAGTACAGGTTCGCGAGGCTGTGATGAGCTTGTGCTTTTTCTTCAATGCAATAGAACAGAAGGTGATTGATGAGGATGCACTGTTGAAGATAGAGAGAAGGCATTTCGAGACCCTATGCATGCTTGAAGCTACTTTCCCACCCTCATTCTTTGATCTCATGGTCCATCTAACAGCACATCTTGCGAAGGAGATCTTCTACCTTGGCCCATCTTACCTTCATCAAATGTTTCCATATGAGAGGTTCTATGGCTTCCTCAAATCATTGGTACATAATCGGTCATTTCCGAAGGGAGCCATGGTTCGTGGCTATGGTACCATCGAAGCAGTGGAGTGGGCCATGGGTTATATGGACCCCGAAAACCCCATTGGTGTTCCTCATTCAAGGCATGAAGGTAGGCTTGCAGGTTTTGGGACCTTGGGCAAAAAGTCAATCACTCCAGATCAAGATTCCTTCAACAAGGCTCATTTCACCGTGCTACAACAGACCAACGTAGTTACACCGTATGTCAACGAGCACATGCGACAGCTACATGAAGGGAATCCTAACCGTAATGAGCCTTGGGTTTCAAAGAAGCACATGCAAGGCTTTAACACTTGGCTCCGAGATTATGTCCAGAACGCCAGCACTGCTATAACTGATAATCTGATAAGAAAACTAGCAGCATGGCCATTGTTTACTATTACAACATACCAAGCATATGATATCAATGGATGCACGTTCTACACCATGGCCCAAGATGCCAAGAGCATCTATCAAAACAGTGGTGTGCGTGTAGAGGCCGTCGACAACGAAGAAGAGTCTGACACATATTTTGGGCAAATAGAGGAGATTTGGGAGCTTGACTATGTAGGATTCAAGGTAGCCTTGTTTCGGTGTCGATGGGTCAATGGGAAGAAAGGCGTGACAAAGGACAAATATGGATTTGTTAGTGTTGATCTATGGGTCTTTGGTTACAAAGATGAACCGTTTATCTTCGCCAAAGATGTTCAACAAGTGTTCTATGTACCCGACCTTGCAAAGAAGAACTGGTATGTGGTTATGCCTGGAAAAAAAGGATTGTTGGGGTTCAAAATGTTGTTGAGGAGGAAGAGTACAACCAGTTTGACGAAATTCCATCCTTTGACACTTCATACATGCCCCGACTCTCGGCTAATGATAAAACACCATACTTGAGAACCGACCATCGAGAAACAATCCGTGTCCAAAAAGCAAGGAAAAAGCAACTTTGATATGTGTATTGATGAAATTTGAGCCTTAGTGTTGAATTTGTATGTGTATTGATCAAATTTGAGACTCATTGTTGAATTTGTATATGTATTGATCAAATCTCAGCCTTATTGTTGAATTTGAAAGGTGTGATGAAATTTGAGACTCATTGTTGAATTTGTATGTGTATTGATGAAATCTGAGCCTTATTGTTGAATTTGAAAGGTGTGATGAAATTTGAGCCTCATTGTTGAATTTGTATGTGTATTGATGAAATCTGAGCCTTATTGTTGAATTTGAAAGGTGTGATCAAATTTGAGCCTTATTGTTGAATTTGCATGTGTTTTATCAAAGCTGAGCCTTATTGTTGAATTTGAAACGTGTGATGAAATTTGAGCCTCATTGTTGAATTCTGGCTGGTTCCAGGATGCAGCCAGAAAACTGGCTAACAGTAACGGGCATTTAGACAATGCCCGTTACTAATGACATATTAGTAATGGGCGTTTATAAAGCGCCCGTTACGAATAAGGACAGAAATGACAGCCAGAATAGAACCTGGCATGCCATCAGCAACACAACACATGAACAAAATAGAACATTCTTGGACAAAACAACACAAGAACATAAATATATGACACATGACATTTATACACAGAACACTGAAATATACACAGAACATAAATATAGACATATATAAAACACATGACATATATATATGACATTGTACTTGTTTACTGACTACAACACCAGCAACACAGAACATTCTTGGACATAACAACACAAGAACATTCTTAGACAAAACAATTTCCTTGCTGATGCTGGTCTGATCCTAATACTGTTTCCACTAAATTAGTTTTGACCTACAACAATTTCCTTGTAGTAGCATTGCTGGCTGCCTGTATCAGCGTGAGCGCAATCTACTTCTTCCTTTCCTTTTCCTCAGCAAGCTCAGCAGTAAGCTCGCTGATCCTCATCAGGGATGCTGCCATCTCGTTGTGCAAATCCCAGAAACTCATGCGATGCTGCAAGAGTGGAGTTGAAAACCTTGATCAGTACAAAAAATGAATTGAAACATTGATCAGTACAAAAACCGAGTTTAAATGGAACTGATCAAAACAGTTTCAGTCAAAACAAACTGGATTTAAATGAACTTAAACTGAATTTAAATGAAACTGAATTTAAATGATGTCACAGAATATAACAACACATTGTTGATCAACTCAAGTTTCAGTCAAATTGCAATTTAAACAAACTGGATTTAAACAAATTCACAATATCACAGAATATAACTAATGCATCTGCAATTCATAACACAAAGTCATAAATTCATAACACAAATTGGAACAAACTGGATTTAAACAAACTGAAAAAACCCTCATCAGCAGTAAACTGAAAATGCAATGAAAAAACACTCATCAGCAATAAACTGAAAATGCAATTTAAACACTAATGCATAGAAATGAACACTAATTCATCTCCAATTCATAACACAAATTCATAAATTCATAACACAAATTCATAACTGAAAAAACCCTCATGAGCAGTGAACTGAAAATGCAATGAAAAAACCCTCACCAGAGACTTCATCTTCTTCTTCTCCTTCACCGGAGGCATCTCCTCCTCCTCCTCCTTCACCTTGGCCGCCACCACCTTCTCCTTCCCCTTGGCCGCCATCTCCTTCTCCTTCCCCTTGGCCGCCGGCACCGCCTTCCCCTTCCCCTTCCTGTTGACGAGTGAACTCGAGGGCCCCTCGGCGATGCGGATGCCGATTGACGAGTGACGAGGAGGAGGAGGTGGAGAGCGGTCGCCGCCGCTGCCGCTTGACAAGGAGGAGGTGAAACGTCCGGTCGCCGCCGCCGCCGCCTTGGGGGGACCGGAGGCGAAATGTCCGGTCGCCGGATCCCGGGGTTGCAGCCGCGCTCGGAGAGATTGCCTGGTGGCCTCATCGCCGCCGCAGTCGCCAGGGCTGTCGATGAAGAGAGGAGGGCGCCGCCGGAGCAGTCGAGGGCGGGAAGACGATGGGACAGTTGCTGAGTGAGAGGGAAGTTGGAAGACGAGGGGACAGTTGCTGAGTGAGAGTATAAGTAAATTCCATGATGAACATATCCGAACTTACTTGAGTAGTGTAGTGGTATGTCTGTTGTGTGTTGGGATAGGCGGCCGCGGTTCGAAGGCCGCCCTCCACCCCTTTTATGCATTTTCGTTTTATTGCATGTTTGCTTTTTTTTAACTCATATAGGTAACGGTCTTTTGGAACGCCCGTTACCTATAGCACATAAAAAGTTAACAGTATAAGTAAATTTCTATGATGAAACATACCGAACTTACTTGAGTAGTGTAGTGGTATCTCTGTTGTGTGTTGGGCTAGGCTGCCGCGGTTCGAATGCCGCCCTCCACCCATTTTTGCATTTTTGTTTTGTTTTTTTAACTCATATAGGTAACGGGCTTTTCGCAACGCCCGTTACCTATAGCCCCCCTTTTTTTTATCTCAGTATACCTCACCACAACCCGAGCCGCGTCATCATTCTCCTCTAGCCGCCTCCGCACTCTCCCACCAAACCCTAGCCGCCTCCGCCCGCCACCGCCGGGGTCTCTCCACCACTGCTGCCCCTCCCCACCGCACCACTGCTGCCCCTCCCCACCCGTGACATCTCCCCGCTACACCACCGCCGTCGTCTCCCCTAACTTGCCAGATCTATTCCTCCGCGCGCTTGGTGGAAGGGGGAGAAGAGGGAGGAGAAGAGGGGGAAGACGCAGAAGAGGGAGGCCACCATCCTCTACACCGCCGCCGGTCTCCCCTAACTCACCATCGTCGTCGGATCTATTCCTCCGCGCGCTTGGTGGAAGGGGGAAGGGGGAGAAGAGGGAGGAGAAGAGGGAGGAGAAGAGGGGGAAGACGCAGAAGAGGGAGGCCATCATCCTCTACACCGTCGCCGGTCTCCCCATCGCCGATTCCAAGAGGTATGGCTCTGCTCCAAGGGTCTCCTCCCCATCGCCGCGACCATCCTGTTCCTCGTAGGGTTGGCTCTGCTGATAGTTTGGATCTATTTCTCCCTGCTCCCATGTAAGCATTGCTAGGATTTGCTTGTTCCTGGGGTTTGACTGTTCCTAGGTCCTAGGATTTGCTTGTTCCTAGGGTTTGATTGTTCCTGGATCCTAGGATTTGCTCAGTTCCTAGGGTTTGATTGGTATTGATCTGCAGAGTAGCTATGCCCAATGACAACTTTAGAAATATGTTGATCTTAAATTTGTTTACCTTCTACAAGAGGTTAAGTTCAGTTTTATGACTTATTTTAGTGAACTTTAGTGGTTAAGTTTAGAAATCTTTATAGTAGCTTGTTTGCAAGTAGCTAGTAGTTTCAGTTTCCATTAGTTTTAGCTATTAAGCCTCTATCTGGTGCAAGTAGTTTCAGTTTCCATTAGTTTTAGCTATTAAGCCTCTATCTGGTGCTTATCAATTTACTGTCTAGGAAGTTTTAAATTAGGAATATGCTTCAATCTGTTTTAGTTTACCAGCCTAATGATCGCTTGAACTGTGTAAGCATTGCCAACTAAAATCCACCAGAGTGGCATGTGGCATGGGCGGCTTTATTCCGTATCGCTTGTGCCCTGTAACTCCCAGCGTGGTGGCACTGCATGGTTCACTCTATCATCAGGCTGGATAGACTTAATTTTGTTTGCATATCAATTTAGTGCTAGTTGTGCAGTAGCATCATTGTCTAGGATGTTTTAATTTAGGATGTCTCTGAATTTATCCAATGGCCAAGTGCAGGTTCAGATCAGAGCTTCGTTTCTGAGGTGAGCAGCGCAACAGTTTAAGTTTAATGAAGTCATGATTGCAATTTTAATAGTAGCTTGTTTGCAAGTAGCTACTAGTTTCAGTTTCCATTAGTTTTAGCTATTAAGCCTCTATCTGGTGCAAGTAGTTTCAGTTTCCATTAGTTTTAGCTATTAAGCCTCTATCTGGTGCTTATCAATTTACTGTCTAGGAAGTTTTAAATTAGGAATATGCTTCAATCTGTTCTAGTTTACCAACCTAATGATCGCTTGAACTGTGTAAGCATTGCCAACTAAAATCCACCAGAGTGGCATGTGGTGGCATGGGCGGCTTTGTTCCGTATCACTTGTGCCCTGTAACTCCCGGCGTGGTGGCACTACATGGTTCACTCTATCATCAGGCTAGATAGACTTAATTTTGTTTGCATATCAATTTAGTGCTAGCTGTGCAGTAGCATCACTGTCTAGGATGTTTTAATTTAGGATCTCTCTGAATTTATCCAATGGCCAAGTGCAGGTTCAGATCAGAGCTTCATTTCTGAGGTGAGTAGAGCAGCAGTTTAAGTTTAATGAAGTCATGATTGCAATCTTTATAGTAGCTTATTTGCAAGTAGCTAGTAGTTTCAGTTTCCATTAGTTTTAGCTATTAAGTCTCTATCTGGTGCTTATCAATTTACTGTCTAGGAAGTTTTAAATTAGGAATATGCTTCAATCTGTTCTAGTTTACCAGCCTAATGATCGCTTGAACTGTGTAAGCATTGCCAACCAAAATCCACCAGAGTGGCATGTGGCATGGGCGGCTTTATTCCGTATCACTTGTGCCCTGTAACTCCCGGAGTGGTGGCACTACATGATTCACTCTATCATCAGGCTGGATAAACTTAATTTTGTTTGCATATCAATTTAGTGCTATCTGTGCAGTAGCATCACTGTCTAGGATGTTTTAATTTAGGATCTCTCTGAATTTATGCAGCCTACAAGGAGCTACATGTCTCACTCATCAAGGAGCTCCTCTAGTGACAACAGTGCACCTGATGCACATGCCAACTGTGAACCTGCTACACAGGCTCATGCCAACAGTGAACCTGCTACACAGGCTCATGCCAACAGTGAACCTGCTACACAGGCTCACTCATCACATACTGCTAGGAGTAGTACTCGAGCCCGCAGGTCAAGGACACAAACCAGATGGCCAGATGACAGGGTGACTGCAACTGGACTTGATGACCAAGGTTGGCCTATCCTAGATGCTGCGAGGGATAGATTTGTATTGGTCTGTGGCCTAATTGCTCGGGAGAGGGTGTCAATCAACATCAAGCTTGAGGAACTCCCAATGGAGGACAAGATTATCGTGTTCACTGTTTTAGAGGAAAAGCTAGAGTACCCAGCCAATCAGTCCACAGCTGAGCAAGAGAAGGCAATTAAGGCAGGTTTGAAAGAGATTGGGAGTTTGCACAGACGATTCAAGTCTCATTTAAGAGCAGATTATGTGAGGCAAGACATGCTTCCCTTTGAGAAGCATCCCTTTTTGAAGCCACAAGACTGGGAGAGGTTTGTGGAGACTACCAATTCTGAATTTTTTGAGCAGACGAGCCAGGAGATGAAAGATAAGAGAGCAAAGCACACTAAGCCGCACAAGATGGGCAGAAAAGGTTATGCTCATAAAAGGAAAGATTGGGAGGAGGAGGATGCAAAGCTAGCTGCAGAAGGAAAAGAGAACCCTTGGAATCAATTTCCTGGCCGTTCGAGGCCATATCTGTGGGCAAGGTCACAGAAGACCACCGATACCAGCGGGGACATAACATTCAGTTCCCCTCTGGTGGCGGAGGTAGCAGATAAGGTGAAAAGATATGCAGCTGAAGCTAGCGATGGTTCTTTCACTGGGGTTAGGGAGCATGATGTTCTGACTGCGGCTCTTGAGAATCCAGAGCATCGAGGTCGAGTCCGAGGCGTGTCCAGTTCACAAGGCTGGGGTACAGGATTTGGCGAAGAGTATGCTAGAATATACAGGAAGAAGATGAAGAGGAGGTCTGATGCGGACAAGGAAGAGATAGTTGGTGAAGCAATCACTAGAGTTGTGGAGTTGCTAAGAGTTGCAGGTGTGCACATACCGGATGGTCTATGTAACCCCCAGGTAGTACACAAGAGTAGCTGCGAGGAAGAAGAAGCAAATGAAAATGAGGATGACAGCAGTGTGCCTCCATCACTTGAGCCGGACACAATTGATCTGCTGACAGAGCCCACAAAGTGCAGTCTTTTGGATGGCAGCGGGTATAACATGGAGCTCGCATTAGCCAATGTCTATCCAGATCAAAAGACTTGCCATACAGTACCGGTAGAGTATGGGTATGCTGTGGTGCAACCTACTTATGTGTGGGCCAATGCGAGGCACATCAATCTGCCAATCCCAGTAGGGGATGAGCTCACAACCCTAGGTGATTCTCTCATGCAACGCATACAGTGGCCAAGGATGAGAATCCTTATACCACCTAGGTCGAGAGCTCCCACATCTGTAGCCACATCAGCTGGTACAGCTTCAGATGGAGCAGCAGTAGCAGCTCGGCTACTGCAGCAACAACAGGATCAGCTACTGCAGGCAGACAATGACCAACAGAGCCAGCTGCCTGAAAATGCCTTGATAGCACATCAGCCTCAGCAGAAGCAGCAGAGCCAGACTCCGCAACAGCAGCAGCCAGCAGCCACAGCAGCAGCAGCAGCAGCAGCCACAGCAGCAGCAGCAGCAGAAGCAGCCACATCAGCAGCAGCAGCAGAAGCTCATCAGCAAAACTCCGCCTCAGCAGCAGCTTCAGCAGCAGCAACAGCAGCAGGAGCTAATAAGCAAAACTCTGCCTCAGCAGCAGGAGCCACAGCAGCAGCAGTAGCAGCAACTTGGCCCCCAACCGATGCCTCAGCAGTAGCAGCCACAGCAGAAGGTTGCCAATGTTTGGACTACACAGAACATAAAATATAAGCCTGGTGAGCCTATGTTGTCAGAAGAGGCTTTAAAGGCTGCTGGGCCAAGTTGTGAAGCTTTGCATAAGTATGTCATGGCTCAAAGTGCGAAAGGTGGTGATGGCATTCTGGCAAAGTTGGCTGCATCATACTTTGATAATGATAGTGAATTAGACTTCATAATTGGATTCAATGACTTGTATGACCTTTTCAACCTGGATGGCCTGGATGTTAGTTTGTTGAGGTGCTGGACATTGTAAGTTCTTTCACATTAAAACATATATTCTATAATTTTTACTACAAAGTTCATGCTAACAATTAGTTTATTTGTAGGATAATGATGAAGCAGGCTGAGGATATGAAGTGCAGTGTTGGGTTTTTGGGCCCACAGATATTCTCGGCCACAATGATTCAATTCCAAACCAAACATGTAGCAAACACAATTAGAAAGGCTATGAAGCACGACTTCGTGGTGGGTGCCTACAACACCGGTGGCCACTGGATACTAGTGGTCATTGCAATGAAGTGGAATGTTGTTTGGTACTTAGATTCTGCTAAAACTTGGCCAAAGCGAAAGTTCAAGGACATCGTACAAGTTGTGAACTGGTAAGAAGGTTTTGTTACAAAAATTCCATCTCTTAATGTTTCTAATCAATATTGCTGATCATGCAGGGCATTTTCAGAGCACATTAAGAATGTGAAAACAAAGTCAAAAAGCAAACCTAAACTCGTGCACAAGACAGATTTCCTGGTAAGAATGAGACTTTTTTTTGGATCCCTTCATACGTATTTTGTATTGCCTCAACTTGTGTCATTATGGTACCCTTCATGCAGTGCGCTCAGCAGCCATCGGGGAGCTTACTGTGTGGATTCTATGTTGCAATGAACATGTTGGACCTACTCTCTGACATAAGCATCATGAAGAAGGCTTCTGTAAGTATATCTGCTCAGCCTTGTCTCTGCTCATAGTCTCCATTTGATTTTAGAAACTGATTTTTACTTGTATTCTCATAATAATTTTATTATGCAGGATTACAAAGTTTCCATCGCAGTGGTAGATCAAGGAGCACTAAGGATGCTCCAGGGGATGCTGTGCGAGTTCATTCTTTAGGAGATCGTGGACCCAAGGGGCCGCTTCCATAATGGTCTAGCAGCTGCTGTGTGAGTTCATAAACTTGATACTTGTTGCATGTGTATGATGAATTATGAGAAACTTGGAAACTTGATTCAGCTTCCATCTGTATGATGAGATACTTGGAAACTTGATTCACAATCTTGATGTGTAATAGTGTATATATGTTGGAAACTTGATTCACAATCTTGATGTGTAATAGTGTATATATGTGATATGTATATCAATCTGTGTTTGTGATGTGATTGACTGGTGGCTGCCAAATCCTGGCTGGTTCCAGGATGCAGCCAGAAAACTGGCTGGAGCTTGTGGGGGTGGCACAATAAAGGTAACGGGCATTAAACAACGCCGATTACAAATTAGGAACAGATGGGTGTGATGGGTAACACCTACTTGTAACGGGCAACTACAACAGACCATTACCTACATCAATAAAGGTAACGGGCACTACGAAGTGCCCGTTACTAAAACATAAACTTGTAACGGGCAACCACATAAGCCCGTTACAATATCTGACCATGTGGGCCCTGGAATAGACTGTTGGGTGATGGGTAACGCTCTCATGTAACGGGCACTACTATACACCCGTTACCACTATTACATATTTGTAACGGGCTCCCAACCAAGACCGTTACAAAATCTGACCAGTGGGCCCAGAAAGAGGCTTTTGGGTCGCCTTTTTGTAACGGGCATCCTATAACGCCCATTACTTCTTTAGGCATTTGTAACGGTCCATCATACTTGCCCGTTACAATGTCTGACAGTGGGCCCACAAAAGCAGCCATTTTTGGTTGCTGGTGACTGCTATTGGTAACGGTTGTTGTTACAGGCCCGTTACAAATATGTCTTATTAGTAATGGGGATTTGCCCGTTACCTTTGTTCGATTATTAGTAACCCAAAAAGGGTAACGGGTGCATTCCCCGTTACCAATGGCAATCTATGCTCGTTACCTATCTACTGTTCTCACGTAGTGTACACATAAGTCCAGTCAGTCATGCAAGATTAGATTACAGGCGCAGCTCAAAGTTCCTCTTGGCCATCTTGGCAAGAGCGAGGATCCAGTGTCGTTAGCTTGCCCACTGTGCTCCACTCCACTATACACACCGTTCAAAATGTTTCGTTCTTGACACCCATTTCTCTAGCAAGGCCCACCAGTTTATGTTGGTGATTTGACCAAGAGGCAATCATAGAACAGTTCGAATTGGGCTTTTGGATGTTGATCCAATATGAAGATAGAGTCCTAATGGGCTTTCAACGTGATAGCCCATTAGCGCAGCCTATATAAACAGGGGCGAAGGGCTATGGACAACCACCACTTGACCTCGCCACAAACCCTAGCCGTCTTCTTCTCTCGTCTCGCCCGCCCGAAACTCTAGTTGGGCGCGTGGTGCTAGCACACCGGCACATGACGTTCCTTCCCTGTACGTGTGGACTCCGTAGAGACGCTGCTATTGCTGCTGCATTGATCGGCTGCGAAGGGAGGAGCTGCTGGTGGACGAGGACGAGGAGAAGACGATCGTGATCGACTACTTTCTCTACACCGACGCGAATCTACATTGGATCGACTGCTCCAACTCTTCTTCCGCTGCGCTGCACGTCTAGTGGTAACGATCTGTGACCTCTCTACTCGCAATTTTTCTGGGTGATACGGTACTTATTTGCTAGTGTAGCAGATCCGTTTTCCTACAGTGGTATCACAGCAGTCTTGCATAGGTTTTGGTCCAGTTCATACATGGTTTTGATTAGATCAATTGGTCATAAGGGGTTTTGGAATAGATATGAGTTGATAGAATCATATGATAAAAAAAGATTAGTCCGTGCTTTCTCTATGATGTTCGTGCAACTTGTCCCTACCGGCTGGAATAACCATCGGGACTAACTGCATGCACAATCGATAGATTTAGTCAACAGATTGAGATCATATGTAGCAGTATTCTAAATTGCACTTATCGCAATGGTCAATATGATTGGCCTAGTGAAAATTGAGACATACTAGATGGCTTGGATTTGGGTGATTTGATCGACCCGAATGAGATTTTCATAGCCATTTCATAGATGGGATCTATGTAATTCCATGAGGTTTTCAGGGTGCTTCCCTGAGACCCGCGGGACCGCCGTTGCTGTCTACTATAGAGATATCCTGGCATTGTTTCGGTAGAAAACGTTCTACGCCTAACTTGTCTTTTGCAGGGTATGATGTGAATAGTATGGCCTCAATATCATGTGATGATATGTGTGTAATCTTTGAGTAGCCTGCTTACTGCAAGTTAACACAACCTGGTTGAGGTTGTTCCATTATTGTATAATGGCCTGCGTGTCGACTTGTGATGCTTGATTCCTCATGTAATCTTTTCATTAGCTATTAGTGTAGTAGCTTTTCACATGTTCATGAAGGCCCTTTTCAAACATGGTGGCGATGGTGATCACCACGAGACGAGAGATGTGGCGATGGAGATCATGGTGGAACCATGACGATGGAGCTCACTATGATTCCAAAGGCCATACTATTCACAATATGATATGATTATATGCATGTGATGTTTACTTTCCTGTCTTAGTATATTCTATTCATGCTTCACATATGGTGGATGTTTTTGTCATGATAGAATAGCTTCCCTTGGAAAAGTTGAGTTTTTGATGCCTTTTACCAATAGTTGTACCTATAAATTTTGATCATTATGTGGTAGGTTTGCCAAAGTAAAGTACCATCAACTATCATCATAAGCAGGGTAGATGTCGGACATCCACATGCATAGTGTTGGTTTACTTAATAAAGCTATCAAAATGGTTTGGGGGTTTATGGCATGGAGTTGGGAGCCGAGGCATTGGATGCCACCCAACAAACAAGAGTCATATAGGGATATGATTAACAAAGTTGCTGTTTACCTATGTCACTAAGCATCTAGCTGTGAAGCCAAAACTCACTAGGTTCTTAGTGAATATGGATCTTGGACCACTATATATCGTTAGAGGGAAGATGATGTTGGTATAGTGGAAGCATCTTTTATTAATTTTGTTAATAGAAGATTCACATAAACTTAGTACTGAAATCTTTGCATGTTAATTTATGTTGAAGATCATGGCTGCGAATAACACTTCCAGTTTTAATTTGCGATCTATCCTTGAGAAGGAAAAGCTCAATGGAGCTAATTTTATTGATTGGTACCACAATCTGAGAATTGTTCTCAGGCAAGAGAAAACTAAGGATGTTTTAAGCAACCATACCCAGACGATCCCCCTGCCAATACAAGTGCTACACACCGCAGAGCTTATGAGAAGCACTACGATGATTCCCTTACGTTAGCTGTCTCATGCTCGCCACCATGTCCTCAGATATACAGAGATAGTATGAGCATGTGGATGCTCACACTATGATTGAGGGACTACGTGGGATGCTTGAGAACCAAGCTAGGACTAAGAGATATAACATATCAAAGTCCTTGTTTGTGTGCAAGCTGGTGGAAGGTAGCCCAGTAAGTCCTCATGTGATCAAAATGATTGGTTACATTGAGACTTTGGGCAAACTTGGTTTTGAACTCAACGATGACCTGGCTATAGACGTCATTCTCCAGTCACTCCCACCAAGCTATGAACCGCTCTTCATGAACTTCCAGATGAATGGCATGGAGAAAATGTTGGTTGAGTTGCATGGCATGCTGAAGACAGTTAAGGAAAGCATTAAGAAAAACCCACATCATGTGATGATGATCCAAAAGAAGAGCAAAATGAGGAAGCATTGGACGCCTCACAAGGGCAAAGGCAAGGGAAAGGCCATTCCCAATGGGCCCCCAAGCTCTAAGCCTAAACCAAAGGCCAAAGCTGGCCCTACTCCTGATGATGAATGCTTCCACTGTCATATCAAGGGACATTGGTCGAGGAACTACAAGAAGTACTTGCAGGAAAAGAAGAAAAAAGGAAGTGAGACTTTCGCTTCAGGTATAAATGTTTTAGAAATCATTATTGCTACATCTGATAGTGAATCTTGGGTATTTGATACCGGATCGATGATTCATACTTGCAAATCATTCCAAGAACTAAATAATGCTAGAAGGTTTGGAAGAGGCGTTTTGGATGCTCATGTCAGTAATGGAGCAAAAGGTTGCGGTCAAAGCTGTCGGCACTTCTCACTTGTCGTTACCCTCAGGATTAGTGTTGGAATTGAATAATTGTTATTGCATTCCTTCTCTAAGTAAGAACATTATATCTTCTTCATGCTTGGAAGAAGTTGATGGTTATGAGATTGTAATAAAGAACAAACGTTGTTCAATTTATTATAATGGTATTTTCTATGCTCATTGTCCACTGGTGAATGGATATATGTTCTTGATCTTGAGGATAAATCCATTTGTAATATTAATACCAAAAGAGCTCAGCTAAATGATTTGAATCCTACCTTTATTTTGCATTGTTGCTTTGGTCATATAAATGAGAAACACATTGAAAAACTCCATAAAGATGGTTTGTTAAGCTCATTTGATTTTGAGTCATTTGACATGTGCGAGTCTTGTTTGCTTGGGAAGATGACCAAAGCACCTTTCACTGGTCAGAATGAGAGGGCAAGTGAGTTATTGGGACTTGTACATACTGATGTATGTGGACCAATGAGTTCTACAGCTAAGGGGGTTTTCAGTACTTCATTCCTTTTACTGATGACTTTAGTAGATATGGGTATATATTCCTAATGAAGCATAAGTTTGAATCATTTGAAAAGTTCAAAGAATTTTAGAATGAAGTACAGAATCAACTAGGCAAGACAATTAAATTTTTGTGATCTGATTGTGGAGGTGAATATTTGAGCCAAGAATTCAATGATCATCTCAAATAATGTGGAATTGTTCCGCAGTTAACTCCGCCCAGAACGCCTCAATGGAATGGGATCTCCGAGCGGAGGAACCGAACCTTGTTGGACATGGTTAGGTCGATGATGAGCTAAGCTGATCTTCCATTATCTTTTTTTGGGGTTATGCTCTTAAAACTGCTGCGTTTACACTAAACAGGGTTCCAACTAAGTCTGTTGAGAAGACACCGTATGAGATATGGACTGGGAAACATCCTAGATTGTCTTTCCTCAAAGTTTGGGGACGTGAGGCGTATGTCAAACGTTTGATGTCAGAAAAACTCACTCCAAAATCAGATAAATGTTTCTTTGTGGGGTATCCAAAGGAAACCAAAGGATATTATTTTTATAATAAAGCGAAAGGCAAAGTTTTTATCACTCGCAATGGTGTCTTCTTGGAGAAAGAGTTTCTCTCAAAACGAATTAGTGGGAGCAAGGTGCAACTTGAAGAATGTTGACGCTCATTAGCGACACCTTTTTAGTGCTAATTAAGTGGTGTTTTGGAACCAATTCATATTGTTGAGGCCATAATACCAGGGTGCCCGATCACATGGACTACCGACTACCGACTCCGAACGATCAAGACTCCGAACAAGACACGATGGCCGGATCGCAGGAGGAAAAGCCCGAAGATAACTAGAGTCCCACTAGGTTTAGGTCTGTTTTGTCTTGTAAGGCACGTCTCCCTGGATATAAATAACGGGGGTCTTATACGTAGAGGGTATCCCAGAATCTATCCAATCCACCCGAGGGTACTTGTTACGCATTGTAATCTGTACTCGATGAAATAATACAAGCAGCAACTGGACGTAGGGTTATTACTCGATCTCGAGGGCCCGAACCAGTATAAAAATCCTGTGTCTCTTTGTTCATCACCTTGATTAATCTTCGCACGAAGCGGGGTGCTTGCTGGAGAAATATCTGCTGAGTACAACTTCGACAGAGGCGCGCCAGGTAGGGGCCCTTGCATGAAGAAAGATCATGCCGATCGTCAACGGAGTCTGGATCGCCGACGCGTCGAGTTCATCGATGCCCTACATGCCCAGTTCCGTCAAGTCGGAAGCCATCGGGAGTTCTGCCTCCGCTTTCGATCTCTACGCTCACTGCCATCTAGTGCCTGCATGGGAGATCCGCTTCGGGGATCTCGTGTTCGAGCACCAAGGCGATTACGAGCTCAAGATGACAGGGATCCATGATCCCGATCTCACGTGCGCCGGTCGGGAAGTTTTCGCCACCTTCACGGAGCCAACTCCCGAAGACATTGCAGATCGCACTGCACAGTTGGATCTTGAATACAGTGGATCTAGCAATGGGTCGGAATAACCCGAAGACCGCCGCATCCATGTGCTAACTGCAAACGGGACCGAGGCCGCTGCCGAGTCATCTAGCTCGCGCAGGCCCATGCCTCCTCCACGTTTCAGCAACGCACCAACGCTTCAGATGGCTAAAACCCGAACACAGCAGGTCGCGTCCTCGTTGGCTCCCCGAGATCTCAACAACGATTTTCGGGCTGTCGAGCAGGACAATCTGCAGATCCGAACCCTCTTGGAGACCATGGAAGCAATGGCCGAATGGACTCCGATGGCCACCATAGCCAAGAAGGCTCGGGAAGCAGCAGACAAGGCCAAGGAGCGCATCGAGGCCGCCACTGCCGCACCACCAGCTCCGTCAAACAGACCACATGAACCACAGCCGGTTCGGTCCCGATCTGTTAACGGACGACCCCACTATCGCCCACACGAGGGGCGCGACATGAGGCCGCAGCTCGAACGCAACCGTCGCGCTCGCGACGCTAGGGAAACTCTCAATTACAATCGAGATTACCGAGCACGTGAGGGCTACTATCGGTCCCATCCAGATTCGCCGCCACGTGACTCCCGACCAGGCACAGGGGGATGCCTTGCGTACTCTCCAGCCCTGCGCAAGGTCAGGTGGCCCGAGAAGTTTCGTCCTACTAACATCGAGAAGTATGACGGAACAACCAACCCCCGCGAGTGGATTCAGATCTATTCCACGATCATCGATGCCACCGGGGGTGACGACTACGTCAAGGCCAACTACTTGCCGACTGCCCTGCAGGGATCAGCCCGTACGTGGCTCATGAACCTGCCCGAGGCTAGCATCAAGTCATGGGGCCACCTCCGGGAGACGTTTGAAGCCAACTTCCAAGGCACCTACAAACGCCCCGGACATGAAGGAGATCTGCTCAACTGTGTGCAGAAGCCTGGAGAATCCCTCCGGGACTACATCCGCCGGTTCAGCGACACCCGTAACACCATCCCTGACATGGTGGATGATCGGGTGATTGTGGCCTTCAATCAGGGTTGCAAGGACGAGCGAACGGCGGAGGAACTTGCCAAGAAGAACCCGAAGACGGTGGCAGAGCTCTACGGGATCCTGGAAGAGACCGCCAAGATGGCGGACGCCCGAGCGCGGGTTCACGGAAAGCCCGAACAAAGCCAGCCAGCCGGGGAAGGCAAGAAGAAAAATAAGCATAAGAACAAGAAGCGCAAGACCGAGGGCGACGAAGTCATGGCCGTGGACAACAAGCCCCCGTACAGGCGTCAAGGCAAACCTACCAATCTCTCGATGTACTGCCCGATCCACCGATCCACAAAGCATCACTTTGTGGACTGCACGGTGTACAAGAAGCAGAAGCAGGAGGAGGAGAGCCAGCAGCAGGGGGCTCCGCGTGACCAGGCAGCCCACAACCCTCGGACGGCGAACTACATGGATTGTGATGATGAGCCAGATCTTCCCGAAGATCTGGAGATCGCCACAATTTTCGGTGGCTATTCTACCCGAACCTCCAAGTCCCAGCTCAAGCTGTTCGAGAGGCAGATAGCCAGCACCGAGCCCTGCAAGCATCCGCTAAGGTGGTCCAAAATCCCGATCACATTTGATCAGAGGGACCACCCCGAGACGCTCTACGACGGGCCGCTACTACCACTGTGCATCAAACCATGGATCGGGCCCCGCAAGATCGGGCGAACCCTGATCGACAGTGGAAGCGCCCTCAACCTACTATTCGTCAACGCCTTTGACGAGCTCGGAATCCCGAGGAGGTCCTTGTCCCCAGAGGAGAAGCCTTTCTACGGGGTCATACCAGGCATCCAAGCCTTTCCCCTAGAGAGGATCGATCTGCAGGTGACCCTCATGGAGGGCAAAAACATCCGAACAGAGTTCCTCACCTTCGAGGTGGCTGACATCACGTCGGCCTATAACTGCATCTTGGGCCGGCCGTTTCTGAAGAAATTCATGGCGGTTGCTCACTTTGCGTACTCCATGATCAAGGTCCCAGGGCGCTGGGCCTGATCACCGTCTGCGGCGATCGCAAGGGCGCAGTCCAGTGCGACATGAAGACCCTGGACATGATCAAGGGAGACGAGCAGGAGCCAGCCAAGGCTGCTGAACCTGCCAAGAAAAAGATCAAGAACCAGCCTAAGACTGCCGCTAAAGCAGCATTGGCTGAAACCTCCCGCTAAAGAAGCATATAGGCGCATGGAGAGCAAATTTGATGGACTTGAAGTATGGCACGTCAAGAGGGAATTCAATGGCGACGCAGACAAGCTCGCAAAGGCAGCTGCAGAGCACACACGGCTCCCAGGTAACGTGTTACTTGAAGTTCTTACTAAGCCATCTGTGTCGGTTTCACCACCAAACCTAAAAACTGCGCCTGCCAAGGGCTCAGTTTCTACAACCAACGAATCCGCCAAGGAGTCTATGTTGGTCGGTACGGCCCGAGCTGCCGCTCTAGTTGGAAACAAGGAGAACTGGATGGATCCAATCCGGGCGTACCTCACAAACCAAGCTATTCCGAACGATGATGCTACATTGGAGAAAATCCATCGTAAAGCCAAGAACTATCAATTGGTTGACGGGCGATTATACAAGCTAACCCGCAATGGAATGCTCCTCAAATGCATCACACGGACCGAGGGCATTAGTTTGCTCCACGATATTCACGGAGGAATCTGTGGATCACATGCTTCTCCCAGATATCTAACAGGGAAAGCATTTCGACAGAGCTTCTACTGGCCCACAGCTCTTCAAGACGCAAGCGAGTTAGTTAAAAAGTGCGAGGCATGCCAATTCTTCGCACGGAAACAAACTAAACCTGTGCAAGCTTTAAACACTATACCCTTGTCATGGCCCTTTGCCACATGGGGTATAGACATCCTC
>CM014273.1:21891618-21913625 GCA_004135705.1 Alloteropsis semialata | reverse complement strand
GATCAGGCATGATCAGTCATCGGTAAATCACCCAAAGACGAACGGGCAAGTAAAGCGTGCCAACGGCATCGTGCTCCAGGGCATCAAGAAGAGAATCTTTAACAGATTGCAGGCTTATGACAAGCGTTGGATTCATGAAGTCCCTACAGTACTTTGGTCGATGAGGACCACCATGAATCGGGCAACGGGCGAAACACCTTTCTTCTTGGTATATGGAGCGGAAGCGATTCTACCATCCGATATCCGACTACAAACCCCACGCGTGGCAATGTTTTCAGAAACTGAAGAGCCTGACAGACGCGCTGGTGAGCTAATCCTCCTGGTGGAGGCTCGTGATGCAGCTGCTTTTAGAGTAGCCCAGTATCAGCAAAAATTGCGGCAATACTATGATGCTAATGTTCGCAAACGAAGCCTGTGCATTGGTGACATGGTGCTCAAACTAGATCAACGCACCAAGGACAAAACAATAAATTGTCCTCTCCATGGCAAGGGCCGTACATTGTAGTAGATATCGCACGACCAGGAGCCTACAGGATCACGGAGATAGATGGGGATATACTACCAAACACGTGGAACATGGATCAACTACGCAGATTCTACGCCTAAACTACGGAGATCGTGCAAGTTCAAACCCGACCATCAGGTTTGGCAGATAAAAACCGTTACCTGCGTCGCCTACAGCGCCAACAAAACAAAAAGATAAGTTCTACACACTCTACTCACCCTCGTTTTTACGCTCGGGGGCTGGGCTTTATTTCTCTATTTTGTTTCTACTCTTTGTTACCATACTGCATACACTAACAAAGAGCCGGGGACTACCATGCTGAAAATTTTCTTTTCAGACCTATTCTATGCGTCCCGAGCTCTAGGCTCGGGGGCTCCCCACTTGATCGGGAAATTCTTGCGGTTAGTACTTCTAGACTCTTTTTCAGCATGCCTGCATGACTGTAAAAGAGCCCGGGGGCTACTATGATACTACTACCACGCAAGAATCGGGCTTTTTAAGTCAAGAAAGCTAGGCTACGCTAAATTACCGAATACCATGACTACAAGGAATTACACAGTTCAGGAGGCCGCCCGTGTCTCAGCGACTAAACAATTCCGAAATAGCTTGTGGTAACGGGACCTTTGGCTATGACAAAGCTATCAGTTAAAAAGCTCCACAAAAACACTGATCAGCTCTAAAGACAGATGCAAAAACATGCAAGCATATGTTTCGCAAATTATAGTCACATTCTAAATCCTTAAAGTTTTGCCCTATTACAGGAGTCTTGCACAGAGTTCAAGGTGATTCCTCCGAATCACTCAGATGGAGATCAAGGTTCTTGACAAAAGGCTCTACCAACGGGGCAAAGTTGTCGAACATTACCTCAGCTTCTGTCGCCGAGCACTTGAAGCCTTTGGAGAGCAGGGAAATGCCAAGATCAGGAACGTGGCTCTTCAAGGCCCCGATGGTGTGAGTTGCTACGACGCAGGCACCTTCCGTCAGCCTGGATTCCAAGGACGAGCTGCGCTTTTCTGATGCTTCATGTCGGGCGGTTAGATCAGCAACGTCTTTGTCCCGAACTACTAGCCTCCCTTCCAGATCCGAGCATTTCTTCTCAAGCACCTCAATGCTCTTGGAGTTAGCTACAGGATCAAAGGCAGTGTGTAAGCAAAAGTTCATAGATGAGGACTCAACAAACAAGCATGATAACATAAAGACATGTACCTTCCTTCTCGGACTGGAGAACGGTCACCTGGGCCCCCAGTCTGATCACAGACGCTTCTGCAGCAGAGGCACGAGCGTCTAGCGAACGCCATTGCTCTTCGGCTGCCGAAAGCGCGCTAATGATCGGGCCCAGGGGCGTCGGGACAGGTCCTGCGATTTCCGCAGTCTTCTCCACACCGTCAGGTTGAGCTGCCGAGTCAGGCTCGGGAGTTTTCTCCTTGTCAGACGGCTTGACGGGAGGAGAGGCGGCAGGATCAGATTGCCTGAATTTCCGAACAATCAGATACAGTTAAAACAAGATTTTCTCCGAGAAAATACTTAAGCATAATCAAGTTTGTCAGAGCTCTTACTTCGCTGTTGAGATTCTAACTTTGAATCTCTTGGCACCAGGTGTAAGCTTTGATGGCAGTGGCGTCGGACGATTTTCCTGTCGAGAAATCTCCCGAGCACGTTTAGCTTTGGTTATGCGATCAAAGACTGCGAATAAACGCCCGAATACGATCATGCTCGGTACCTGGGTATCAGGGCGAGGTGGATCACGACTGGGCTGCAGCCCGGCGGCCTCGGGCACACCGAGAATTCCCGAACCCGGAATTGTCCTTTCCACGCTGCGAGAGCGCTTTCGAGTTCGGGGAATAATCACCTTGGGGCTGCTCGGAATCTCTTTCTCCACACCAGGTGACGGTTCAGGCTGTTCGGTGGTCGGGGCCATGGCGCCTTGATCAACGGGCTGCTCTCCCTCCTCCTCTACGTTGATGGCACCGCTCTGTGCGGGGGCGTCAACAACAGCAGGGACCTATTCGGGGAAAAGAGTTGCATCAAATCAATATTAAGCAAGAAAGAAAGTTTTCTGAGCAACAGTTTACCTCTGGAGGAGGGTTGTCAGCGCTGTAGGGTGTTGGGACGTTTTCCCAGTTCGGGAGATCGGCTCCAAACATCTTCTTTAGGCGAGCGGCCACTTCTGTCTCTGGGACAACTGTTAGTTAAAAGTCATGAATTCAAATGACTGAACGAACTCAGAAAAACACCTGAACAGAAAAACAAAGGCTCACCATCGGGTTTCATTCTGTTCGGGTCGTTGTCGCCTCTGAATGTCCAGGCATAGCGGTCGTGAGTCATGAGCGGGATAAATCTCCATCTGATGAAGATTTCTGCTACATGAACCGCCGTCAGGCCGGCATTGCGGAGTTCCAGGACCCGATCAATGTGCTTCTGCATCTCTGGGTGACTCTTGGCAGGGCTTTGGTCTCTTCTTTGAGATAGGGCATCAAATATTTCCCTTTTGCCACTGAGGCTTGGGGAAGGGTGATGTAAAACCAGTGACACTCATATCCTTTCCAGCAATCTTTAACTGGAAAAGGGATATAGATCTCCCGATCTCTCAAGGAAAACCCAATGGACCCGATCATGAGTTGGCTCTTGTAAAATGCAGGGGTATAAAAATATCTCCACAGCAGCAGTGACGGCTTAATCCCTAACCAAGCTTCGCACAGAAAGGCAAAGACGCTAAGCATAGTCAAGGCACCGGGTTTAAGGTGCACGAGCTCTATTTGGTAATGCTCACAGATGTTGTGGAAGAAATCAGAAGGATAAACCCCGAATCCACAATGAAAAAACTCCAAGAACGCCACCATCTCAAGGGTGTTGGGGGTCGGATACACCTGACCTTTGGCATGCCGACGAGGGAAGAGGCTGGTGTCAGGGAGCAATCCAAGATCCTCCAGTTGCTTCAGTTGTTTGGCTGTAGTGGTGGACTTGTCCCAATACTGGTCCGTGGTGCGGACCGTGTTTCCGCTGCGGAGCTCTCGCCCGGCGGCGGCGCTGCTCTGATCTCCTGAAGATTCACCGCCGGATGAAGATTGGTGCGAGGATACCATGGCGACTGGAAGCTGGCCTGAGGGGCTGGGGGAACAGGTGGATGAAGGGAAGAAAGCGGATGAAGAATGGCGAGTGTTCTGTAGATGCGAACAAGGATGACGAAGGCCCAAATGGAGTCCAAGCGGCCGCGCTTGGGGGCTTTATGGTTCTGCGAGAGAGCACGACCCCGAGAAACCTGCCCTCGAGCCGCACAATCCGTAGTGACTGTTGGGTCAAAAAGATTCTTTCCTTTTTCTGTGGCACGCGTTGTTTCGAGGAATGCGCAGGTCAAATTCAATGCATTTAGGATTGTTGGCTTACAAGGGAAGCTATCAGTTTTAAATGACCAAACGCTTGGTGTGAAACGAGGAAATGCCCCGATCACAACTGATCCGGGTCAAACTTCCCGAACACGCTAAAAACTTGTTAGCCTGATCTGAAGAAACTTTTGTTCGGGGATTTTGTTTCTGAACAGTCAGTTTCATGAACAGATTGATACAAACAATGTTCCGAACACAGGAAAAAAGGAACTTTTGTTGCATCCATCAAGTGAAATTTCTTCATTAATCCAAAAGGAGTACATTTCACGAGGGATCGATAACTACCCTGCAACTAAAAATTCAAAACAAAGATCCTCGCTTGACTAATGTCGTCGGCGAGGATCAGGACGGTGGAGCACCAGGCGGTGGATCATCATCTACCGCGTTCTCTTCTTCAGAGTCGTTGACGAGATCCACGAGCGCTCCGTCTCCAGGGATCCCGATCAGGTCGCGGTTCAGGTAGACGAAGAGGCGCCGGGCGAATTCCTCGTCGCCGCTGGTGTCCACCGGAGCAGAAGACGAAGATGCGCTTGCGTGTGTCGCCTTTGGCTTCAGTCGGGTTCTACTCCCTCTTTGTTCTGGCTCGTCGTCGGAGCAGAGGGAGATGGGAGATGCCGGGGCTGGAGAGGAAGACGCAGGGCGTTTCCCGGCGGCAATGCTTGACGGAGCAGCCTCGGGAGTCGGAGACGCCATTACCGGAGCCTCCTCTGGTGGCTCGACCTCGACTCCTTCATCCCCGTACCAGGGGAGGGCCAGGAGCGGAGCCTGAGGAGGAGCAGAGGGAGGTGTCGTCACCGGCGGGTCTTCCGACTTGTCAGGCGGCTGTTCGCCGGAGCCGCGGGGAGAGTCTCTGAAAAGGAGGCGAGGGAGCTTGAACTTGCGGCTGAGTTTTTTCTTTCCCATGGCGAGGGGAGGAAGAAGGCTTAGAAAGGAAGGTTCAAGTACAAATCAACCAGGAGATCTGATACTTAAAGACCCAGGGAGCAACGCTTCGCATGGGAATCGAGGAGCCGGAGCAGAGCCGTGAATGTTGCGTGCGCTGCTAAAGTTTCGGGAGATGTGCGGAGTGGGTTTTAAATGCACTGGGCAGCCATTACATCAATCTGGGGCGTTTCAGTTTCCACGATGGAATAGTTTTTATTTACTATTATTATGGCTGATATTTTTCTCTGACCTTATCATTCAGATGCAGGTTTCAATATTCAAGAGCTCGGGATCTTTTCTGGCTCTCATGCACAAGTGATTGACGAGGTATTAACATATCCAGAAATCACCCAAAGAGCAAAAAGACCCGAAGGCTATTGAACAATCAACCTTTTCTGAACAAGATAAGCTCGGGGGCTACTGTTGAGGCCATAATACCAGGGTGCCCGATCACGTGGACTACCGACTCCGAACGATCAAGACTCCGAACAAGACACGATGGCCGGATCGCAGGAGGAAAAGCCCGAAGATAGCTAGAGTCCTACTAGGTTTAGGTCTGTTTTGTCTTGTAAGGCACGTCTCCCTGGATATAAATAGCGGGGGTCTTACGTAGAGGGTATCCCAGAATCTAGCCAATCCACCCGAGGGTACTTGTTACGCATTGTAATCTGTACTCGATGAAATAATACAAGCAGCAACTGGACGTAGGGTTATTACTCGATCTCGAGGGCCCGAACCAGTATAAAAATCCTGTGTCTCTTTGTTCATCACCGTGATTAATCTTCGCACGAAGCGGGGTGCTTGCCGGACAAATATCTGCCGAGTACAACCTCGACACATATACTAACCCGCCACTTGGCACTTGAAATAACCCCGTTTTCGCATATGCATGTATTTTTGGAGGATTTTCGTTTATGCAGGTATTTGAGCTATAAATGAGCACTTTTGGATGAAGACCAAGGTCATGCATAGCTTGGAGGAATATGAAGGCCAAAAACCTAATACGACTCGGATTTCGTTCGCTCTCATCTATGGTGAACCAATCTCCAAGAGTGTGGAAGGGCAAAGACTTGAAGATAAGGTCGGATGACTTCGGGATCAAGGCGAATCAGGCAGACATTTGGAAAGTTATCAAGACCCAATCTTATCCCAAGCAACCAATGTCAAATACCCACATGCATTGGCAAATCAATTCCTGAAGGATCAAGGAGCTTGCACGCAAAAGATGGGACCGAGGCAGGCCAAAAAGGCCCTAGGCCGGCCGGCCCAGAGGGGCCCGTGCCGGCTGGCCTAGGCCTTTTCTACGCCGCCTCGGCCTCCCCTTCGAGCTAAGGTTTTCTCGGACTATTTATAGCCCCAATACCCGAAGGCACGCAGATCCATCCACCAGAACTCAGCGAAACCTATGGCATACACCAAAGGAAGATGACAGCCGCCACAAGTTCTCGAAGTTGTCTAGGGGATGGCTTAGGCCAACCCTAGCTGCCGTGGCCTCCCTGCGTGGTTGTGCCATGGCGGAATTCAGGAGCTAGTAGTAGATCATCTATGGTATGTACTTGGAGGTGATGATCTAACACATCTATTATGTGAGTAATGTTCTTCATGTCATCCGTTCTTTTAGCGACTCGATTCCTCCTTCTACGATCTTGTGCTTTTCTTGGGTTTGCTTTGCTTTCAATGTATTATGCATAGAGATTGCTCGGGGTGATCTTATAGCCATGGTGGCTAGAGGTTCATACCAGATCTACCAAGTGGTTCAACACGTTCTTCGTGAACGTGCTCTTAAGTTACCCACGCCAATAGGGAGCATCGTGACAGGGTGTGATCCCGTGTACGATGGGGCTTTCGGGGGTTTGACCGGAGGGTAGTAGTTTAAAGATTTCTTTGGATGAGATGCATGATGTGCTTGCTCCTATTTGCTAGAACTACAACTAGAAGACGATAGGCTCGTTTATCCTTTGGTTGCTCTTTACCCTCGCCTATGTTATGGATGTGATCAACCTATACATTACACTCATATCGTATAGGTTTACCCCTTTATATGCAATCAACGCTTAATGCTAGGAATAGATCTGTTAGATTAGATAGGAAACCCTAGTAAGTTCATTGTCAATCCACGGATTGATAACCTTAGATGGAATACTCTAAGGAAAAAACTACGATGATCCGTGCGCTTGTGGTTCATAATTGGCGCGTCTAAGGACCGTCAACAAAGAAGTTCAAGAAATACCTAAAACTGTTGCAGCATCCAATGAACTTACACACAATGTGCAAGATGTTGTACAACCCATTGTTGAAGAGCCACCCCCATGGAGGTCTACGAGGGCACATTGTGCAACTCAAAAGTTGACACTCCTAACCACGGAGCAGCGTGACATATTGTTGTTGTGATTGACGGTGTGAGACCTATCGATTGCAAGTCGGTTTTCAAGAAAAAGGTAAACATGGATGGAATGTTCACGTCCAAAAGGCACGATTGGTGGCGAAAGGTTTCAAACAAATTCAAGGTGTTGACTATGAAGAGACATTTTTGCCCATCGTAATGCTAAAGTCTATTCGGATTCTCCTAGCAATTGCTGCATATTTTGACTATGAAATTTGGCAGATGGATGTCAAAATGGCTTTCCTTAATGGAAACCTAAGTGAGGATGTGTACATGACACAACTTGAAGGTTTTGTTGATCCAAATAATTCTGGGAAAATATGCAAGCTTCAAAAGTCCATCCATGGATTAAAGCAGGTATCTCGGAGTTGAAATCTTCGTTTTGATTAAGTGGTCAAAGGGTTTGACATCATAAAGAATGAAGAAGAACCTTGTGTTTACAGGAAGGTTAGTGGGAGTGCACTTGTATTTCTGGTCCTCTATGTGGATGACATATTGTTGATCGGAAATGGTATTCCAATGCTTGAAGTTGTTAAGTCCTTGTTGAGAAAGAGTTTCTCGATGAAAGATTTAGGAGAGGTGGCTTATATTTTGGGCATAAGGATCTATAGAGATAGGTCAAAGAGGCTAATTAGATTAAGCCAAGATACATACATTGACAAGATATTGAAATGGTTCAATATGTAGGATTCTAAGAAAGGTTCTTGCCAATGTCACATGGTGTTACTCTTAGCAAGACTCAGTGTCCAACAACACCTGATGAGCAAGAGAGGATGAGTGTGATTCCTTATGCTTCGGCTGTTGGATCCATCATGTATGCCATGCTTTGCACGCGCCCAGATGTCTCCTATGCTCTAAGTGTAACGACCAGGTATCAATCAGATCCAGGTGAGGTTCACTGGACAAATGTAAAGAATATCCTAAAGTACTTTGGAAGGACTAAGAGTATGTTTCTTGAATATGGAGGTGAAAAAGAGCTCACAGTAAACAGTTACAGTGATGCTAGCTTCCAAACCAATAAAGATGATTACAAATTGCAATCTGGTTTTGTGTTCGGCCTCAATGGTGGGGCAGTAAGCTGGATGAGTTCCAAGCAAGAGACAGTGGCTGATTCGACGACTAAGGCTGAGCTGCAAAAGAAGATGTTTGGATTAGAAAGTTTGTTTCTGAGTTGGGTGTTGTTCCTAGTGCGTCCAGTCCAATGAAACTCTATTGTGATAATAGTGGAGTCATTGCACAAGCAAAGGAGCCTAGATCGCATCAAAAGTCTAAACACATACTGCGGCGTTTCCATCTCATCCATGAGATTATTGATAGAGGTGATGTGAAGATATGCAAAGTGCACACAGATTCAAATGTTGCCGACCCATTGACGAAGCCATTCCCACAACCAAAGCATCAGGCGCACACTAGATCTATGGTATTACATACTTGGAGGATTGATACTAGTGTGTGGGAGATTCTTGTGTCATGTTTATGTATTATTGAATAAAGTGTTATTTGTTCCTTGAATAGTAATTGTACACATTAATCAGGAAGTTTGTGGCTTGCTCGTGAAACTGTGTGTTTGTTGTTATTCTAAATGATCCTTAGTCTATAATTGTTATATGGGACAGTAATGATGTGTAGAGTAACACATGTACTAATTGATGATCATATTTCACAGATCATAGATATGGAGATATCAAATTAATAATGTGGAAACATGTTAGTGAACATGGTGTTGGATTGACTCACTCCAAAACACTACTGGGATTGTTATTTTGATGTGCCATCAGGTGCTCTCGAGTGATATTCCTGCTTGTCCTTTGATCTGAGATCGCCATTGTTTCTCACTATCCATAGTGGTGCGCTTTTGGGGCTGCCAAACGCTACACCATTGTTGGGGGATTGGCCTGCCAAGAAACACCTTCTAACAAATTTCCAGCAACCTATTGAACACATTGGCTTCGTTTATGAAGAGGAGATCATTTCTGGCTTCGTCTCTATATGCTGCCCCGAGAACAGCTTCGTATCCGAGAATGGGTGAAATATCAAACACAATCGTAAAACAGCCTGTCATTGTTTTAATGAAACAGAGATATTGTTGAGCACTAAAAGTGATAAGCGAGACTCTGGTCTGCTTCGTCTGTGGTTTTAGTGCAGGATTGATGTGAAGCTAACAGCTTCAGACACCGGAGGAGCAAGGACGTCTCGGTGGCTGAGTCAGAAGTAAGCAATGAAGCTGGTTGTGCCTTCCAGCATTTTGATGAAGCCAGGGAAGACCAAGTCCAAACCGTGTCAAACACGGTGTAACTAGTCTACGCATTCACATTGTTGATTGTGAATGTACAGTTATGTCCCCGAAACATTTAAGTTGTATAGTCTAGAGGATGATGTCTGGTTTTCAAGGGCATAAGAGGAATGTAAAAGTGCCCTTTGGCCTCCCTATAAAAGGAGACCCAAGGCTAACGTGTAAAGGGCTGATTCCTGATAACACTGTTGATAAGTAATATATTGTTGCTTGTCACCTTTTCTCTGTCTTAGCTATTGTTTGGGATTATTTGTTTCGGTCAGTAACCCAACAATTGGCGCCCACCATCTGTACTGTGCACGAAGGAAACTCACGAATACCACTATGCCACCAAGAAGAATAGCAACAAAACCATCCACCACCACCACCACCACCGGAAACACAGCTTCAGATGACGAAGCTGATCCTCAAAATATAATCCCACCAAGCACCTTACCACCCATAACCAAAGCTATCACTGAGCAACCAGAAACCGATGAGGACACACTTACCACCGCTGACAAGCTGCGCAGGGTGGAGGACAGGCTCCGCCTTCACCGTCTGGAGCAGCAGAACGAGCTTGAAGCCGCTCAGCTTGAGCTACAACAGCAAATGCAGGAAGAAGAAGAAGAACAACAATGCCAGCTGCTGCAGGTCAGGAAGCAGTTGGAGGAGTTGAGGCAAGCCAAACAAAGAAGATTGAACACCACAAACTCAAGAGCTGCGAAGCTCCGAGAAGAATTAGAAAAAGCCAAGAAACAAGTTGCTGAGCTCCAAGCAGAACACAATGAGCCAAACCGTATTTCCGCATCAGAAAACGGCTTCCAAGTGCTGCATACCTGTCCCATCGATCATACATGCCCTTTATCAGAAGGCCTACAATTAGCAAGATGGCCACCCTCATACAAGCCTATCCCTCTACCAAGATACAATGGTCTCACTGACCCCAAACAGTTTATAATGAGCTACAAAGCTGCAATAGCTTTGGCAGGGGGAGACGATGTGGTGCTAGCAAAATCTTTTCATCATCGTTTGCGATGGCACAGCAATGAATTGGTACACGAAGCTACCAGGGCTATCCATCAACAGCTGGTATGACTTAAAGAGAGAGCTCATCAAAAACTTTAGCATAATGGGAGATCAATCACTCTCATATGCCGAACTCACACTACACCAGCAGCCGAAGGAGCCATTGGAAGATTACTTTCGTAGATTTGTGGGGCTAAGGGCTCAGGCTCCTCATATCCCTGATGAAGCTGCCAAGTTTGCAGCCATTCAAAGCCTTCGTCCAGGTCCATTCGCACAACATATCGCGAGAGAGACACCAGCCACCCTCGGAGATCTCTACGAGGAATTCAAAAAATACTGTCGATCTGACAACGACAATCGAATGCGACTAGCCAGAGAAGCTATCCTGAGAAACCAACATGAACCCCAAAATGGACCCCATTACCACAACCAGCACAACTACCAAAACTACTCCCATCAAACCATCATGAATGTTGAGAGCTCGCCTTCGTTCCAAGAGAACAAAACCAATTACCCAGGAAGCCAATCCCAGAACCAAAGAAATGAGCCTACCCAAAGGGGTGGAAGAACTGGCAGAGGCCGAGGAAGAGGAAGAGGTCCACCTTCGGGACCGGAACTTTTCTGCCAATATCATGGCAAGAACCACACTCATGGCACAGAGCAGTGCCGAGACATCAAGAAAACCATCGACAAAATGAAAGCAGAAAAATCCAAGCCACCCAAACGAAGCCGCCTTTGGCTTCGCATCCAAACACCCAAACCCAAACACAAACCCATGCTATCCAGCCATACTGCCCAATATATCCATCCCAGAGTTCAAACGCTATTCACCCAACAAAGGCGATGGCGACACAGTACACGCCTTTGCCACAAACCTTCCAACACTATTATCCACAAACCTTATACCCACGGCTATACCCTCAAACCTCACAGCAAGCAGCTTCGCAAAACATCAAGGTTGAGAAACTACCGCCACCACCACCACAACCAAAACCCCAAACACAAGAACAACCTAACCCACTCCCAAGTTACAGGCTCATTTTACCCATAACTGGAGGATCATCACTCGCCTTCGAAACTAAAAAAGAAAGAAAGAGCTACTTCCGCCGAGTCAACAACATCACAGTTGACGGTCCCTACAAGAAATCCGAGTGGTCCCACATGCCAATCACATTTACCGAAGATGATCTGAAGCTTCACAACTTCCCACACAATGATGCCATGTCAATAGAAGCCAATATTGTTGGCTGGACAATTGGAAAGGTGCTAGTGGACACAGGAAGCTCCGCTGACATCATTCTAGCAAAAACATTGAGAAACATGACCAATATCAACCCAGACAACCTGGAGCCATCAGACACTCCACTGGTTGGCTTCGGGGGGAAGCGTACGCAAACACTGGGTAAAATCTCTTTACCAGTATCTTTTGGTGATACATCCAATACAAGAACTAAGTTTATTACCTTCGATGTCGTGGACATGATCTTTGACTACAATGTCATTTTCGGAAGAGGAGTTATAAACACCTTCGACATCATCATAAGGCAATCATTCTTGTGTATGAAGATGCCAGCCCTAAAAAGAGTCATCACTGTGTTTGGTGATCAGAAGGAAGCCAGAAACATTGAGAGAGCCAAAACTCCAGGCCAGCGAAATGTGCATCTGCTTGAAGAAAAAGAACCATACTACCCAGAAGAAAAGCCAAACAGAGAGAAAGGTAGCAAGAGAATGCAAGAAGCAACAGAGATGAAGCAAGTGCAGTTACAACCTGATGTCTTTGACAGAAAAGTGATTATAGGCTTGGATTTGGAGCCAGACGAAGAAGACAGACTCATAGGTTTCTGAGAAACAACAAAGTTGTCTTTGCATGGTCAAGCAAAGATTTGCCTGGCGTCGACCGAAGCCTAATTGAACATAAACTGGCAATTAGCCCCGATATGAAGCCGAAGAAGCAAAAGCTAAGGAAGATGTCCGAAGAAAAAGTAAATGCTATGAAAGCTAAAGTGCAAAGGCTGCTGGATGCCAATGTCATATGTGAAGTAAAAAATCCAACCTGGCTGGCTAACACTGTGCCAGTTCAGAAGAAAAATGGCAAATGGAGAATGTGCATTGATTTCACCGACCTCAACAAAGCTTGCCCAAAAGATGATTTTCCACTCCCAAGGATTGACAAAATTGTTGATCAAGCCGCAGCAAGTGAGATGATGTCCCTCTTAGATTGCTTTTCTGGCTACCACCAAATCTGGATGAAAAAAGAGGATGAAGAAAAGACTAGCTTCATTACCCCAGTTGGCACATTTTGCTTCATCAGGATGCCCGAGGGGCTTCAGAATGTAGGAACTACCTTCTGCCGTATGTCAAGCACAGTGTTCAAAGATGAATTGTTCAAAACTATAATCGCATATGTTGATGATATCTTGGTCAAGAGTGCCAAAAGACAAGATCACAAAACAGATTTGACAGTTGCCTTCGCACGTATGAGACAAGCTGGCCTCAAGCTTAACCCGGAGAAATGCGTCTTTGGCGTAACTGTAACACCCTAAAAATTTATTTTCTAAATTAGTAATTAATTTGCTAGGTTTTGTGTGTGCATTCTCAAAATTTAGGTAAATATAAAACCTTTTCGGAAATTAAAATCAACTGTAAGTTTAGAAACTTGTTCTGAGCATTTCATGCCGATGCATCGTTTTCTTGTCTGTGTGTTTTTGTGTGCTAGTTCTAGACCCTAAAACCCCAGAGTCCAAAACCTAACCCGAAGCCCTATGGGCCCTACCCTATCCAACCCGAAGTCCAACCCAAACCCAGCCCGACCTCCTTTTCTTTTCCCTGTGGCCCAAATCAGTTCCCCTCGGCCCGGTTTTCCCTTTTCTTTTTCCTTGGGCCCAACTCACCTTCTTCCTCATCGACCCATCTTCCTTGGGCCCAGCCCAGGTCGACACCCTCTTCCTTCCCCAACGCACGCCCCAGGCCCTGTCTTCCCCTCTCTTCACGCTGAAACACGGGACAGCCGCGACCCCTTCCTTTTTCTCTCGCGAGCGCACGCAGAGGCGGACATCCGTCGCCCCCTCTTCTGTTTCCTCACGACTCCTTCCCTTTCCCCTCCCTCGTCGCCCCAGAAACCGCCCCTCCCCTGAACCTTCGCCCATCCCTTTCCTCTTCCACCAAATGAAACGCCCGACATAATTTCCCTTCAATCCCATTCAAGCAGTAGCAAAAACAGTCGCCCCTCTTCAATTCAGGCCGCCAAGCCCTCTCTCCCCCTCTATAAAACCTTGGGCAAGATCTTCCCCAGTCTCCTTTGGCTCCTCCACGCTCCAATTTCCCAAAAACAGAGACATTCGCGTCGAATTTCTGCACCCGCCGTGAAGACCTCGGTAAGAATCCCACCGTCGCTTCGGTTGGCAGCCACCAGCGCTTCCCCCTCACCCCTCTCCCCTCTGTCATGTGCACAGGGACACAAGGATCACACCGCGCCACCCAGAAGCAGCAAACCGAAGCCACACGACCGCCTCAACTCTACGACCGTGACCTGCTCTGTCTCCTCGCGGCGCACCGAACCTGCTGCCTTCTTGCCTGAAGTAAGCATCAAGACGGGTTCGCGATGTTGTCCTCTTTCCGTTTTGCCGCTCGGCTCTGAATTTCGTCCACCGTAGCTTCGGGGCCCCTGTTGCCGGCGAGCAGAACGGCGACAACCATGGCCGCCGTCGCCTCTATTCGTGAAACGACGAAGACGGCGTCGTTTTCATCTCCCTGTGCCGATCTGAACCAGCAGAAGACCCCTCTTACCGTTTGATCTCCTCCCAACGGCCAGGATTAGAAGCAACTTACCCCTTCGTTTCATAAAGATCCGGCCATCCATCCTTGATCCAACGGCCCAGAACAGATCCCAGGATACCCCTTCGCTCTTTTGTTAAAGAGACCCTGAGTTTTTCCACAATCAACCCGCCGTCCTTTCTCAGTTCAGAAAACTCCTCTGCTACCCCCTAGGGTCTACGGTTAATTACGTTTAGGTCCTCGGTTTATCGCAGGATAGTCCGTTATCTTGTTTTTAGCGTAGTTTCTTCACCGTAGATCCGATTAGAGTGATTTTCGCGTTGTTGTGTTCGTAGAAATGCGTAGATTAGTTTTATACCCTTTTTGCTTCTGTTTTCATTGTATGGTGTACTGTTCTAATAGAAATACTTTTGTATGCATGTACTGGCTTGTGATGGATGTATGTGTGGTGATTGGAATGCGTGTTTAGAGTGCGAGCAGTACGAGGCCGGCTTTGATCAAGAGTTTGAAGAATCGGATCAGCAGCAATACTTTGAGGAAGGCAAGTGTAACATGATTTATCCTTGATACCTATTCACCTATTAATCATGTTATTCATTCATGCATGTGTCTAATTTGTTAAACCATAGGATTGACTAGTCTTGTTTATCCTATTTACCTTGTTACCTTGGGTTTATGCATGTGGGTAGATAAGTTAGTTGTGCTTAGCTTGCTTGCAACCGCTAATGATCGATGAATAAATGTTAATCTTGACTAATGATATACTTGGAACCTTATTAAAATGTGCTTTTTAGCAACTTGGTTTAGGGAGCTTGAGCATGTGTTTGCATTGCTCTAAGCGTCTCTTCTTAAGGTTCCGATCTTAAAGCGGCCACCCAGGAAAACCGTACAACCACAGGAACCACATGGCTCTGGTCTTGACTAAGTAAACTGTACGGCTCTAGCTTGTCTAGTGGTTACCGAAAGGCGCAAGTGGGGCTGCCAGGTTTAAGTGTGGACCTCGGTCAGTTCTCGTTGGGGTTTGTGTGTGATGATTTGTGTGATGTTTTGGCTGGAGCCTGGAGGGGTCCATGCGCCTGTCAGGAAACCATAGCGGCCACTAGCTTGCTAGGGTGTCTTTTGAAAGGTCTCGTAGTGAAACCCTGTACTCATTTCACGTGGTGTGAAGGGAGTGCGTGCCCAAGGCAAGGGGATCACGACCGGTGGTGAAAGTGTACAACCTCTGCAGAGTGTAAAACTGTTATAACAGCCGTGCTCACGGTCAAGAGCGGCCTGGATCCTTTTCGAGCGGTTCCTTGTTTTCTAAAGTAATGTTTAATGATGATGTTGGTTACTTATAATATCTCACATGTTTTTCTAATGTGGGTTACAACCGGGTTGTCATATAATTATAGTAATACAGGTTAATTCTAAAATCAATCAACTAAAAATGCTAACCGCAGTTTAAACCTTGCATAGCCTTTTGAGCCTCATTTAATCATGTTATGCTTGCTAAGTAAGATGGATTACTTACACTTGCTTCATATCAACAAAATCCCGGATGGGTACTCAGATGAGCCGCCTGTGGATGCTTTTGTCTTCCCTGAGGAGTTCCCGGAGTTCTAGGCAGTGCAGTCCCCCAGTCAGAGTCCCTGTGGAGGCTCAGTGGATTTAGAAGCTCTACTCTTCTGCTACTTTGATAAACTCGTTAATAAATGTAATGCCTGTGATGTAAGACTTGTTATGCTTTATGTTATCGAGCACTGTTTTCCTTTCTTTGATATTCATTTCTGAGCTATATGTGTGTAAAGACTTCCTGGGTACACATATAGTAGCATTCGGATTCCCTTCGTAAATCCGGGTGTGACAGAGTGGTATCAAAGCAGTGCTGACTGTAGGATGCGCAGCCTAGAGTAGAATGGTCGTTTAGAGTTTATACTCCTTGTTTTATTTCATTTTGATTTAACCTCGGTTATTTTATTTATTGATTATACATACCTCATTTTATTTATTTAATCTATCCTTGTTTTGCCTTGTCAGTAATTTATTAAAAATCCTTGCTTATACTTCTATCCTTATCTATTGCAAAATTTGACTTTCCCCGTTGTTTTCTTTCATGAGATAGGCCCGTACCACCATAGATGAGCATCTTTAGGTTTGTCCCATGAGTTGTAATAAACGACTTAGATGCGTTTTGAGTTTGTTTTAAGTTTCTCATGTGTGAACCTGTGCTCTTGGGTGATTTGAATAATTGTGATTATGTTCAATGCATGAGTTGGATTTTTGTAATGATTGTGATGATTGTGAGTTTTATACTCACAAGCATCTAGATATAGGTTAAGGCTTTGTGTTTAAATAGTTGGGTGGGTTTTTGTTCTGCACATCTACCATTCCTAGAAATTCACTACCATCCAGAAAGACAAATTTGGTGGCAGATGCTCTAGGCAGAAGAAGTCATGCAAATAGAGTTACCCAGTTGCCAGAAGAACAATTACCATTGGAGGGACTCGATGCACAAGAGGATCTTACATATAAAGAGTACCCCGTCAAGATACTGGAAGTGGCAGAAAGAGTCACAAGGAGTAAGGTGATACGGATGTGTAAGGTGCAGTGGAGTCGACACTCTGTGGATGAGGCAACTTGGGAAAGAGAAGAAGATCTAAAGGCAGAATATCCACAGCTGTTTGAAGGCTCAACCGAATCTCGAGGACGAGATTCATTTTAAGGGAGGTAGGTAACTGTAACACCCTAAAAATTTCTTTTCTAAATTAGTAATTAATTTGCTAGGTTTTGTGTGTGCATTCTCAAAATTTAGGTAAATATAAAACCTTTTCGGAAATTAAAATCAACTGTAAGTTTAGAAACTTGTTCTGAGCATTTCATGCCGATGCATCGTTTTCTTGTCTGTGTGTTTTTGTGTGCTAGTTCTAGACCCTAAAACCCCAGAGTCCAAAACCTAACCCGAAGCCCTATGGGCCCTACCCTATCCAACCCGAAGTCCAACCCAAACCCAGCCCGACCTCCTTTTCTTTTCCCTGTGGCCCAAATCAGTTCCCCTCGGCCCGGTTTTCCCTTTTCTTTTTCCTTGGGCCCAACTCACCTTCTTCCTCATCGACCCATCTTCCTTGGGCCCAGCCCAGGTCGACACCCTCTTCCTTCCCCAACGCACGCCCCAGGCCCTGTCTTCCCCTCTCTTCACGCTGAAACACGGGACAGCCGCGACCCCTTCCTTTTTCTCTCGCGAGCGCACGCAGAGGCGGACATCCGTCGCCCCCTCTTCTGTTTCCTCACGACTCCTTCCCTTTCCCCTCCCTCGTCGCCCCAGAAACCGCCCCTCCCCTGAACCTTCGCCCATCCCTTTCCTCTTCCACCAAATGAAACGCCCGACATAATTTCCCTTCAATCCCATTCAAGCAGTAGCAAAAACAGTCGCCCCTCTTCAATTCAGGCCGCCAAGCCCTCTCTCCCCCTCTATAAAACCTTGGGCAAGATCTTCCCCAGTCTCCTTTGGCTCCTCCACGCTCCAATTTCCCAAAAACAGAGACATTCGCGTCGAATTTCTGCACCCGCCGTGAAGACCTCGGTAAGAATCCCACCGTCGCTTCGGTTGGCAGCCACCAGCGCTTCCCCCTCACCCCTCTCCCCTCTGTCTTGTGCACAGGGACACAAGGATCACACCGCGCCACCCAGAAGCAGCAAACCGAAGCCACACGACCGCCTCAACTCTACGACCGTGACCTGCTCTGTCTCCTCGCGGCGCACCGAACCTGCTGCCTTCTTGCCTGAAGTAAGCATCAAGACGGGTTCGCGATGTTGTCCTCTTTCCGTTTTGCCGCTCGGCTCTGAATTTCGTCCACCGTAGCTTCGGGGCCCCTGTTGCCGGCGAGCAGAACGGCGACAACCATGGCCGCCGTCGCCTCTATTCGTGAAACGACGAAGACGGCGTCGTTTTCATCTCCCTGTGCCGATCTGAACCAGCAGAAGACCCCTCTTACCGTTTGATCTCCTCCCAACGGCCAGGATTAGAAGCAACTTACCCCTTCGTTTCATAAAGATCCGGCCATCCATCCTTGATCCAACGGCCCAGAACAGATCCCAGGATACCCCTTCGCTCTTTTGAAAGGTCTCGTAGTGAAACCCTGTACTCATTTCACGTGGTGTGAAGGGAGTGCGTGCCCAAGGCAAGTGGGATCACGACCGGTGGTGAAAGTGTACAACCTCTGCAGAGTGTAAAACTGTTATAACAGCCGTGCTCACGGTCAAGAGCGGCCTGGATCCTTTTCGAGCGGTTCCTTGTTTTCTAAAGTAATGGTTAATGATGATGTTGGTTACTTATAATATCTCACATGTTTTTCTAATGTGGGTTACAACCGGGTTGTCATATAATTATAGTAATACAGGTTAATTCTAAAATCAATCAACTAAAATGCTAACCGCAGTTTAAACCTTGCATAGCCTTTTGAGCCTCATTTAATCATGTTATGCTTGCTAAGTAAGATGGATTACTTACACTTGCTTCATATCAACAAAATCCCGGATGGGTACTCAGATGAGCCGCCTGTGGATGCTTTTGTCTTCCCTGAGGAGTTCCCGGAGTTCTAGGCAGTGCAGTCCCCCAGTCAGAGTCCCTGTGGAGGCTCAGTGGATTTAGAAGCTCTACTCTTCCGCTACTTTAATAAACTCATTAATAAATGTAATGCCTGTGATGTAAGACTTGTTATGCTTTATGTTATCGAGCACTGTTTTCCTTTCTTTGATATTCATTTCTGAGCTATATGTGTGTAAAGACTTCCTGGGTACACATATAGTAGCATTCGGATTCCCTTCGTAAATCCGGGTGTGACAGTAACGAAGGGAAAAATACTTGGGTGTCTGGTATCAGCCAATGAGATCGAAGCCAATCCAGACAAGATTAATGCAATTCTTGATATGGAAGAGCCAAAATGCATAAGAGACGTCCAAAAGCTATCAGGAAGAATTGCAGCTCTTAACAGATTTATCGCAAAGGTAGCTAAACAAAGCTTACCCTTCTTTGCAACTCTCAGAAATGCATCAAAGTTTGAATGGGGAGAAGAACAGTCAAAAGCATTCCATGAGCTAAGGCAATACTTAATGAAGCTCACCAAACTCACAATACCTGACCCGAAGGCATCTCTGCTATTATACATTGCAGCTTCGCAATCAGCCGTCAGTGCTGCACTCATTGCGGAAAAGCTGATAGATGGAAGAACGGTACAACAGCCAGTATATTATGTGTCTGAGGCATTGGCCGGGTTGAAGCTGTTCTATACAGAGATCGAGAAAATGATCTACGCTGTCGTAATGGCATCCAAAAAGTTGAGGCATTATTTTGAGGGGCACAACATTAAAGTGCTCACTGACCAACCAATCAAAGAGCTCCTGAGCAACAAAGAAGCTTCAGTAAGAATACGCAAATGGGCTGCAGAACTATCAGAATATGTGGTGGATTTCGAACGAAGAACAGCGATTAAATCACAAGTCTTGGCAGATTTCATAGTAGAATGGACATCGCCTTTGGCAGAAAACCTAACTAGAAAAGAAAGCTGGCTTATACATTGTGATGGTGCTTGGGGGGACAAAGGGGCTAGCATCGCAGCAATTGTGCAATCGCCTTCGGGCGTAAAAATGAGATACGCAGCGAACTTAGAGTTCTGCAGAAACAGTGACAGGAGCACAAATAACGTTGCTGAGTATGAAGCTGTACTATTGGGGCTCAGGAAAGCGAAGGCATTGGGTGCTCAACGATTCATTGTGAAAACAGATTCGAAAGTGGTAGCAGACCACATCGAAAAGGAAAGTGTTGCGAAGCAACCTGAGCTCATTAAATACCTAAGCGCAGTGAGATCAATGGAGAAAAAATTCAGAGGCTTCACAGTAGGATACATACCAAGGGGAAAATGAAGAAGCAGATGCACTGGCTAAGGCAGCTGCAAAAGGGGACAAGCTTCCACCAGATGTATTTTTTCAAACACTAACAACACCATCGATAAAGGACACAGATGAACAGCCAAGGCTAATCAGTGCAATAAGTTCAGAAGATTGGCGATCACCAATAATGGCTTACCTTCGGGGATTCTATGAGCCCATTGATGAAAATGATCTAAAATCCATGCAGCAAAGTGCAAGGTGCTACCAAATAATTGATGATGTCTTGTACAAAAAGGGGGTGGTGGCCCCTTGGCTTCGTTGGATATCATACAACGAAGGCAAAGAGCTAATCCAAAAGATACATAGCGGCTTATGCGGAGCTCATTTTGGGGCAAGAGCAATTGTGGGAAGGCCAATGAGACAAGGATTCTATTGGCCTACAATCATCAACGATGCAACAAACACAGTCAAGACCTGTGATCAATGCCAAAAATGCGCGGCTGTTGGTATTTTTAACGATCACAGATAAATCCGCAAGCGTACGGATACCGATGTAGCTTTCACCCGAGAGTATTCCAGGGTATCGAATCCACAGGGAATGTGTGTGTACTAGTGACGATTTAAGATCGACCCAGGACAAAAGAAGTGATAATTGTGTAGAAGGTAGAGAGGGTTATTTCTATGTATTCTGGATAATTAAAGATTAGTTCAAGGTATTTACGATATTACTTGCTTCGGGACGCTCAACCGTCAAAATCCGGAAAGGGATGAGAAGGGGACTAAGCAAGCCAAGCAATGGTCCTACTGACTCTAGTACTTCTCACGTGGTGGACTACATAGGCCGTCAGGGCTGTCACCACCTGGGGCTACCACTACAAATCCGTGGCACTAGGCGCACTCCAAGGTATTCAAAAGAATATACACCACATATACTCAATTAAATACTATCTTAGCATTGTAAGTACTAAGACACTTATCACAGCAAGGAGCCCACAAGTATAAAGTAAAGCTTGAACTGTATTAAATAAATATTAATCCAGAAATACAAGAGAAAATATTCGGATGAAACTCAAACCTGAGCCGCACCCGCCGAGGAACAAGAAGAAGAGAGGAGCCGACATCCCCGGCTTCTCTCGGACTCTCGCCTCACCTCTCATCTATTCTAGCACTACATAGTATCTAGGATTGGAGCTCTTGCTTCACTTCTTGTGTGTTGTATGAGTGAGAGAGGTCCTCTATTTATAGTGGAGAGAAGACTTGGAGGAGTGGAGATGCTCCCCTTGATGCTAGGGAATATTCCTCCCTAATTCCCTCTCCTAGCGACACCTGGGGCGAGAACCGACGTGGGAACGTCGGTAAAATCATCCCTGACCTCGTCATAGGCGGTGGGGGCGAAGAACCGCGCAAAACCATGGAAAACCAGCCGAACCGGAGCAAAACCGGCCGAACCCGGCCCCTGGACCGCGCCTGGGCGCCTGACCCGCGCGTCCTCCTTTCCGCGTCCGCCACGTGGGCCAGTAGGGCGGCCGCCTCCCGCGCTGCGCGCGTGGACGCGCGAGCGCCTGCGCGTCGGTGGGTTGCCCGCCTGCGCGTCGGTGGGCCGCCTGCCTCTGGGCCGAGCGCCGGCCTGGCCAACTGGCCTGCCTGGCTGCTGGGCCGGCCATCTGGGTCGCTTTGGCCCTGCCGCGCCATCAGCAGCGCTGACGTCAGCAGTGACATCAGCGCTGCATAATAAATTGAGTTTTTCACGTATTTTTCTCCCGATCTCCAAAATATATGAATATTATATCCGTTTCGATCGTCTCGACGAGCTCTTCGCAATGGTGCAGTCCAAATTGGCATTTGAGATAATTTGATAATGATATATTC
>CM014273.1:21841677-21890124 GCA_004135705.1 Alloteropsis semialata | reverse complement strand
TATTGAGAATATATCATTACTGCCATAGGATTAGTTGTTCACATCCACGCTTAAAAACAAATTAGTCTTTAACATATTAAGCGCAGACACTGTTTGCCATTATTTTATCATTTCTTCTCAAGCAGTCTCCTTTTTTTTCAAATTTTATTTTCACCATTTTCTTTTAAGCACAACTCAACAAAGCTGAATTGCATCAACATGAACACAAGGGGGGGTGTTTGCAATACTCTCACAGTGGACCTTCGAAAGGTGATGTACCTCCTTGTATGTTGTGCAACATTGTTGCAATGCATCCAATGCCTTGGTTCGTCTTCAATTTGAATCAAGCTTGATAACTTACCCGTTCAAATTTGAAATCTTTCCTGCAGGGATTAGTCCATATATACAACCAATGTCTATAAAAGCATTACTCCAAGGTTCATTAATCAAACTCGACACCATGTCAAATTTAATTTAAGCAGGCTGTTTAACCTAAGCACCACGCTTAATTTAAAAAGCCTATGAATGTATTCCATGGATACATTCAAACCAGAGCATACGAACATAGATAAAAGTAGCATGAGAACCTGATCAAGCTATTTTCAAATGGAGATGAACATGAGTATATAAATGGTGAACTTCGGGTTACCTCCCGGAAGGGCTTTGTTTAATGTCAACAGCATGACATTCCCCTTACCTTATTATACTTACCGCTGGCGTTAGATGATGAGTTTAGACTCTCCATTGTGGTAGCTCCATGGATCTTGATGACATCATTAACGGTGATGTGGTTGCGTGTGGAATGCATATGTGTGCACTAAATGTTGGGATGATCCCAACAAGTAGCTGGCATATATGCAAAACACGAGCACGCAACAATCACCTTTTCCCATTGAAGCACACACAAAAACCAAGGATGCAAGGCAAGGTGGATTCAGTAGGCATATGGGGACTACCGGGGTGCAATGGCTTGTGGCTTGCACACCTCGATGTCTTGATCCCACTAAGCCTCGCCGTCTATTTTTTTATGCAATCATGGTTGGGAAATAAACATGCCAACTAATTTAACATGGATGAACAAAACAAACATGCTGAGTGATTAGGAAACGCAAATGAGAGAGAATTAAAACATGATATGCAATTTGTAAGAAACTCGAGGCCTGGCGTTTCTCATGCGCGACTGATCAACCCTTATCTCTAAATGACGTGGTGGGAGCCAAATCCCTTTAACCCTATTCGACCGGTCTACCAACCACGTGCTGGCAATTAACCGACCCTATAGGGGCTGCATGAGTTGGACTAGGAATCCGAATAGATAGGTGATGAAAAATTTCGCCACCCGCCTAGACTAGGCACAGTGCCCGAATACAGTTCAAAGCCGAGGAGCCACCCATTCAAAAAGAAGGCACAAGAGTTTGCTTGCAAATGATGCTCAACATGAATGATTCGAAACAAATATGATGTGCAACATGAACGCATGCAAATGCAAGGGATAACGCCTGGTTACCTCCAGGCAGGCATTTGGGATTTTTTTTAATTTTTTTTAATAGCAAGAAAGGATACATGAACTAGCATCATCTATAAACCAAAGATAAAAATTTGGCATTGATGGAACTTGTCATGAGATAAGTACAAACCTCCCCACACTTGGATTTGTGTCACTGGACAACAAATTCAAGTGTGTGTCGGCCTCCTTCGAGTTTTGTTCCATCACCCAGAATTTACCAAGGTGTTGCAAATGATGCAGCTCTCATGTTCTTAAGCATAGCATACCCGCCGTTCTTTTCAGTTTCAACCTGTAATGGTTAGCGACCAAAAATACCCGAGGGACAACTCAACCGAAGAACATGCTCTTGCAAATTTTTTTTCATGTGAACGAAGGATGGGTATTGATGAAAATGAATGGTAAAAATAAATGAAATGATGTGATGGCATGGATGGGGATACATGGGCGAACTCGGTTCGACACTAGTACAGCAACCGCTCCCCGGCAACGGCGCCAGAAAGCTTGTTGGTATTTTTAACGATCACAGATAAATCCGCAAGCGTACGGATACCGATGTAGCTTTCACCCGAGAGTATTCCAGGGTATCGAATCCACAGGGAACGTGTGTGTACTAGTGATGATTTAAGATCGACCCAGGACAAAAGAAGTGATAATTGTGTAGAAGGTAGAGAGGGTTATTTCTATGTATTCTGGATAATTAAAGATTAGTTCAAGGTATTTACGATATTACTTGCTTCGGGACGCTCAACCGTCAAAATCCAGAAAGGGATGAGAAGGGGACTAAGCAAGCCAAGCAATGGTCCTACTGACTCTAGTACTTCTCACGTGGTGGACTACGTAGGCCGTCAGGGCTGTCACCACCTGGGGCTACCACTACAAATCCGTGGCACTAGGCGCACTCCAAGGTATTCAAAAGAATATACACAACGTATACTCAATTAAATACTATCTTAGCATTGCAAGTACTAAGACACTTATCACAGTAAGGAGCCCACAAGTATAAAGTAAAGCTTGAACTGTATTAAATAAATATTAATCCAGAAATACAAGAGAAAATATTCAGATGAAACTCAAACCTGAGCCGCACCCGCCGAGGAACAAGAAGAAGAGAGGAGCCGACATCCCCGGCTTCTCCCGGACTCTCGCCTCACCTCTCATCTATTCTAGCACTACATAGTATCTAGGATTGGAGCTCTTGCTTCACTTCTTGTGTGTTGTATGAGTGAAAGAGGTCCTTTATTTATAGTAGAGAGAAGACTTGGAGGAGTGGAGATGCTCCCCTTGATGCTAGGGAATATTCCTCCCTAATTCCCTCTCCTAGCGACACCTGGGGCGAGAACCGACGTGGGAACGTCGGTAAAATCATCCCTGACCTCGTCATAGGCGGTGGGGGCGAAGAACCGCGCAAAACCATGGAAAACCAGCCGAACCGGAGCAAAACCGGCCGAACCCGGCCCCTGGACCGCGCCTGGGCGCCTGACCCGCGCGTCCTCCTTTCCGCGTCCGCCACGTGGGCCAGTAGGGCGGCCGCCTCCCGCGCTGCGCGCGTGGACGCGGAGCGCCTGCGCGTCGGTGGGTTGGCCCGCCTGCCTCTGGGCCGAGCGCTGGCCTGGCCAACTGGCCTGCCTGGCTGCTGGGCCGGCCATCTGGGTCGCTTTGACCCTGCCGCGCCATCAGCAGCGCTGATGTCAGCAGTGACGTCAGCGCTGCATAATAAATTGAGTTTTTCACGTATTTTTCTCCCGATCTCCAAAATATATGAATATTATATCCGTTTCGATCGTCTCGACGAGCTCTTCGCAATGGTGCAGTCCAAATTGGCATTTGAGATAATTTGTTATAATCATATATTCAAATCTTTCTCAATCCTGTAGTGTCATTTTGGGCATTTCCTGCAAAACAAGTCAAAACACCAACGCTCGTGGAATTCATTAGTATTAAACCCTATAACTATGTCTGGTGTTTATATTTCATATGTTTTCTACAGGAATTGACGGCCAAAAGTTGCACTTAAGGGCCGTCAACAGCGGCAACCCGAAAATCTCCTTCGAAGCCATCACAATTGATAACTCCCACTTGGCCATTGCAGAGATGGGGCATAGATCTAGTGGCCCCACTTCCAACAGCTCAAGGAAATCTTAAATATGCCATAGTAGCAGTAGAGTATTTCACCAAGTGGATTGAAGCCAGGCCATTGGCCAATATCACAGCAAAAATAGTAATCAAGTTTTTCTGGCAGCAAATAGTATGCAGATTCGGAGTCCCAAGAGAAATCACAGTCGATAATGAGAAGTAGTTCGATTGTGACGAATTCAGACAATATTGCATGTCAATTGGAACGAAGGCAAAATTGTATCAGTGTATCATCCGCAAACCAATGGGGCAGCTGAAAGAGCAAATGGCTTAATCTTTACAGCCATCAGAAAATGCCTAGCAAATTGTAAGAAAAAAGGCAAATGTGTAGAAGAGCTACCGAAGGTGATTTGGGCTCATAACACTTCCACTTCAAGGGCGACCCAATTCACTCCTTTCAAATTGCTATATGGTGAAGAAGCAGTATGCCCAGAAGAAATACTCCACAAAGGGCTTCGTACCCAGCAAGAAGCTCCAAAAGATAGTGAAGCTATCGATAAAGACCTCATCGAAATCTACAAGCTGCAGACAGCCAAGAACATCTCTAAATATCAAGCTGAAACAAAGAAGTGGCAGGACAAAAAGGTGGTAAGGAAAGACATCAAAGTAGGTGACTGGGTCCAAAGAAAAAATCCAAGCATGCCATTAGGAAAGCTACAAAACAAGTGGGAAGGCCCATTCCTAATTTTCAAAAGCAACAGGCCTGGATCATTTCACCTAGGCGATGAAGAAGGTAATGAGCTGCTGCATTAATGGAATGCAGACAGCTTGCGAAGGTATTACCTGTGAAAAGACTGTAAAATTGGCTTCGTAAGCTATAAACGAAGTCAATAGATAGAGTAGATTTTTCCTTTTTCAAAAAAGCCCGTACTCTTTTCCTCATAGGGGAACCCTGACGAAGGGGTGAGGTTTTTAATGAGGCGGTGCAAAGTGTAACTCGTGCAAAATATATGAATGAGATATTCCCCAGGAAAACTACATCGAAAGCGATTGGCTTCGACCAGATCACTGGTATTCGATAACATAAATAGAACTAAATTGACCCTACCAGAAAGGTAAGGTCAATTCAGATCTAAAATTGCTTACTCTAAAGGAGTAAAAGGGGCTTCGGCTTATAACATTTCTCCTTTGTTTAAAATTCCTTACTCCAAGGTGTAAAATGGGCTTCGGCTCAAATAACAATTACTTTGTATAAATTGCTTACTCCAAGGAGTAAAAGGGGCTTCGGCTCATTAAAATATTCATTTTGCACAAAATGCTTACTCCAAGGAGTAAAAGGGACTTCGGCTCAAATAACAATCACTTTGTACAAAATGGCTAAGCTTACCATAACCAAAAACAAAATCATTCCCAAGGGAATTGAAAAGAGCACACCGTGCCTATCATTAATCACATCTCAAGCGTTAGCTTCGTACCAAGCAAAACAAATAATAGTACGCATAAATGAACAAAAACTCGTTTCGGGGGGAGGAGGCATTTCTCTCAAAAAACGAAGGCAAATCGAGTTTTTATTCATTCATACAACAATCTGGATACACCATCTCAAGTCAATTACAACAGATTATTCACAGAGAGATGATCAAAACATCTCAAAGACATAGCCATCAAATTACTGGCCAGATCTCCTAAACCTAGGAGCATTAAAGACACAAGCAAATTCAGGGCAATCGCTAAAATCCATTGGCTCAATTTTCACCGGAAGCAAAGAAATAGTTTCGGCATTCCTCTTCCTGGCAAGTTCAACGCGCTTCGAGCGCTTAGCAATGAACGAAGTAAAAAGTCAAAAACATCGAACTCACTATGACGATAGAACTCATGGCAGAATTCCCAAAAATCACTAAGGCACGCATTTGGATAACGCCGTTGAAATTCTTCCCATGCGAAGCCAGACACGCACAGGGGACCATCCCGCATGGCCAACGGTGCAAGTTCAAGAACACCTCCCTCATCAGGGATCTAAATATATACAAATTTACAAGTTTAAAATCTCTCGACAAAATCTCAAAAGTCATTGATCTGACGAAGCTAAACCTTCGGATCAGCATCGATTGCCCCGCCTCCAGCTTCGCCCTGGCCAGCTCCAGCTCCAGCTCTTGAGGTGGAAGCCCCAATAGTAGTGGCAGCAGTAGCGGCAGCAGCATCGGCTTCAGCTTTCCGCTGCATCTCGATCGCGAACAGCTCCTAAGCCTGAGACAAAATAAGCTATCAGAAGAACATAATGGCAAGTGCTAATGAAAAAATAAGCAAAAACAAAAGACATGGCAAACGAGGCTAACATTAGCAACTCGATCATGAGCTGCGCGACGTGCGCACTCGCGGCCACTAACAGACCAGAACTTCCTCAGAAACACCCCACGAGTAGCCACAATAGCTTCGCTGAATAAGTCATCCTTATCAGGATTAAGGGCAGCAAGAAAACGATATTCCCTTCTCAAAAAGCTCTTGTAATGAGAACAGACCTGGTCCGAAAGCAGTTTGAAGGCGTTGGTTATGCATGTACGGGCTGCATAGTCCCCAACCTTGGATAGAACGTCCGGAAGGAACTTGAACTCATCCTCAAGCCAGTCAAAAAGCTTTTCGAAGCTGTAATCCTGATTCGAAAAGGGAAGGGGCTCCCCACCATATTGCTTGAGGGCTGCTTCATACTCCCGATACACCTTAGAACCACGACAATAGAACTCCTCTTCCATCTTTTAGTACAAAGCTTCTTAACGGCGGCCCTGTGCCTGTTAGCCTCGTCGCTCAGAGAGTTCTTCATGTCAACAGCAACAAGGAGATCCTTCTTGTACTTTTCGGCATCAGCAGAGAACTTCTCCTTTGCACCTTCCAAACTCTTTATCTGATTTTTCAATTCATGGACTAAGGTAGCATCTTCCACTATCTTAGTACGAAGCCCTTCAATAGTTTTGACGTTACGAGTGCGCTCGGCTTCAAGACTAGCCACCTTATCCTTAAGCGCAGATATCTCTGTATAAGTACCTTCACGTTGCACACGAAGCTGTTTCTTTTCAGCTTCAAGAGCTTCCTTATGCTTGGCAATATTGGATTGCTCAGAAGCCCATTTTTCGCGCTCCTTCTGCAAAGCTTCCAATTTGGCTCTCTCGCTCTCAACATCGTTGAGACAATCCGGAAGGCGCGCACAGATCTCCTGAAGTGAAATCATTGACTGAAAACAAAGGCAACAATTCAATCGAGGCCGAAAATAAAATAGAAACACAAGGTCGAAGGAAACATCAATTACCATCATGTTGCCAATAATGCACGACCCAACAACGACATCAAGATTAAAATTCTTCACATGATTCTCAAACTCTACAAAAAAAATTTTAATTAGTAACGAAGCCAAAAAGAGCAAAACCCATCTCGATGAAGGCGACTAACAAGAGATAGCAAAAAATACCATCTGGATTAAAATCAGGGACATCGTTCATAGAACGAAGCCCATCTCGACGAAGGCGATTAACAAAGGAATCAGCTTCAACATTAGCAGTGCCTGAAACGTATCATAAAATTACTTAGTGCTTTTTTACCAAAAGTTCAAACCAAGAAAACCAATACGAAGGTAAAACAAGTAATTACCTTCCATATGGACAGGCCTGGAATCAGCTTTAGCTGGGCTGGCAGAGGGTTCAGCTTCAGCGTCACGTACATAAACCAAAGGTGAGGCAGTAGCTGTTTGCAACGCATCACCCGAATCCGCGCCGACATCGGCAAGTGACTTAAGATGCTCCGCACCTTCATGAACAGTCTCAAGAGGGGACTTAGCTGCCGCCTTCGCCAAAACATCAAGAGAGGAAGGCATGGCTTGGGACGATGAAACTTCAAGGTCCGTGGAAGCAAAATCCTTAGTCTCATCCTCCCTCAAAGGCGGCTGTAGCTAACATCGTCCTCCTCCTCATCAACACACCCCGGGATACAAACTCGGAGGAAAGGTCCAGTAGGCAATTTCACTGAAGAAAACAAAGAAAAGTTAGCAAAAACAACCTAAAGATATGGAAGACAACACAAACAACTAACCTCCAAAATTAAGGTCTATAGCTGCCGAAGCCGCAGCAAGACCAGAAGATGACACCGCCACTGTAGCAGAAGCCGGAGCAGTAGGGGCAATAGGCGCATCAGAAGAAGGCACTGCCAAAGTGGCAGAAGCTGCAGCAGCAGAGGGCGCAGACGAAGCCACTAGGGCTGCAGATGAAGCCGCCGGGGGCGGAGGTGCGCTTGATATTGGTGTGACATGCAAAGCTGCACTTAACCGCTTGCCGCGACCTCTTGCTTGACCTCCACACAGAAGGAGCCGCTGCTCGGCTGCCTCTAGCTTCATCATCACCATCATCAGATCCACCACTTGTGGCATGACCGTCGCCACGACCTTTTCTACCACGGCCACGAATTGTCTTCGGAGGCGGCTACATGCTGGGGTGGTCCACAGCCATGAGCTTCTTGTTAGGTTTGGGGGAGCGGCACGTTGCGGATAACTAACTCCCATCTCCTCAAACACCCTATTGAATTGATGACCGCCAAGCAGAGCGACACAACTATCATGCTCCTTCGACGTATACTTTCCAAGTATTATTTCAGCCATCAGCTCGACGGACTGAACAAAAGGCATAATCCGACATATGGGAGGGCTTCGTAGCCCAGAAATGGGGGAAACACACATGGGAAACCCCCCCGGTACGACCTCACGTCGACTGCAAACGACTTCCAGCTGGCCGAAAGGAAATTCACACACATGGCAAGGCCCGCCTCGATAAGATCGCGGCTGCTGCTGATACGACTTGCCTTGAAAAAAGCCGATTAACAATGGCTGTAGTTAGGTGCCTTCGGATCAAAAGGAGGGCAAGAAATGAAGTTACTTGGAAGGACTTGGCCATGCAAAGGAAAGCTTATTTGTTTCGTGCCATCCTCCAAAATTTTCTCCAATGGTGGCACCTTCACGTACAGCCAGTATTTACGCCAGTTTCGATCCCAGGTATTCTTCTGACTGAAGGTAAGCTCTACCTTCACCAGGTCAGTAAGACAACAGCGGGCGTAGAAGCTGATGCTACCATAATTAGGCTCATACTCAATACCGTAAATCTCAACGGCCTTCGTTTGGCGATGGCCCTCAAAGTAGCAGACAAAACCATCGACATCAACATTGGAGCCGTTGGTCTTCACTGCCCAAAAGAAACGAAGCAGATGCGTGATGCCATTGGGCGTAAGATGGTAAAGCTGAATCCCAAACCTCCCAAGAATCTCGGCAATGATATTGTGAATGGGCATCCGAAGCCCAGCAGTAAAAAAATCCCAGAACACAACAGCCTCGACAGGATGAGGGGCAGGAGTGACTTCGTTACCAGGAGCTCGCCCGCCACCAATAGGGAAATACCCCTTTTCCTCATAAAACTTGATAGTGGTGCGGGGCTTCTTCTTCGAATCAACCAGGTCTGACACATCCGCCTCAACATCCTCGATGGCTTCATCGGCCAGAGACTCAGCATCGCCATCTTCCCCATCACTAGAATCGTCGCCCTCATCTACGATGGCCTTGCCTTTCGGCTCGGTTTCCATATTGTCAGCACCTCCCTCGAGATGTGCAGCAAAGGCGACAGCTTCGTCCTTTGTCATGTTGGCAGGGCTATGAGAACCCTCTCCCTCAGAGTCAGAAGCCCCAATCAAATGAGCTGTTTGCTTCGTACGAGCCGCTACAAAAGGCAAAAATAGCGATAAGCAAATGAAGAAAATAAATCAAAATAGAACACCAAACGAAGCAAATGAGCTAAGAAACTCAGAAAGCCAACTTACTTGTGACCGAAACGACGGAAGAGCTGAAAAGCTAAAACTTGCGAAGCAGTCAAAAAGCGTCAGCAGCAAGCTATCACAGAAAACTTGAAAGCGAAGCAAGCAAAGTTACCCCCCTTCGGTCCTATTTATAGGTGGGTGAAAAATCCGACCGTTAATCGTCTTGGTAAATGAACCATCGCAGAAATTCAAATGCGACGAAGCATCTTCAGAGAGATACTGATGCTTGCATGCTGGGCCACTTGGAAACATCGAAATGAAGTCATTTTTGATGGTGTGCACTTATCTTTGCAGCGTTGGAAGTCTATCTTTAAGGAGGAGTTAAAGCTTGTTTTGCTTAGGGCCAAGCCCTCCTTAAAGCAGGAGTTAGAACCTTGGATATGTAATTTCTTTTAATGTTTTTTCCTTTCTTCTTTGGACCTATGGTCCACCCTGTAAATAACTTTTTTTATCATATATATAGAAAAAGTCAGTAGGGGCCTCCCCTGCTGTTTTCCTCAAAAAAAAAATGCGACGAAGCAAAAAAATAGCAACGGTAAAAAATACGACTCGGCTTAATAGTTGAGATGGTGCAACAGTTAAAAATAAAATGAAGCCAAATTCAAAGGTCAGCAAAGAGAACGAAGCCATGACAAAAGCCTAAAAATAGAGAAATCACTCGGGCAAATCTTCAACAAGAGGAGGCATTTCTTGGACAGGCGAAAGCAATCCTTGTTTCGAGGAACTCGGCCTGTTGAAGAAAGCCCTCGTCCGCGAGGGCTACTATTGAGGGATTGGCCTACCAAGAAACACCTTCTAACAAATTTCCAGCAACCTATTGAACACATTGGCTTCGTTTATGAAGAGGAGATCATTTTTGGCTTTGTCTCTATATGCTGCCCTAAGAACGGCTTCGTATCCGAGAATGGGTGAAATGTCAAACGCGATCGTAAAACAGCCTGTCATTGTTTTAATGAAATAGAGATATTGTTGAGTACTAAAAGTGATAACTGAGACTCTGGTCTGCTTCGTCTGTGGTTTTAGTGCAGGATTGATGTGAAGCTAACAGCTTCAGACACCGGAGGAGCAAGGACGTCTCGGTGGCTGAGTCAGAAGTAAGCAACGAAGCTGGTTGCGCCTTCCAGCATTCTGACGAAGCCAGGGAAGACCAAGTCCAAACCGAGTCAAACACGGTGTAACTAGTCTACGCATTCATATTGTTGGTTGCAAATGTACAGTTATGTCCCCGAAACATTTAAGTTGTATAGTCTAGAAGTTGTATAGTCTAGAGGATGATGCTTGATTTTCAAGGGCATAAGAGGAATGTAAAAGTGCCCTTTGGCCTCCCTATAAAAGGAGACCCAAGGCCAACGTGTAAAGGGCTGATTCCTGAGAACACTGTTGATAAGTAATATATTATTATTTTTCATCTTTTCTCTGTCTTAGCTATTGTTTGGGATTATTAGTTTCGGTCAGTAACCCAACAACCATGACAGGGTAGTCATAAAAGCAGTTTTTGGATGTCTCATGAAACATGGAATGGGATGTGAGCGGACCAAGATGGGATTTGCCCCTCTCAAATAATGAGAGAGATATATCTTGGCCCCTCAAGATAGATGGATTGGAAAGTGCATGGCCATGCCTATATGATTAAGGAGTTAATCAAAGATGACTAAGGAGTTAGTCATATTGAATCCACTATTTGATCAAGTGAAATGGTCGAGCTATCATAGGGATGACACACATCTTGCCTTGAGCTTGACTAGTATCATGTGGCAAAAGGATTATTGTATGTGTATATCTAGGTTCAGCCGATATGAACTTTATGCGTATTCAGAGTTAATATGTCCTGCTAGGTACCGCTATTAACTTGTTGTTCATAAATGGTTTCTGTTCACGGCTGTCTACACATGAACCTAACGGGTCACACACTTAAGGTGTTGGAATATTATTGTCTCTAACGCAAGTGAGAGATTGTTGGTGATTTGCCCAAGAGGCAATCATAGAACAATTCAGATTGGGCTTTTGGATGTTGATCCAATAAGGAGATAGAGTCCTAATGGGCTTTCAATGTGATAGCCCATTAGCACGGCCTATATAAACAGGGGCGGGGGCCTATGGGCGACCACCACTTGACCTCGCCACAAACCCTAGCCGCCACCGCCGCCTTCTCTCCTTTCGCTCTCCCGAAACCCTAGTCAGGGGTGCGGCACTAGCACACCGGCACACGGCATTCTTTCCTTGTACGTGTGGACTTCGTAGAGGCACTGCTGTTGCTGCTACGCTGATCGACTGCGAAGGCGAGGAGCTGCTGGCGAACGAGGACGAGGAGGAGACGATCGTGATCGACTACTTTCTCTACACCGACGCGCATCTACATTGGATCGACCCGCTCTAACTCTTCTTCCGCTGTGCTGCGCGTCTAGTAGTAACGATCTGTGACCTCTCTACTCGCATTGTTTTTCGGTGATATGATAGTTATTTGCAAGTGTAGCAGATCCGATTTCCTACCGTTTAAATGTTCCAGAGGTACTTCTCATGTGTGCATAGCAGCGCCGCGTTCTTCAGTACATTCTGCCGTCTACTGGGCATTCAAAAAGAAAAAGAAAACGATGGACTGAATACTTCCTCTCTTTTTTTTTTTTGCTGTAGAAGAGACAAGTCCGGAGCTGATTCTTCACGAATTCTACACAAAAACGCAAGATATGTTCAGAATATCTGGGCCATTAACAACATCTCCCATTTTCCGCGTTACTTGTGCCAGTATGGTATTTGAGCACTTGTCTCATGGTTGCATGCAGGATGCAGCTAGGTAGCGGTGATGGTAAATGTCACAAAAACTCCAGCAGCGAGTGAAGCTAGACGAAGATATGTGGGCCCGGATACCCAGCCTACCGAGTACATGTCGTGTGGTGTATATGTTGCTGTGCCGGAACATGGAGGCCCCATTTTTTTGGACCGGCACATTGGATGCACGACCACATGGACCCGCCTCAGCTTATTTGAGCCTAGGACATTAAAGTTCAAATTCATCATTCTCTAGATTCTTAGCAACCAAGAACAACATCTTAGCCGGTAGATTGGAATATCGATCCAAATAAGCATGCAAAGAACTAAGATAGTTAGGTTGAGAAAAAACAAAGAGAAGATTACACAATTTGTAGCTGTCAAATTTCACCAAGTAGCGTGCAACTGGCTAGTGGCTACAAAGCCCAACAGCCGGTAGACACAAGGAGCGTGCGTTTGCTTTGCTCTGCAAAGGGCAATAACCATTATGTACCCAATAATGCTACCATGGTCAGGCTAAGGAAATGAAATTGCACATACTAGTTTAATCGATGTTTCTATTGGAGCAAGAAAGTACTAGGCTCTCGGCAGCGAGAGGTACCACCGTCCCCATCTGGCCATCTTCTCCAGCGACTTAGATTCATCCGTGAATAGCCACTTCTCTTATTAGGAGACGGCCGGGCTAGATCAAGCTATAAGGAAAAAAGCGAAGAACTGTAAGAGTGGCCAACCTCTTAATTACTTATAGTGCTCTCTATCTTTGTTGCATAATCATCATGCACATCCACATCGATCTTAGGATTAGAAGCTATCCTAAAGAAAGTATGCCGAAAAAATGCTAAGATATATAGCCGGCGGAAGTGATTTGGTTGGATCTAACTAGACGTATACAAACAAAAATGTTATGATACCATCACTATAGCGGAAGCGATTTTGTTGGATCTGTCTTGATGCTCAAAATAGATCACACACCACACCAGCTATATAAGATATTGGGAATGTAGTTTGGCAGAAGCCTACATATCTCCAGAGCATGCTTACAGGCGCTCCTCCCCGACCATTCAAGGTGGCAATACCCCCGTGGAGGCGGGGGCGGGCCGAGGGGGATTTGCCTCGTGGGGACCATGGGGATCCGAAATACGAAATATACAGTCTGGCGCCAAGGCCCATCTAAATATGTAGCCCAAGATGGCCCAATTCGAGAAAACCCTAGGCATATATATATGTTCCACTGTGCCAGCCATTCACAGCATTCCCCACTCACCAACTCCTCTCCTCCCCGGTCCCTGCTGCTACCTCTCATGTGCGCACAGAGCTAGACTTGTATTTGGACGAACCACCACGGCCAAGAACACAAGATATAGATATCATTAATAGGTGGAAGTATGGAGGGATCAAGTATTCTACTTTGCAATCCTTTGCTCGAGATATCTTGCCCATTCCAGTTACCACAGTTGCTTTAGACTCCGCTTTTAGTACAAGTGGAAGGGTTATTAGTCCCCATCTTAGTAGGCTTGCACTCAAGATGATAGAAGCTCTTATGTGCATGCAGGCTTGGTCCGTGTTGATATGTTAGGTAAAAATTCTGACTTCTTGTTCTTTCTTATTTGAAACCTTTACAATACTATGCATTTTGCTGACTTATAATTTCTTGTCAGGTGATCCAACAGGAACTGGTATGATGACTTGAATAAAGGAAGAGCAAGAAGAAATGGTATGTCTAATTCGTTGTGCCTCTTCTTTTTGTCTTAGTGACATATGTAAATGATGCTTACTGGGCTTTGTTGCTGTCATGTCATTTTGCTTGAAGGAGGAAAATGAGTCCACTATCATCGATTGAGAAGAGTAGAGGACAAGGGCGATGGATCAAGTGATCAAGATCAAGTGTTGAACTGATGGCTGATCAGTCTATGACCTGGCTGCTGCTACTTTAACATGATCTAAACTCTTTGCTATCAGCAATATTTGAACAATATTATTGTAATAGTTAGTAACTTGGTACTTCGTGCTACTGCTTGCCTTGCCTGGATGGCTAGATTCTGGACTTGTTGGTTGTATTAGATGGTTATCTGCGAACTATTTGTTATGAGTTATTCGTTTGCCTTGTTCTTGTTGCTATTATTGAATGTTTGATCTTAAATGTTCCAATGGAGATGATCATTTTGAGGGTTTTTTTTATAAATAACAATTCCGCCGAGAATGGTGGGGATCAGGGACGGGGAGGATTTTTGCCTGTGAAGTTTATCGGGGACGGGGACTGGCCTCTATTTCGGGGGTTGTGGCGGGTATGGGGTCACCTCCCTAGCCCAGCCCCGCCCCGTTGCCACCCTGACCGACCACAATGATACCAACCACCCCGTTCGTGGACTAAAGCCTATCACTTTGTGGTTGTGTGGATATAGGTTACAAGAGTGGCCATCTCTATTTATGGAGAGGCCAGGTAAAGTCTACCACTAACTTAACTCTGTACTACTAATATAATATAAGTCCATGTAACCTATTTAGTATAAATAAATATTTGACATATTTAGTCAAAGAAGAATAATCAGTAACCAGAATCGATAATGGGTTTGAGGTACCAAGCACAAGGCAATCTTAATTTTCAAGTGTGTCTGAAAAAGGATAACCCAACGCACGTCTGTATCATTATTTTGGAAGAAAAAAAGGTTCAGATATAGAAACCAATGCAGTTGCATGTTCTACTCTTGTACTGTATTCCGAAAGTATGAATATGATCATTTAAAGTTGTTTACATATTCTTCCTTTCCCTATGCATGGGCAACCCATTTCAAATCATTTCAGTTATGAAATACTGCAGCTAGCCCTGGTGTATGGTGCAGATCAAGAGGGGCAAGGAAGAGCGCTGACAGAATCAAACAAGCTGAAGTCCCCCAAAAATAGATGATTCATGAAAGCAGCCCAGCTCTAGCTAGGGAGAAATCTTTGTTATCTGGATATTGATGATTTGCAACAAAGACATGCCTAATATGTAAACTCCAAGCAAACAAAATAAGTATAGAGTTTCGGTAGAAGCCCAGGAGCAACTAGACAAGAATTAGAAGTTCCGGTCTTTCTTTGTCTCTGGACTCAAGGTCGTGGAAGCTTTAAGAAACCAGAACTACTAAGCCCGGTTGGTTTACAGAAAGATTAATTAGCTGACATTTCGAGAAGTCCCCGTATGTTACAACATTACACGCATGTCTTGTATGCAAGCACGCCCATGCCATGTGGGTATATATCCTACACGGACATACACGGACTATGCAATTCAATCCAATCGCTGCCCTTGTCATCCCATCCTATTGTAGAACACGATCGATAGCTACGCATCGTCGGAGGTCAGATGGCGTCCGCGGCGGCCCCGACGCTGAGGCCTTTGGCCAGTCTCGCCCGCGGCGCCCTCTCCGGCTCCGTCACCCGCGCGCGGCAGGCGACCGGCACGCACCTGCACCGGATCCTTGGCTACTCGCACGTCCAGGGGAGCGTCCCCACGGGTGACTACATCATGTCGAAGCCGTTCGTCATCGGCGGTCGCAAGTGGCGGCTCCACATCTACCCCAACGGCGTCAACGCTGACCACCGCGGCTTCATCTCCGCAGACCTCTCGCTTGCCTACGGGGAGGAGGCAACCATGGCCACGTACCGGGTGAGCGTGCTCGACGACGCGGGGAACCCTGTGCACAGCCGCATCATGGGGTCGTGCGGGTTCAATCTTTATGGCTCGGAGAGGACCGGCATCATCAGGGACCTTGTGGCGACGGAGGAGCTCCAGAGGTCGGCTCCGTTCCTCCTTAGAAACGACTGCCTCAACATCCAGTGCGATGTGGCCACGGTGAAGATGGAGACAAAGCGTCGCAAGATGTGGTGGTTCATCTGACTGGATTGGGCTATCACAACATAGGCGCACACAAAAATTGCATGCGTGTCTTTCGGAATATATTATAGCATATATTAGATGAGATGTTTGGTCACTTGTTTTGGAACTTGTAATTAAGTTTTGGAGCATATATTAGTTATCATGGTTGTGCTTATTAGATTTTGTGGTTTATCGCTCTTACATTTAATCTTTCATTTCATATAAATTAGACTAGTTCGTAGCTGTGTGTTGCTACCGGCGAGAAAAATCACTCCCAGTATTGCCAATATATGCATATAGAGTATAACTGTTCTAAAGCTTGCATAAACCACTTCATAAAGTAGAATCAAGCTTCAAAGGCTCGCTAGGATTTGCGAGGAGAGCTTACTGATCAATGGACGACAACACTGAAACGAAGAGCAGGAAAAAAAAAACATCACAGCTGCACACCACATCTCCATATCTTGACCTTGATGATGAAGTACTTCTGCCCATGGCTCCATACCTGCACGTACGCACATTGTTGTGACAGCGTTGCCACCACGAATTTAGATACTAGAACATTTGGCCTGCTTTACGCACCCTAAAATGAGAGAATTATATATAGAATTGATCGATGACAGATAAGAATATGCTAATAAGAAAATATTAACAATATCACTAACATTCATTATAGTGTAGAGCTAGATCTCACGACCGTGAAACCCCTCGTTGTTTGATAGTGGAGGATAGCTTACTAATCGTTTTCATTTACCATCTCATGGAAAACCCTTTATTCATCGTGTCGGGCGAATTCATTCTGGGAAAAAGGGCTCTATCAAAATACGAAGCAATAAATATTTTAAGAAAAAGTTGTGCATTGGTAAAAAGCAAAGCCTTGCTTATGGATTCATCTTGTTCTCATGAAACCATCCAAGTTTGGAAACCATTCTCCTATTGCATGCATAGCACCCAGAGCATAGTCACAATAATATTGCACGTGGGAAGTTCAAGCAACAATAAGTATTATAGATCGTAATTCATAAAAAATAATAAACAATTTAAGCAACAATAGGTTTTCAGATAGTATTTGTAAGAAAAATAGACTTAGCATAGGCCATTAGTGATTTTGATGATTGCATGGCAATATAAACTTTGGGACTAATAATGTTTTCTAGTATATACAAGGATTTGGTCTCACATATACTAGGTGATGGACTTGGGTGAACAAACACTTAAATAAGGTCAAGAGGACATCATCAAGACATGAGAATATCTTTAAGAACCCAAGACATGATACAAGTCAAACCCAAAGAGGAAACCGTGAATAAATAAAGTAAAATAAGAAAACAGAAGCACATACTATTGCTATGGTACACTATTGTGAGCAGAACAATAGCCGGTCCATTGTTGTTGTGCTAGCACAACAATAGTTGGTCCATCGTTGAGGTGCTAGCAGAGCAATAGTCTGTGGTACTAAGGCAAATAATTATCTTGGCACCGAGTATTGCGGTGTTAGCATAACAATAGTCCGTGGTTGTCACTCGTGTTGTGGGTAGTCCTCTTGGCTATCATGGAGGTTGCTTGACATGGAGCTTTGTCCTAGTGTAGGGCATTTACCAAGAAGGGGCTCCAACGAGCATTAGGGAGAAGTTAGCCAACCTCATGATGCTTTAGGAAAAATCGCGGCACCGAGAGTTTATGTTCTCTACCCTTTACATTTCTGTATTTATATTGTGCCCTTTACATTTCGAGTTTACTTTTCCTAAAGTTGTATTATGTAGTTGATAGGATCTGAACCTAGATAGTGTTTCTGTATTTATAGGATCTGAACCTAGGGTGCAAAACAGCATGCATATCACTTTATAGTCTCCATGTTTCCTTTTCTGCATCAGAATAATATTTGTTTTATGGATATATTTGAGAGGGTTAAAGCACAGATTGATTTTTTTAGAAAATGAAAGGTTTATTGTGACAAAGCGTAAGAGCGAATAAACAATAGCTGAATTGGGGGTGTGGGTTGATTTTTAAAAAGCCAAAGTTTATTTGCAAGAATACCTAGAAACACTATCTAGATTAGAGGGTGGGTTGATTTCTGAAAATAGAAGGGCCATTTTGCAATTTGACCAAGTACATGTGGCACTGCCAGAGGGCACAACGGGGCATCGAGCCTTTTGGTGTGAGGAAGGGCTAGGAACCCTTAAGAAACCCGCATTCAACAGCTTCCTTGTGGAAATGATACTCATTAGATCTTCAAAATCGCAAGTACCACACACAACGACACACCCATATTGTTATCACCTGTATTGTGGTCTTGGTGTGGACATGCTCCTCAGTCTACATAACTAAGCTACATAATAAAAAAAAAACTCCCACTCCCTTATATACATAATGAAATATTTAACTCATCGAATTGGTTAATAGAAACATTTATTTTTTTCATCTGCATAAAACTCTACATGATATAAAAACTCTCGTTCCCTTCCAAACATATCGGCAATAGTCTGTGGTACTAAGGCAAATAATTATCTTGGCACCGAGTATTGCGGTGTTAGCATAACAATAGTCCGTGGTTGTCACTCGTGTTGTGGGTAGTCCTCTTGGCTATCGTGGAGGTTGCTCGACATGGAGCTTTGTCCTAGTGTAGGGCATTTACCAAGAAGGGGTTCCAACGAGCATTAGGGAGAAGTTAGCCAACCTCATGATGCTTTAGGAAAAATCGCGGCACCGAGAGTTTATGTTCTCTACCCTTTACATTTCTGTATTTATATTATGCCCTTTACATTTCGAGTTTACTTTTCCTAAAGTTGTATTATGTAGTTGATAGGATCTGAACCTAGATAGTGTTTCTGTATTTATAGGATCTGAACCTAGGGTGCAAAACAGCATGCATATCACTTTATAGTCTCCATGTTTCCTTTTCTGCATCAGAATAATATTTGTTTTATGGATATATTTGAGAGGGTTAAAGCACAGATTGATTTTTTTAGAAAATGAAAGGTTTATTGTGACAAAGCGTAAGAGCGAATAAACAATAGCTGAATTGGGAGTGTGGGTTGATTTTTAAAAAGCCAAAGTTTATTTGCAAGAATACCTAGAAACACTATCTAGATTAGAGGGTGGGTTGATTTCTAAAAATAGAAGGGCCATTTTCAGAGGGCACAACGGGGCATCGAGCCTTTTGGTGTGAGGAAGGGCTAGGAACCCTTAAGAAACCCGCATTCAACAGCTTCCTCGTGGAAATGATACTCATTAGATCTTCCAAATCGCAAGTACCACACACAATGACACACCCATATTGTTATCACCTGTATTGTGGTCTTGGTGTGGACATGCTCCTCAGTCTACATAACTAAGCTACATAATAAAAAAACTCCCACTCCCTTATATACATAATGAAATATTTAACTCATCGCAAAACTCTACATGATATAAAAACTCTCATTCCCTTCCATACATAACAAAGTATTTAATTCAATAAATTGGTTAATAGAAATATTTGTTTGATTACTTTCGGTTCATAGAAATATTTAATTTTAACATCTACGTAATTATTCTACATATAATAAAAAAACTCAGGTTGCCTTCCATACATAATAAAAAACTCAGTTCCTCTCAATATTGAAAATGCCACAAAATTGGAGCTTCAACTAGAGATTTAATGAGAATTAGACCTTCAGCTACCAAATATTTCTCATTTCATATCCCAATAAGTGCACCATTGTAAAGATTAAAGAGTGGATGATCAAGTTGTTAGCCTTTAGAACTCTTTAATAAAGCAAATCTGCACAGAACTATCGGTGATTGGGCCTGACCTCCCCTATCCTCGAGCTGCCATGAACAGAGCTCGTCTGTTCATCGCTCATACTGGGACGAAGGAGACGGTCCTTTTATAGTAGGATGATTAGTACCAGGTCTTGGCTCCACCCGGTACTAATGGTGGATTATTAGTACCGGTGGAGCGTGCCACCACCAGGTACTATATAGAGAGCATTAGTACCAGGTGGTGGCTCCATGCGCGGTATAAATAGACCACCATTAGTACTAGGTGGAGACACCATCTGGTAGTAAATGGCCTCCGTCGGGGCTAGCCATTGGACTCGGTGCTAATGCATAGCTTTAGCACCGAATCTTTCAACGACCGATACTAACAGTCAACGTTAGATGCCATCGCCTCAGTTGTTCGTCAATCTTCCGTTTGATAATTTTGATAATACTTTTGTTTGATGCTTCTGCTTGACCATTGGCTTGCGCATAATAAGGAGAAGAATTTAATAACTTAATACCCATACTGGCAGCAAAATCTTGAAATTCGTTAGACATAAACATAGTCCCCGGATCGGTCGTGATAGTTTGAGGAATACCAAACCGATATATAATATGTTCCTTAATGAATTCCACCATATTCTTAGAGTCAGCAATCTTCAGAGGAATTGCTTCAACCCACTTAGTGAAATAATCAGTCGCTACCAATATAAACTTATGTCCTTTGCTCGATGATGGATAAATTTGTCCAATCAAATCAATTCCCCGTCCGCGAAAAGGCCACGGTTTGATAATTGGATTCATGGCTGATGCAGGTGCCTTTTGCACATTCCCAAACTTCTGGCATTCTTGGCAACCTTTATAATACTCAAAACAATCCTCCAAAATTGTAGGCCAAAAACAACCCATTTTTCTGATTACCCATTTCATCTTATAAGCCGACTGATGTGCATCACAAACTCCTTCATGTACCTCATCCATCATGTCATTGGATTCCGATTTACTCAAACATCGGAGCAACACACCAACAATTGTCTTATAATACAATTAATTATCGAGCAACACATATTTAACAGTCATGAATCTTAATTTCCTGAAAACTTTCATATTTACCGATTAGTTGATAAATTACCAACTGGGAGTCTCCGAAAATCTCAACAGCTTCAGCTCCGATTTTCAATAATAATTTCAATCCTTTAAGTAATGCTTCATACTCAACCCAATTATTTGTAAACTTGGATCCATCGGATAGCTGAATTCAAAATTTGCCCCCCGAGGCGAAACAATAACAACTCCGATGCCACATCCTTGGCCACATGAAGACCCATCAAAGAATAACGTCCAAGGCATCAGTTCAACCATTTTAACTTCATCTTCGATGTGTTGTGTTACAAAATCAGCCATTACCTGTCCTTTGACTGCTTTAGCCGATTCATATTTCAAATCAAACTCCAATAATGCCAATACCCATTTTCCAATTCTCCCTTTCAGCATTGGCATGGACAACATATACTTGACCACATCGATTTTGTAAACAACCATACACTCAGAAGATAATAAACAATGTCTCAACTTAGTGCAGGAGAAATATAGGCATAAACATAATTTTTCAACCGGTAAATACCTTGTTTCCGCATCAATCAACTTCCGACTCAAATAATAAACCACTCTTTCTTTCCCTTCAAATTCCTGTATAAGAACAGACCTGATTGACAACTCATCGATCGACAAATATAATCGGAATGGCTTATCTCTCTGAGATGGAATCAAAACTAGTGGTGTCATCATATATTGCTTTATCTCATCAAATGCCTTTTGCTGCTCCTCTCCCCATACGAATTCTTCATCAGCTTTTAATTTTAGTAGCAGAGAGAAGGGACGAATTCTTCCAGATAAATTCAAATAAATCTTCTAACAAAATTAATCTTACCGATTAACGACTGGAGACTCGTCTTATCGGCGGGTGGCTTAGCATCTCTAATAGCTTTCATGCTCTTCTATCCGACTTCAATGCCTTTTTCATGAACCATGAAACCCAAAAATTGTCCAACCGATACTCCAAATGCACATTTATTGGGATTCATCTTCAAACCGTGCTTTCTTGTGCATTCAAGAGTTTCCCACAAATCAGCCAGATGCTGCTTATATCTATCGGACTTCACCACCACATCATCAATGTAAATTTCAACAATCCTATCGATCAATTTATAAAATATATAATTCATAGCCCTTTGATATGTAGCGCCAACATTTTTCAAACCAAAAGTCATTACGACCTACTCATATAATCCAAGTGCACCAGGACATCGGAATGCAGTTTTAGGAATATCTTCTTCTGCCATAAATATTTGATTATATTCCGCATTACCATTCATGAAACTAATCACTTTATGTCCTGAAGCTGCATCCACCAACATATCAGCAATTGGCATCGGATACCCGTCCATCGGAGTCGCCTTATTAAGATTCCTGAAATCCACACAAACTCGCAATTTCTCATTTTTCTTGAAAACAAGAACGATNTGGGCCTGACCTCCCCTATCCTCGAGCTGCCATGAACAGAGCTCGTCTGTTCATCGCTCATACTGGGACGAAGGAGACAGTCCTTTTATAGTAGGATGATTAGTACCAGGTCTTGGCTCCACCCGGTACTAATGGTGGATTATTAGTACCGGTGGAGCGTGCCACCACCAGGTACTATATAGAGAGCATTAGTACCAGGTGGTGGCTCCATGCGCGGTATAAATAGACCACCATTAGTACTAGGTGGAGACACCATCTGGTAGTAAATGGCCTCCGTCGGGGCTAGCCATTGGACTCGGTGCTAATGCATAGCTTTAGCACCGAATCTTTCAACGACCGATACTAACAGTCAACGTTAGATGCCATCGCCTCAGTTGTTTGTCAATCTTCCGTTTGATAATTTTGATAATACTTTTGTTTGATGCTTCTGCTTGACCATTGGCTTGCGCATAATAAGGAGAAGAATTTAATAACTTAATACCCATACTGGCAGCAAAATCTTGAAATTCGTTAGACATAAACATAGTCCCCAGATCGGTCGTGATAGTTTGAGGAATACCAAACCGATATATAATATGTTCCTTAACGAATTCCACCATATTCTTAGAGTCAGCAATCTTCAGAGGAATTGCTTCAACCCACTTAGTGAAATAATCAGTCGCTACCAATATAAACTTATGTCCTTTGCTCGATGATGGATAAATTTGTCCAATCAAATCAATTCCCCGTCCGCGAAAAGGCCACGGTTTGATAATTGGATTCATGGCTGATGCAGGTGCCTTTTGCACATTTCCAAACTTCTGGCATTCTTGGCAACCTTTATAATACTCAAAACAATCCTCCAAAATTGTAGGCCAAAAACAACCCATTTTTCTGATTACCCATTTCATCTTATAAGCCGACTAATGTGCATCACAAACTCCTTCATGTACCTCATCCATCATGTCATTGGATTCCGATTTACTCAAACATCGGAGCAACACACCATCAATTGTCTTATAATACAATTAATTATCAAGCAACACATATTTAACAGTCATGAATCTTAATTTCCTGAAAACTTTCATATTTACCGAACTGGGAGTCTCCGAAAATCTCAACAGCTTCAGCTCTGATTTTCAATAATAATTTCAATCCTTTAAGTAATGCTTCATACTCAACCCAATTATTTGTAAACTTGGATCCATCGGATAGCTGAATTCAAAATTTGCCCCCCGAGGCGAAACAATAACAACTCCGATGCCACATCCTTGGCCACATGAAGACCCATCAAAGAATAACGTCCAAGGCATCAGTTCAACCATTTTAACTTCATCTCCGATGTGTTGTGTTACAAAATCAGCCATGACCTGTCCTTTGACTGCTTTAGCCGATTCATATTTCAAATCAAACTCCAATAATGCCAATACCCATTTTCCAATTCTCCCTTTCAGCATTGGCATGGACAACATATACTTGACCACATCGATTTTGTAAACAACCATGCACTCAGAAGATAATAAACAATGTCTCAACTTAGTGCAGGAGAAATATAGGCATAAACATAATTTTTCAACCGGTAAATACCTTGTTTCCGCATCAATCAACTTCCGACTCAAATAATAAACCACTCTTTCTTTCCCTTCAAATTCCTGTATAAGAACAGACCCGATTGACAACTCATCGGTCGACAAATATAATCGGAATGGCTTATCTCTCTGAGGTGGAATCAAAACTAGTGGTGTCATCATATATTGCTTTATCTCATCAAATGCCTTTTGCTGCTCCTCTCCCCATACGAATTCTTCATCAGCTTTTAATTTTAGTAGCAGAGAGAAGGGATGAATTCTTCCAGATAAATTCAAATAAATCTTCTAACAAAATTAATCTTACCGATTAACGACTGGAGACTCGTCTTATCGGCGGGTGGCTTAGCATCTCTAATAGCTTTCATGCTCTTCTATCCGACTTCAATGCCTTTTTCATGAACCATGAAACCCAAAAATTGTCCAACCGATACTCCAAATGCACATTTATTGGGATTCATCTTCAAACCGTGCTTTCTTGTGCATTCAAGAGTTTCCCACAAATCGGCCAGATGCTGCTTATATCCATCGGACTTCACCACCACATCATCAATGTAAATTTCAACAATCCTATCGATCAATTTATAAAATATATAATTCATAGCCCTTTGATATGTAGCGCCAACATTTTTCAAACCAAAAGTCATTACGACCTACTCATATAATCCAAGTGCACCAGGACATCGGAATGCAGTTTTAGGAATATCTTCTTCTGCCATAAATATTTGATTATATTCCGCATTACCATTCATGAAACTAATCACTTTATGTCCTGAAGCTGCATCCACCAACATATCAGCAATTGGCATCGGATACCCATCCATCGGAGTCGCCTTATTAAGATTCCTGAAATCCACACAAACTCGCAATTTCTCATTTTTCTTGAAAACAAGAACGATATTAGATATCCATTCAGCATATCGACAAGGTTGAATAAACTTAGCTTCATATAACCGAGTTATTTCAGCTTTTATTTCTTTATCTAATTCAGGTCTAAATCGTCTCGGCGCTTGTTTAAAAGGCCGATACCCTGGTTTAATCGGGAGCCGATGTTCAACAATATATCGGCTTAAACCTGGCATTTTATAGTATTCCCAAGCAAAACAATCACGATACTCTTTCAATAACTTTATTAATTCTTGTTTAAACTCAGGATCCAATTTTGCACTTACATATGTCGGCCGAGGTCTATCTCCTAATCCTATATCTACCTCTTCTAACTCATCGGCCGACATAAACCCTTGACCAAGTTTACCCTCATCTTCAATAAACTCCTCCATTAATACAAACTTTCAGAGCAGACTGCTTGGATCGGCTTTAAACCATCATCGGACAATTGTATAAAATTGCCTTCCCAAACCTTGCCCGACAAGCATTCTATTCCTTCAAACTCTCAAACTGTCAAATCGGCGGTAACGATGCTAACCGATTCATCGGCTTGGACAGTCTCAATGTGATCTCCATGCCATTGGATGAGACACTGATGCATGGTAGATGGCACACAACAATTAGCATGAATCCAATCACGCCCCAGGATCAAACTGTAAGATTCTTTACTGTCGATGACGAAGAACGTAGTAAGAAATGTCTTGTTCCCAATCGTCAATTCAACATTCAATGCCCCCCGAGCCGGTGATGGATTCCCACCAAAGTCTTTGAGCATCATATCGGTCTTGATCAAATCATCAGGGCCTTTGCCAAGCTTCCGATATGTAGTATATGGCATCAAATTCACAGCAGCCCCCCCATCAACGAGCATTTTAGTCATCGGCTTGCCATCAACATACCCTTTAACATATAATGGCCTCAAATGCTGATACTTTTCATCAACTGGCTTTTCAAACACAGCTTGTTGAGGTTGTAGAATCAACTGTGCCATAGCTGTTTCAACGCCATCGGCCTCATCATCGGTTGAATTAACATTATATTCAGCAGGCAGTACAAACACCATATTCACCGATGCCAATGGTCCTTCATCATCATGCTTAGACTTAGCTCTCCAAACTTTAGAATTATCATCTCCTTGACGCTTTTCCTTGAGCAATTCCTTAAATCGAAAATGCTGAACCCTTCTCTTTTGTGTTTTAGTCAAACCTTCAGGACACCATTATGGATTGACCTTTGGATGCGGGCCTGGTTTGACTTCCAGATTTTTCTCCGATTCCTGTGCATCATCTGGCTCTTGAATATTTTTCTTTTTTCTGTACACCAAACGATCATACACAAAAAGACGGTCTCCTTTATATTTTTGGCGATCATTATACCTTCGGCGATCATCGTCCCATTGGTCGTAGCACCGATTTTCATACTCACGCCGATCATGGTATTCACGTCAATCTTCATGCTCTTACTGATAAGCTACCTCATCATGCCAGCTGCATCGGCGCCCAAAATCTAATCGGTCATGTACAAAATGACGTTGCCTTTTTGAATCTTTGTAAGTTTCATATTGGTCACTGCATTCTGGACAATCATAAATTGATGGGAGCCTTAACTTTTCATTCCAACAAAACCTGAAGAACGAACACCCCCAATGATCTTCATCATCAAACCTTCTCATCGGAGGACTCCGGTCCCTCTCTTGCTGGCGCATGTACTTATCAATGAGTTGCCCTGACGTAACCCAAGGTTTATCCCCACGTTGACGATTCTCCTAATAGTCTTGATGATTCCGATTTCGCACATCATCGGCCGATACTTGACAATCTGGATCAACAGCTCCCGATCTCTTCGCATGGTCCGATGTGAGGACTTTGGCTTTTAACTTCCTATCGGGTGCTTCGATTTCAACCATATTCTGGGGAAACGGGTGTCCATCAAGCTTCGTGGGCTTCTTACCAACTTCAACCTTAATAATTCCCTTCTCAATTGCCGATTGAATCTCATTGCGAAAAACTTTGCAATCTTTGGTATGATGAGATATTGAACTATGCCACTTGCAATATTTCTTTTTTTAATTCTTCAGCAGAAGAAATTGTATGATTTGGGGAAAGCCTGATTTGTTTCTCTGCTAACAATAAAGCAAATATTTTATCGGCTTTAGTGATATCGAAACTGTACTTCTCTGGCTCGACCTTCACCCATGGGCAGGCAACAGAATTCTTGTTCTTGGTCCACTCAGCCAGATCGATCTCAGCTTCATCACCATCAGAATCATACTCAGTGTTAGCAATCTTTCTCTGATATTTCTCCCTCCGATAATCATTACCGCATCCTTCATGCTGAGAGAGTTTTTGAATCATGTGTCCCAAGCCTTCAAAATCTTGACTTGTGTACCGATCTTTGACTTGAGGCAACAATCCCTGGAAAGCCAAATCGACCAATTTTCCCTCCGATAGGTTCAACGAATAGCATCGGCTACGGACATCCCTGAATCTTTGAACAAATTCACTGACCGATTCCCCATTTCTCTGACAGAGAGCCGTCAAATCGGACAGTCTGGTCTCTTGCACTCCCATGAAGAAATAAACATGAAATTGCTTCTCTAGATCGGCCCAATTACTAATAGAATTTGGTGGCAATGAAGAAAACCATGAAAAGGTCAAACTAGAAAGCGACATAGGGAACAATTTGACTTTCAATGGATCAATCGATGCTACTTCACCACATTGAATTGTGTAACAACTGATATGCTCAATAGTGGTAACATCTCGTAAAAATCTGGAATCCTAAATCGGGCTAGCATTGGCAACGTGTCAAACCAGTTCGGATATGGCTTCCGATACAGATAGGATTGTCCCTTTGGTTTCAAACTAAACTGATTTTTCATGACATCAGCAATCTTATCTGTCCAATCCTCCTGAGCATAGTTCCCCTGATTGATCGGAGCACGTGTCGATGTCATTATGACTGGTGTCTCAGCAGGCCCAATCGACCGGCTCCCGATAGTCAGCTCCCCTGTTCCTTGGTGGATTCTCAGTGTTGAAATAAGAAGGATACACCATCTTTCCATTGACCACAGGGATTCAGCTACCAAACTGATCTATATGTTGAGCTGCGCCAGAATCCTTTGGCTCTTGTTCTTCTTCTCCTTCTTCTTCTTCAGTTCCATCTGCCACGTTGGCTTTTGATTTTTTTGTTTTGGAAGTTTCATAACACTCAGGATGTGTTTCTGGTGATGTAGATGAACTGATCTGCACAATCTTTTTCTTGAGGTATTTAATTGTCGAAAAAGCACTAGTATTAAAATATGCAGGTCCCTTTTGGACATTCTTCAATATCGCTCCATCCAGCAATTTGGCGATCAATCCCACCACCGTGTTAACCAATATTCCAGATTGGTTTATCATAGCGTGACTCACACCACCATCTATGTATTCTTGAAAGAACTGTCTCTCATCTGCTGTGACCTGATCAAATGCTTCCTTGGGAACAGGAAACTGATTTTTCTTGATCACAGCGTTGCGAGTCTTGCTGAATGAGTCTAGACACAGGTTCTTGAATTCTTCAAGTTGTGTTTCACGAGTTTCTTCTGCTCATCACTGAGATCTTCCATCGTGACAGCAAGGATCTCACCGCCTTTGTCTCCAAGAGGTGCCATCGCAGAAGTTTTCTTGTCCCAGTGGGCGTGCCAAAATGTGTTGACGTCCAAAAAGTCAAGCGTTGACTCCCGAAAATTAACACTGTGGCCTGGAAGATTTGCTTGAACTTCAGTGCAGGTCCAAAATCTTGAGGTTCATGGCGTGCCAGTCAATTTGACCTGAAATTGATAAGATAGAGTTTAATTAGTAAACCATAAAGAACTCAGCGGCCAAAGCCTCGATTCGTTCCAGCAATCGGATCAACATAAGAAGGAGTCCGATCCGCGAGCATGAACCATCGGCCTTGAATCCGATTCGTGATGATATAACGTGTATTTAAAACAGACCATTGACTATAAAAGCCGAATCGGAGATAAACCTAATTTAAACTCATTCTTTAATATGCATCTTTCCAAAGGTGATAAACAAACTGAATCTCATGTCACTAACAATCGGATCGGTTTCGAGACAGCGTTGCTAGCAGGGCATCGATTAGCTTGCTTATTCCGATAGATCGATATATATCAAAGAACTCATTTAAACCAGATTTGTTTGTAACTTGCTTATTGAATCTAAATCAGCTATATAAACAATAGGAACACAAATATTATAGAACTTGAATTGTAATGAAACAAGATAGATCTTCTAGACAAATGTAAGCTGATAAGATAAAATTAACAAGATACGGTAAGGGTGAGCGATCTAAACGAAGAAGAGCGATACGCCTCAATCTAAAGCCTAGAACAACTTGATAGATTGGTGAATTATATAGACGAAGAAAGGCGATAGGCCTCAATCTAAAGCCTAAAATAACTCGATAGGTGTCACACTTACAGACAAATCGGAGGTCAAGATGATGCAGTCCTGCTTGCTGAAGAACTCGACAAAAAGGGTTTTTGGCACGAGGGCCGAAAGTTGTGTTGTATTAATTGGTTGTGTGAATGTCTTTTACAATAGCGCAGGGTTTATATTTATACCCTGGAAATCTGGCTAATCCTTGTCGGCTACGACAATATCTCTAATTTATTCAAAGTAAATAAACTAATCTAAACTACCAAAACTATTACAACTACCGTGCAATCAGGCCTTGAAGAAGCTCCTAGACGCATCTTTTCTTTGGAAGTCGTACATGCTCCGGCCTCCTTAGCCCGTGTCCGATCAGGACTCTATCGGATGAACTCCGATCGGAATCGGAGACCAACTCAGAATTGGACTCGGCCCCCAGCCTTAGCTCTGTCATGCACAATCTTAGCCGAGTCAAAATCTGGTGTCAACATATGCCCCCCAATTTTGGGATAAAATATTATTTTGTTCCAAAATTCTCCAAGCAATGATGACCCTGGCAGTGAACAGCATATGGAAACCTGTATCCTTCCACTGTTGCAACCCTCAATTCTCGTGCGAATTCGGCGCCTCGGTCTTCGGGCGGTTCCTTCTCTCATAAGCCCTATAAATACTGAATCGAACCGTCGTCCCCTTCCTCCGGCTTGCATCTGCCATCGTACACGCATACTCCACCATTGCCATCTCTGCAAGGTCTTGTACGGCGAACATCTGACCCTCAACTTTCGATCTTTCGTCGCGAATCAAGTAAGGAACTCCCCTACATATGATTCATATCATGCATCTGGGTTTTACCACATTCCTCTTAGTGATTTCTCAAAATTTTTGCCCGTGCTACTGTTCATTGTAGATCTAATCTCCATCAATGGCGGCTTCTGATAACAGAGCTGACAGGACACAAGTTCCTAAGGTAAAAGACTAGAAATCTTCATCTTTATCTTCTTTCCCACATTCTACCTTCTTAGAATCACCTGCAAATTAATTTACGTCTATTGCACCATTTTTCTTAAATGTAGATCCTTAGGAACAACATAGCTATCCCTATCTCCCATGTCCAATCTGGTTACTACTTGGGTCCGATGGGTGACCCCAATCCAACGAATCTGATCAACATGGAATCGGAGAGGCTCCCATTCAAGGGATCGGACTTACAAGCATCCGATTGGGCCAACTCCTTCCGATCCTGGCCAAGTCTGGTCCCTGGATGGAGAAACTGGCTCCTCAGAGTTCGTGCCGCCAAATCAACCTTCTGGGACGAAAAGAACATCGGTCAATGCATTAACCTTTCCCTCGCAGACATGGCCAAGGATGAGAATTTGCTGGTTTCCACTTCTCTCTTCTGGTCCGACGCTCTGAACAACTATCTTTTTGGCCATGGACCAATGACCCCAACCCTGATGGATGTACACATGCTGACTGGCCTCAACACCATCGATGCTACAAATCCAAGAAGATTACTCTGTGATTTAGGTCACAAGTTGGTCGGTACCGGCTCCAAGGGCTGGAAGAAATATGTGGCCGAACACTGTAAAACTAGCACTATCAGAGACAGAGAGCACGCGGCCTTCCTCAATATGTGGCTTGAAAAATTTGTGTTCTGTGGATCGACCCTTGGGTCTACCACAAACATGCAACAGATTGCAGAAACACTGGCCCACGGCGGATCGGTCCCTCTTGGCCGTCTTCTCCTTGGAGCGGTCTATCATAAGCACATAAACAAAATTGGTTTTTCAATCTTTGGAACTCAATCAAAATGAGATGTCAACAGACATAAAAAATTGTTGCTTCCAAGGGCTTCGCGAATGTGGCCCTGGAATGGGGATCCGTTTTTCTGGATTTGGGGACCTTTTTATCTGGAATGGGGACCCGTTTATCTCCTTTTTGAGGACGTTTATTAGGTGGTGGGGTTCTTTTTTTATCTGCAGTGGGGACCCATTTAGCTCATCTAGCAATAGAATCGGTGCTGAATTGCTCTATGACTTTAGCTGTGGCATTTTCAGGAGTAGCTTGAAGTATTTTCTTTGGCCATCCTCTTTTCCTTTTCTCAGAACTTTTTCCTCCTAAGCTGGTGGCCACAGTTCCATCTCCTAGTATCTGCAATCATCATCTTCAGCGTGGTCGCGTTTGTCCGGGTACTTCAAAAAGTAATCTTCCTCCTAACCATCATCAACACCATCGTTAGATAGACCCGAAAATAAGTGGTTCAACCTTAGAGATTTCTTGTCTGTAGTTTTTGGTACATACCATCATAGGCTCTTTGTATGAGTCTAAGCGTCTGGTGTTCTCACTGGAATGGAGTAGCTTCGTGCATATTTTCCACCTAAATTCTTTAATCTGTGACTGCAAGTGAAAGTTGTGCATCTGATATAGCAAATTGTGTTTCAGCATGTACCAATTTTGAATTTAAATAATTCAAAGACTCACATTTGTGAAATTATGGGCCATTTTTTCTCCATCTCATGCTTGCATATACTTTAATACGAACGCCCCACATGAATAACTACAATGGAACAAATCATAAGTAATTGGAGTACAACATTATTACAGAAACAAAAAAGAGTACCCGTCTTTTGTTGTGGTATGTTGGTGTAGCAGATTGTTTTCCATCCGCGCAAGTTACTTGCCATGCCCACAGAGTCAATACATGCTTGTTTGCCTTGCACCTAGTGGATGGTGATTGGCGAGGTACATGTTAACTTTGATCGAGTTGTAGTTGAATAGGTGGTACGCGTTAAGCATAGGATCTGTACTTACCAATGCCTTTTTGCAGTCTTCGTCTCGCATACCAGATATAGAGTTAAGGATTTGTACCTCTGTGCTTATAAAATTTAGCACTAGGAGAGCCCAGTGTTGTTGTTAATATTCATTGGCACAAAAACCTGGAACAAAGAAAAGTATTGAATGTAATGTTCTCATGAACAAAACTTTGGAAACAACTATATATTGAGTTCATGTGCAGTAAAAGATCAAAACAAAATCAGTATTACATACCAAATGCTTTCTGACACATTTTCTAGCAATTCGGTTTGTGAAGGATGTGCCAGAATCCATATTTTTTTTGCAGCCAACTTCCTCGCGTCGAAAGTTTATATGAATGATGTTGAATCAGTCTGCACATGGCTGAATTCAACATAGGTATTTATGGCCTGCAAAGGGTTGATTTAGTACATAGGTGTTTGCATGTTTGTATGGTCCTAATGGATCTGAAATGATAGTACCTCGTCTGACATAAATTCCTCTGACACGTTTGAACGAAGCTTTTTCGCAGTAAGAATGTGGTCACCTATTTGTACCACCTTAGCATTTTCATAACTCATTTGTACGAAGGCTGCAACTTCATGGTCGTCATGAGTCAAATTGTAGTCATTTTCGATAATAGGCTTCCTTGGTGTGATATATGTAGGGGGGTCACCAAGCTGCTGTGTAGAGGGGCCGCCCTGCGGATGCATGTTATTCTCCACAAATCCTTCTCTTGCAGTAGTTGGTTCAGCATTTATTCTCGCCCTTGCCTTGAAGAACGGTAAGGGGGCTGACCGCTGCACCGGCATGGGCTGTGGTACCTGCAATTGGTATTGGTTGTGTACAAGAGATGAAATGTTAGTAGCAGTACCTATTATTTATTTGACTAATAATACATTTGTATTTGCAAATACATGAGCATATGAAGATGTAGGCATATTTTCATGAACATCATTTGCAGACGGAGGCATACATGAATGAACATGTGCAGGTGTTGGTGTAGGTATAGGTGACTGCAGAATACGATGCAGTAGCTGTCGCAATTCCTGTTTTTTAAGAAATTTAGTTAGAGAATGAATCATTGATTGGTACGTACAATGAGTACTCTTACGGTCGTTACCTTGATATCCATTTTAATATTGGCATTATCATCTTCTATCTTCCCCACCCTAGCTTCCATTCTTTTGTCCCTTTAAAGCTTAGCTATCTCTTCATTTTGTACCATTATTTTCTTATCAAACTTGTGCTCTATATCCATGATTTTTTTGTCCATTTCTATTCCAATGTCCGTTCGGTTATCATTCGCCCAGTCTTCAAGGAGTTGCTTCTACATAAATAGGAAATGATGAATTAGGTACACACACAATAAGTTGAGCACATAAAAACATGCCATACTTACTTTTCCTTTCTTTTCCTTTCTTTCTACAGTGTTGGGCTTTTTTTTATTTCCTTTCTTTTTTGGGCCAGGCCCATTACTTTTGTTTTTGTCTCTTCTATTGCTTCCTTCCCACTTCTCTCTCCTTGCTATTAATACCTACAACTGCCCCTCTCTTTCATTTCTTTCATTTCTCCTCCTGCTCTGTCTATTCGGTTCCTGTACTGCTCGAGCAGGAGAATACGAGGTTCCCTTTCGTCCTTTCCTTTTCTTTCTTTCTGTCTATTTCTCTTTCTGTTTTCTTTCTACTTGATTTTCCTGTCTTTGTTCTTCACCAGTAATCTTCTGCTTCTCTTCTTTTTCTTTTTCTCCAACTGTTCTTTTTGTGCATTCTTTCTTCTCTTCTTCTTGATGTGACATCTGTCTCTTCTTTGCTGTTCATTTCTATTCTAATTTTGGTTTTCTTGTTCATTGTGCAGTTGTTTCAAAGCTGCTCCTTCTTTGAATCTTTCACCAGGTATGTATCTCAAATTTAGTCTGGGGTTTTTTCCATAAGTTTGTACCATTTCTTTTCTTTGGATTCAAGTTGCATTGTTCCTTTACTATAATAAATGATGAATCTTTATGCTTTGTTCTCCCTCTCATTAGTGTTATTAAGGGTTCTTTGCTTATCTGTTAAGTTATGTACTTTAACTGAGAGAGGGTTTTCTCCAAAAAAAGTGTTGGGTTTCTAGGGTTCTTTCTTTGCCCAGTTATTTCGTTTGCCAACTCTAGTGCTTCCTTTTTTAAATCATTCTTTTGCTGTGCTCATTTCTGCACTATGTAGTTTTGTTTTAATCAAAGTGTTTAGGGTTTTTTTTTGTGGAAACAACTCATCAATCTTTGTTTTCAATCTTCTTTGATCTTTCTTTAGGGTTTTATTTGCATCTGAGCATTGCTTTGTTGGGTTCTTTAAATTGCTGTATTTCCTGCATATTCTGTGTACTTCTGTGTAAGATTTTTAGTTCATGCAAACAAGTCTCAATCTTCTGTGTAAGATTTTTGGATAGAAACAATTCCTCAATATTTGTTTTCAATCTTCTTTGTTCAATCTTTAGGCTTTTTTTGTGCCTCTGAGCATTGCTTTCTAGGGTTTTTAGTTCATGCAAACAATTCTCAATCTTGTTAAGATTGTTTTACAAATTATTAGTTTTTAGTTCATGCTGCATTTTCCTGTGAGAACAGTGTTATGCACTGTTTGAGTACATTCTTTTGTTTCTTTGTTTCCAAATAGTATGTGCAGGGTGTTCTTTTTTAAAATAGCATTTAGTTTTCCTACATTTATAGAATACTATAGTTCTCTTGTCTGCACGTCTGATTTCCTTTTATAGTATGTTTTTTGTCTTTTAGATAGAATGTGCGCTGTCTGTTCATGTCTATTTCACATTCAATTTATATCCTTTCTGATGTTATTTGATTCATTTATTACATTTAATTTTAGAATAGCTCAATCTACATTTTCTAATAAACAATTAGAATAGGATGTTTTCTAATAATCAAGTAGTACTTATGGTTTTATTAAAAAAAGGCATTCTATTAGTTTGCATCTATTTGAAATGCTCTGATTTTGTTTGGTGGTTCTCCTAAAAGACATGGCTGTTGTTAGTGTAACTGATCTTGCAATCTTTTCTCCTTTCTTGACAAGTTCTTGTCATGTAATGCTTGTTATATTTATGTTTTGCCTTTGACTTGTTCAGAGTAGATCAAGTGTGCTCTTTCTGCCCTTCAAGATGCAGGTATTGATCATGCTACTACCCTTTGAAAATATTTATAATTTTTGTAGTCTTGTTTGCTCTTAATGTTCTTAAACTTTGTTAGGGCATAGTTTATGACCAAGGCTATGAGCTGCAGGTCCACCCTGGTCAGCTTCCCTTTTTCTTCAGGGTAATTTTTGTTTAGTTGATTAATATGTTTGTACTTCTGATTTTTATCAATTGATTATTTTTTATTTACACATGGGTTTCCATCTTTTTACAGTTATGATAGTTAATAAATACACTAGGTTCTAACTGTGAATGTAGATATTAGTTAATGTAATTTGTATTTCTATATATACACTAGCTTCTTGTATTGTATGTTAATATTTTTGTCCTCTATATGGTTCTTTTCCCAGTGTTTGTTGAGTTTGCTTTCTAGCACTTCCTTTCATGCATTTTTTTGTTATGTTTTTGTCCTTGTCTTTTATATTTCATTAACTTTTGTTTGTTTTCTCATGTAGCATCGCTCTTTCGCATATGCTGGTTTTGCGAGGGAAGTCGAAGAAATGACGTGGGACAGCATGGTCTATCTTGGTCTTGTGGAAGGGCCTCAAACTCGTTTGTTTTTGGCCTGGTCTCCTAGGGTTGAAGGTGTTCCTGTTCCACCAGGGGAGAACCATTTTGCCATCACTCTTCGATCCCTGGAGAGTATTGTTACCAGGCCTTTTGTGCCTTTCTTCAAGATTGCTGCTGATGCTCCTCGCAAGTATGGTTTCATACTCTGACCTGATGCTGCCTCTGCTGAGATCCTGCGTGGTCGCTATGTTCAGGTTGGGGAAGAGAAGGTAAGTTTTGTAATCTGTTCCTAATATTTTCTTTTCAATTGTTTGTTTTTGTCTTTGTATCTAATTTGTCTTGTTATTTAATTTTTCTATAGGTGTTCTTTGACTTGGTCAGGTGCATCACAAGGATGTCCTTCCACTATGACTGCACTCAGCATGCCAACCTTATCAGGTGGATCTGATGTTTTAGTTGTCATGGTTCATAGGTTAACACTGACAATAGGCAGGTCAGGTTTATTTTGTTCAATCTTGGAGATGCGGCTGTTGAATGTCCCTTTTGGCTTGTAATTAAAGTTGATGTTCATGTGGAACTTATGGTCTGCATCTATTGTAAGTGAAGTAGATGAACTTATCTAGGTTTTATGGAACCTCTGGTATCTAGGTTGACCTTTGGTCCTTGATAAACTATATACAATATAGGTTCAACTGGTATTTCTCTTTGTGTGATGCTAAAGCAAGTTGTTTATCTGCCATTTATTACTGTAAATGTTTCTACTTTGATTATTTCTTTTGTCATTGTTTCTTTGAGTTTTTTCAAAAAAAATTACAAAATTTGTATTGATGTAACTTTTATGTATTGCTATTTTAATATTTTTTGTCAATTCGATTCATATTTGTTGAATCAGCTGCAGAACCGATTTTGTTATCTGATCATAACTGATAGATTTCTTCTGATTTGGTTTTCTGCATTCATAACTGCAAATCTCCATGTTTTGTTAATTGAGTGTTGAGTTTAGTTTCAGCACTAAAAACAGCTGCAGATCAGATTTTGAGGGCTGCAGCTGGTTCCAGCACTCGAGTGTTGGAATCAGATTCCTTCTAGCACTCGAGTGTTTCTGGTTTCGTCTGCACTCGAGTATGAGGTACACAGACCCAAAATTATAGTAAAATAACTACAATCGATACATCTAGCACATTAGGGCAGCTCCAGCGTCACATCGATTAGAGGGCTCAGATGATACAAAAAAATACTAGGACTTTATCCACTCTCCACACATAAATTGTACTATTTACTTGTTAAAAAATAGTCACCGCAGCTGCTGCAGGCCACCAGCTCCGTAGGCAAGCCGTTGCCCATCTGTTGAGATGAATTTTTTATTCGCACAAGTCGAACAGCGTTCAGTGGTCGATTTCCGCCTTGACACATTAACGTTGATGGCTACAATGTTCACAGTTCGTGTTTTTGCTGGACGGTTCGCTTTCCATGAATACCCTCAATCGATGCCATAACTGTACACTGCCCAGACGTGCCGTTGATGGGGAGCCATTACCCTGATCATGGGTGGTTAATTGGGAACCCAAACGGCGCTCCCGCGTCCCTTCGGTTCCAGATTCTCGACTTCCCCAAGTTAACCGCCGATAATTATAGAAGCATAACTAGCCCCACACCCCCTCCATCTTAGGCTCTCATCGCCACTCCGACCGCCGACATCTTCACGATCCTCACCCAGCACGCAGACAGAAACCACCATGAGCAACGACAGCAATATGCCATCCGACCCAGAGTCGCCGGAGGAGGCAATCGACGCCGCCAGTGATGGCTCGAATAGCGACGTCCCTCTGGACCCGTCCGACCCAGATGCTTGGTCCGACGACCCCTTCGAGGAGGAGCCGGAGAAGGGGAGCGACAGCGGCATCGACAGTGATGAGCTTGAGCGCATCATCGAAGGAAGCGACCCTTGTGTCGACTCTTGCGCCTACCCCTGCCCCTAGAAGTTTGATGAGGAGGACTACCGCGAGGACGAAGATGACAAAGAGGAGGAGGAGGACGATGGCTACGGTGCCGATGCAGAGGGAAGCAGGTGCATGGTGAACAAGCGCATAGCATCTACCTTCGGTGAGGGGGCATCCAAGACGATGAAGCACCAGGCGGAGTGTTCGTCGAGCAATGCTCTGCAGCCATCGGCAACCCTTCCAGACGATGACCCTCCACCTGGTACACCGGCAAATTCCTCGCCGTTGCTGACCTTTGACCAGGGAAGGGGAACGGGCGACAATGAAGATGATCCATGGATTATCTCCGACGATGACTGAATGGCTCGTTGTACCTTTGAGCGTCCGTTGGCAGTGCTAGGGCCATGGTTATTTTGTGTCCAAGTTAGTCTATGTCTGTATTTCCATTTAAATGTTGTGCGAACATGTTTTTATGATGTATCAGGTTCGAAGCTCATAAAAGGTAGTGGCTTGCTATAAATTTTTTGCACAGGCACGAACCTAGTTGAATTAAAAAGATTGATGCATACACATATGCACCCATTGTACGGTGCACCACCATGCCATCTGGTGAACGTAAAACATTATGTATTATCAATACTGTGAGCAGCACCGGACCACAAGGTTACCAAACCATACTGTGAGCATCACCGGACCACACAGTTAATGGAAACTTCAGCCTCAAGAGCCATCAGCCAGTGTTTGCCAATAAACAAACCGGTAGTTCTAACTGGTGAAATCACCATACCATCTGGCGGCAGAGGAAAAACATGAACTTATCTGTTTATTATTTATTTATAAAATTCTTTCATAAATATATTCTCATTTTCTACTTTAGACTATGTATGTCATATTTGATTCGTAATTATATGTGTTTAAGTTGATTATCAAATCCAAATTATCTTATAGCACGAATATTAACTCTCAAATTATTATTGTACAGTTACTACTACCACTGTTATAAGGTAAGTCTTGTTTCCATGCACACTTTTAGCTTGACAAGAATGGTAGCTTGCTCAGGCTCCTTGGATGTTATGCACACTTGTGATTTGTAGTACTAGCTCTCTGACAGAGATCAACATTTGAAAGAATATGAGTTGAATTAAAAAAATTGACACATTCGCATATCACCCATTGTACGGTGAGACACCGTGCCATCTAGTGAACATAAAACATTATGTAATTATTAATTATATATTACCATTATCCCTGGCAGCCCCTATGTCAGCGGATTCATGGGCCCGCACGCCGAGGCGCGTGCACGCTCCTATAAAGGCCGAAGGCCCGTTGCCTATGGGCTCTTTGGCCCGAAACCCTAACGCCGCACCGCGCTAGCCACAACCCTAGCCAGCGCTGCCGCCACCATTGGACGGAGCTCCCAAAGCGCTCGCTGGTCCCCTCCGTCGTCACGCCACAACATCTTCTAGAAGCCGCTGGGCGTTAGCCCTGGCAAGGTGAGCACCCCGGCCGAATTGCTGCTACCTGTCAACAGCGCTCCGCCGCTCGCCGTCGTCCATCGCGCACCAGGGCGTCCTACCGGCGAGGCTCGCCATAGTGCGCCACCGGGTGCCTGTACTACCTCATTCAAGCCCGGCCGACGGATTGAATCTTATATCAAAACGATCGTCTTGACAAATACTATCTGTTTTACAGTCTCGAATACTTGTAGGCCTTAACTTCTACTATTGTTTTTCAGAAATTTTCTCTCTACATTTATTTTACATAATCTTACTTAGCACAAGGATTTACTTAGTTCTACGTACTTGATGGCGCATGGTCGGTTGTTTCCCTGTTTGTTTGGAGAATTTATATGTTTAGCTTCTACTATCTTAGACTTGTAGGCCACTGTTATAGAGACGTCCACTTGTAGGCCTTAGCTTCCACTATTGTTTTTCAAAAAATTTCTCTCTACATTTATTTTACATAATCTTTACTGTGTGTTTAGTCAGCATGTACAATGTGCTTAACATGAACTTATTACGATATGACTTCATTCTTTTTTTCTATATCCCTAGTTATCAACTTATCATGGATCCTACCAACAACATGCAACTAGTTCTGAAGTCCGTGAAGGAGATGGAAGAGATGATTAGGAAATTTAAGGAAGATCGAGAGGATCTGGCAATAGAGAGACAGGTTTACAGTACCGAGTCTGACATTAGAAGGACAAAAGAACGACGGGCAATTGACAGGTTCAGGATCGCCGAGCGTGCCATGCTGGACACATCGTACCACCAAGAGCATGTTGAGTTTGTCAACTTCATGGAGAAACAACTGTTACACATGATGCAGAAACATTTATCTGATCAGCGTGATAAATTTGTCCAGAAGATACAGGAGGACCGCGCTGTCTCAGACATGGCCTATTCAAGTCTTTTTTCTATTGATGAATCCTTCAGAAACAAAGAGCGAGAAAAATGGACACCATGAGTATGCAGCTGGCGAAACGACTGGAGGCGTTGGAGAATGAGCATGCAAAACTTAAGTCCCTGATTGAGTCCTGGATACAACAAGAGAAAGTCAATGCCAAGATGAATGTTACTCATTCCCCCAAGGTGAATATTGGTTCCTCTTCACAGAATTGTACTCAATACAACCATTGCCCATGCATCTATGTTATAACAATTCATGAACTTTCAAGCGTACAGGGTATTGAACTAGGGCGGCATGAGAAGAACCATTTGGACGTTGAACAAGACAACTCCCCACATGCCAAGAAGCAGAGGAATAGTAGTGATGGCATTTAGGCAGATGGCCATATATTCATAGCTTTAGTTTGCATTATATTAAGCTTGAAATTTCAAGCTTAATATAATGCAAACTAAAGCTATGAATATATGGTACTTTTAGATTTTGGACGTTGAACAAGACAACTCCCCACATGCCAAGAAGCAGAGGAATAGTAGTGATGGCATTTAGGCAGATGGCCATATATTCATAGCTTTAGTTTGCATTATATTAAGCTTGAAAGTTTGACTATGAGTGTGTGCTCTATATTTGAATGAAGTTTGGTGGGAAGTTTGGATCATTAGATTGTGTCAATTACGTTTGTTTGCCTCACATTTCAGTGCGTTTGTAATGGTCTCTGATACAATTGAATTCTTTAATGAAGATTCCATGTAGATTATTAATCATTTATCCTTATTGACTTGGGGATCTTGGTGGCCATTTTGTTCGGTGTTTTGCTGAAGAAGAAGTGAAGCGAAACTCTTTACTGATTTGCATTGTGTTCTGTTATGTACATGAGTCGGGCTACTATCATGGTCTTAGATGCTTCTTTTCGTAGTTGTGTTGATCATGAACTTTAACTCAGTGGTTGTAAGTCGACGATGTGCTTATTGTTAGAGTCGAACTAATAGTTAATCTTATGCATGTGTCAGTGTAGACATGCTTGCAACTGAATTTGTTGATTGCCCCCTTGTTATGCTTGATATCCTTGAGTTAAACATATGCATATGTCATCATACACAGTAGTTTGCATGAAATGGTACCCCCATTGAAAAGTCATAGATTTGTGCATTGGAATTGATTTAAGAGTACAACAATGATAAGTCCTAAAAATGCTCTGATAACTATAGTAGAATACATAATGAAACACATCTTACTACACAAGCCTGGATAAGACCTTGTGCACCCTACCAATCAACACCTATATATGTATGTTGGTTTTGGATGATCTGTAATGACATATGTATGTAGCCTCACCGGACCCTATTGTGCTGCGAAGTTACAATTCCACCTTCAACTGAGGCATGCTCGATCCACACACCGTTGAAATAGTTCGGTGATTTCAACGGATCATTGGGGGCCTCTATGTAAGCCAAACTTGTCCTGTGGTGCACAGGCACGGTTCGGTGTACTGTACGGTGCTTCACGGTACCATACGGTGGTAGAACTTTCGTAGCATCTGGTGCTTGTATGTAAGCTGTAATTCTATAGGGCTGTAAAATAGAGCCAAGAATATCAAAATCGCATGAGCAAGGACGGACATTAGAGTTTGTTATTACAAGCCATGAAGGTTCAGCAGGCAAGGAAACAACAAAACAAAATGAACCTCCTCCCCCATTGGACTCTACTGGCCAGCGTCAGGGGCATGAGAGCCATCTGCCTCGGGGACGAACATGGCCACCACATCCGCAGCGAGGTCCCGGACTTCCTGGCGGGCCTCATCCTCGTCCCTGGGGATTATACCCTCGAGGACGACCTCCAGGGGGGGCGTTCGGGATCCGGCTCTTTAGGCTTGCCATCACATGCTCCACCGCGTTGACTGCCAGGTCTTGGGCCCCCTCCTCGATCGCGTCGTCCATGGCGGCCTTGACACCATCCTTCATGCGCTCAGCTAGTGTCGTAAAGTCAACGACGAAGTTGATCGGACTCTCAGGGCGGGTTCTAGTGGGCGAGGGGATCGTGCCAAGACCAGCCGCCCGCCATGCTCTCCGACAGCATCGAGCCAAAACACGAAGTGCCCCCGTGGTCGTCTAGAGTTGATCCCAGAGGCGGTTGGCTTTGTCATCACGCTCGTTTACTGCGCCGGTGTCGTCTCGCTGTCCGGTGCCAGCCACCGCCCTTGACTCTGCCGTCTCAGCCCGAAGGGTGGCCATGCGTATTTGAGTAGAGAGCTCTTCTCGGACCCTGCGCAACTCGTCCTCATGGGCCGTCCTAGCTGCATGGACCTTCTGAGCCGTGTCGAGGCGTGCTGCGGAAACCTCCTCAGCCGCAGCGTTCCTGGCCTCTGTCATACGCCGGTTTATCTCGGCGGCATTTGCCGCCTCCTGGCAGACACGTTGCTCTCGGCGTTCGAGATCCTGCTCGCGTTGGGCCAGCTCTGCGTCATGTCGAGCCGCCTCTTCCGCTGCTACCTGAAGTGCCGACCGCTCTTCGCGCAGGGATTGAAGCCGTGCCGGTACGGAACCGAGCTCCAGCTCAACCTCTCGCTCAAAGCTCGACATCGCCTCCTCTCACGTGGCCAGATCAATCTCCGTGAGCTGTAGCTGTTCTTCGCGTCGTCGCAAGTCATCCTCGCGCGCGCGCAAGCTCTCCTCCCACGACGTGGATGCTGCTCGCGTCGACTCGCCGAAAGTGTTCCCAAGAACGGTAGCAGTTAGGGATGATTGCGTGTCCACGCATCTCATCAGCTGCACAGCGGGAGGTGGAGGCGGCAACAGATCATCGGCCATAGCATCCAGTGATTCCTATGACGCAACGGCGAGCTCGGTTGCCGTAGCCACCGGGCGCGTTTTGCCCGCACCGCCCGCCGTGGTCATGGTCGGCACACTCCTCACCCTGTGTGAATGCAAACAATTAGTAAAAGTATCATTACAATGTCACAGTCCTACGTGGGGTCGAGCACCCTAACCTGATACCTGAGCCGTCGAAAGTCCACGAAGGAGCCATAAGGCGAAGCCACTTCGGCGATGAAGGCTACTCCCGGTCGACGCGGGATGCCCCTTGTCCAGGATGGCCATGCTGTAGGGGAGTCGACGACGGAAGCGAAGAAGATGACGACGAGTCGTCCTGGGCCGGGCACGGTGGGAGCTGGCGCTTACCTTTGCCACGGTCGTCGGCAGTTTTCGGATCATCATCGCCATCACGAATCACGATGCCACCACGACAAGGAACGGCGATGACGTTCGGCGGCGCGGCGGCGGCGACTACGTTCAGCGGTGCGGAGGCGGCGACGAGACCCGGCTCGTTGGTCACAGGGAGGCTGGCGAGGTTGATGTGGCGCGCGGGGTCCTCGCATAATGGCACAATCACTTCAGGGAGTATAGCCAACCGCACGTCCTTCACATTGAACTCCTTATGGATCCATTCCTGCAAGACGTCGTCGCTATGGTTGCCATCAGCACCGTGCACAACACGGCACTCGTCGTCATCGCCGGTGTAGAGCCAGGCCGGGCTTAGGCACTTCTGAAGGGGCGCCAGCCTGCGGCGAAAGAAGTCAGGCCATTTTCACGGAGGTGGTTGATGCGTGCCAGAACTGGGCCCCAACCGGAGCCCAGCGTTGGCGCCGTCATCCATGAGCCAACGGACAACGACGGACAGCACGGAAGCTCCAGGCGCGCGTGAAGGTGGTCGACCTCCATGTACATCCACTGGCGCTCCTAGTCACCCCGTTGGTGACTCACTGTCCAGTCGATGAACTCCAATCGCCATGGCAGCCGGATCCTGAAGTAGCAGCCGCCCACAGTACGTGGCTGGGCCGGCACCCTCGTTGCCGGCACCACCCGGATGTATGGCACAGCTGGAAGAAGTACCGGAGCAGCTCCACCGACGGCTTCACGCCGATGAACATCTCGCATGCATGCGCGAAGATCGCCAGCGTGAGGATGGCATTGGGGACGAGGTGTACCAGATGGATCTGGAATGCATCGAGCACCTCCAGGAAGAATGGGGAGAAGGGAGGTACAAGGCCCGACAGCACAAAGGAGGGGAAGATGACGATCTCTCTCGGCAATCGCAGCTGGGGACAGTGCTCGCCGCCGCGGAGGAAGGTGGCCGAAGACACCAGCGTCGCCGCCCGGTTAGCGGCGGCGGCGTCCATCCAGGATGGAATGAAATCCAGCACATGATGTCCACCGCTGTCCCGACGTCCGGTCTGATCTCGGCGAGCCATCACACGGCAGTGGGGGAGTTTTTTGGAAGAAGAGGTGGCAATGCGAAAAGGGATGAGGGAATAGCAGAGAACAGCGGCTATAGGGTTATTCTCTATCTCTATTCAAAAGCCATTATATATCCTCTGCAAGCGTAGGAGTTGCGGCTCCTCGGCTCCACGCGACCATGAGCAGTAAACTCTTCCCGGCAATCGGGGCACTACCCCCAAAAAACGGAATGCCAACAGCCGCGCCCTCCACGTCCCGATCGTGGGAGGCGAATAGCTCTGTGCCCATTGGGTGGTTGGAACTTTGACTGAGGTAGATTCGATTCACTCACTGGTGCCACAGTCCGGTGATACCACCTTGTGCTTCTACTTGATCTGAAATTGTATAGAGCGGTAAAATAGAGCCAAGCCTATTGATCTTAAGTAATTTGGAATAATTTTGATGATTAGTATATATACAAAGACAAACATCCATTCATCCCTGCAAATATCCATTCATCCCTCCAAAGATCCATTCATCCCTCCCGACATCCATCTTGATCCTTAAGTCATTTGGTGTAATTTTGATGATCAATAATGTAATATGCATGTAGTCATGTAGCCGTTTCATTAATTAAAAGTTATATTGTGAAAACTTTTGTATATATGTAGCACTAGGTACATGAGAGATATCAGAACATTTGAAAGAATATGAGTTGGAAAAAAAAGATTGGCCCATACACAAATGCACCCACCGTCTGGCATATCCAGCGCACCGTCCGGTGAACGATACATAAGTTTTAGCTGAGCCCAGCCAATCCACAGCTTTATAATCCAGTGATGTGTCCTGTTATTCAGCGGACTATGTTGTGTGGACCTTACAGTGCCCCAAACCCAAAGTTGAGACAATGCCAATACACTCACCAGTGTACTATACCGTGCTTCACCGGACGCTATGTTGCTAGGAAGTTACAGTTCCACTTTCAACTAAGGCATGGTGGGCCGGCATCCGTATGATGCCTCTTTTGGCCCGTCAGCGGCCCATGCGGCGGCGTGCTTCGCGCTCAAGGGCGGGTCGACGCCTACCAACCTGTCACATCTCGGCACTGTGTCGTTCGCGCGTGGAGCAGGGCACGAGGCTGTGGGCTCGTGCGCCTGGTGCACGCCTCCTATCGCGTCGGGCAGTGGTGCTGCCACGGCCTGACCACCTGGCCTCCATCCTCTCACCCCACGGTGCACTGTGTGCGCCGGACTCCTCCCCTTCCTTGTGGGGGACGGATTTTTCCCTCCCCTCAAATCCGCTTCGCCTTCTATCGTAAACTCCGCCCAAAAAACTCCGCACAAGGTCGCCGCCGCTTCGCTTCCCTTGCCATCGCCGCCTCCAAAAACTTCGCCGCCTCGCCCGCCGCTTTGCTTCCCCCAATCAGCGTGCAGTCTCCGAATAGGCGCCCTCCTCGGAAACTGAATCGACAGAGCGCCCACCACTAAATGCCAACCTGTACCACTCGTATTCCCCTTGCATAGTGAAATAGGGCTTTCCAAGTCCACTGTCTCACCATTGCCGCCTGAGATCTAGCACTCTGCCACCATTGCCGCCAAACCTAGCGCTACACCAGCGACCGTGGCTCACCGGCCATCGCCCTGCTTCGCCACCGCGCTCCTCCTCGCGCGTGCCCGCCGCATCCGACCTCGCACGCCGCTGCCACGCCCGTCCTCGCGCAACGACGACGACAAGGGCGATGGAGGCGCTCCTGACTGAGGTGCTCCAAGAGATTGCCGGGCTCGTCGCTTCTTCGGCAAGGCATCCCCTGGACGATCTCGAGAGTCTCCGGTCGACCTGCTCGTGCTTGCACATGGTTGCGGCTCCACGCACGTCGGCCAGCGCATACCACTGCAGTGGGTTCTGGAGCGTGGAGGATGGCGACCCTACTACAGCGATGAGTTTCGCACCACCTTCACCGCCAGCCTGTCCACCGTCGGCAACCCGAAGGCCTGCTTCCTCACCGGGATGCGGGTCGTCTTTACAGAGAACCACGCCGCGCTCTCGCCGTGCCTCAACATGCTCCATCGCGCCGTCGCGGCGGGGCATGATCTGGCGGCTTACGTGCTTGCACTCTTGCTGTACAGGCCCCACAGCGGCACCCACGACGACGATGGGGTGAGGCAGCTGTTGAGGAAGATCGAGGGTGACAAAGAGGACGCGCCAGCGCCGGCAATGTTTCGGAACAAGAGATGTGCACTGTTCCGCCAACATGCCCTTTGGAAGTTGCAGAACAAGGTGCCGCCACCGGCGTGGCCAGGCCCAAACGTGGCGCGTCCGGTTCCTCGACATGAGGACGTTCATCACTGCGCAGGTGGTGGCTGCGGCGTGCGCGCGGGATTGGTAGGATGGGAAGAATGGGCTTGGTTTTGCAGCGAGGAGTGTAGGATTCGCACCGAGTGCGCTACATTCTTCAAACGTTTGTGGTAGACTCTGGGATGAATGAATTTGTGTTATGTCTCAGTCCAAAGTGGTGATTTTGGAGAACTATATATGTATCTGCTCATTTGGACAACTACTATATATGAGGGAATTTGCTCATATATATATGGGCAACTATCTTTGGTCCCCTTTGTCCCTATATATGTACTTATGTGGTCACACTTGTGAAATCTAGCACTGAGTACCTCAAATATATCAAAGAAGTTGAATGAATTTTTAGTTGGAACTCAAAAGTTTGAGGATGAGTTAAAAGTTTTCATCTGTCATCGTACAAACCGGTGGTTACACAGGACAGATTCACCGTACTAGTTTTCATGGACTTGGCATATTAGTGGATGTCAATGTTCTCTCCATTAATCACCATCCGGTGCAACACCAGTCTATACTTATAGTCCGGTCCTTGAAAGCATAATTTTGTTCAGATGTCTGACAAAGCCGAGACGTAATCTCTGATGTAGTATGTCCGGTGGTTTTCCATGTCATCCGGCGATCGGAGTGCAGTCTCACTTGGGTCCGAAGGACAACAAAAAAACATAAACCGCTGATACCACCCAGTGTTTACACCGGATCGTTTGGTGACGAAGCATTCAAGTTGAATGATTCAGCTGCTTCAATCAAACTAGAATAGACTTAATTTGTTACACTGGTTTGATTTACTTCAAAAACATCTATTAATCAGAGGCATTCCCGTTTGAATCATTCTAAAAAAATTCCTTGACCTTCATAGCAAATGAGTGACTTGACAAAAGCCCATCACGTAGCTTCATAGGACCACTGAAGTTACAGTCTAGTACTATACACAACATCGAGCTACCATACATGGAGTGTCGAAAAACACATGCTATTGTGACTTCAGATCATTTCTTGCCTCTACTTTCTAAGCCTCTCTAGCTCCTTCACCATCTGCCAGTGCTCACCGGACTAGTTTTCAGGGACTCGGCATATTTGCGGATGACAACCTTTAATCACCATCCGGTGCTACATCGGTCTATACTTATAGTCCTGTCCTTGAAAGCATAATTTTGTTTAGATGTTTGACAAAGCCAAGATGAAAGCTCGGTGTAGTGTGTCCGGTGGTTTACCGTGTCATTCGGCGACCGGAGTGCAGTCTCACTTGGGTCGAAGGATAGCAAAAACACAAAAACCGGTGATACCATCCGGTGTTTGCACCGGATCATTTGGTGACGAAGCATTCATGTTGAATGATTTAGCTGCTTGAATCAAACTAGAATAGACTTAACTACTCTGGTTCGATTTACTTCAAAAACATCTATTAATCGGAGGCATTCCCGTTTGAATCATTCTAAAAAAATTCCTTGAACTTCATAGCAAATGAGTGACTTGACAAAAGCCCATCACGTAGCTTCATAGGACCACTGAAGTTACAGTCTAGTACTATACACAATATCAAGCTACCATACATGGAGTGTCGAAAAACACATGCTATTGTGACTTCAGATCATTTCTGCCTCTACTTTCTAAGCCTCTCTAGCTCCTTCACCATCTGCCAGTGCTCACCGGACTAGTTTTCATGGACTTGGCATATTTGCGGATGACAACCTTTAATCATCATCCGGTGCTACACCGGTCTATACTTATAGTACGGTCCTTGAAAGCATAATTTTGTTCAGATGTCTGACAAAGCCAAGACGTAATTGCCGGTGTAGTATGTTCGGTGGTTTACCATGTCATCCAGCGACCAGAGTGTAGTCTCACTTGGGTCCGAAGGATAGCAAAAAAGCATAAACCGGTATCCGGTGTTT
>CM014273.1:21810889-21832829 GCA_004135705.1 Alloteropsis semialata | reverse complement strand
GTGTCGAAAAACACATGCTATTGTGACTTCAGATCATTTCTGCCTCTACTTTCTAAGCCTCTCTAGCTCCTTCACCATCTGCCAGTGCTCACTGGACTAGTTTTCATGGACTTGGCATATTTGCGGATGACAACCTTTAATCACCATCTGGTGCTACACCGGTCTATACTTATAGTGCGGTCCTTGAAAGCATAATTTTGGTTAGATGTCTGACAAAGCCGAGACGTAATCGCCGGTGTAGTATGTCCGGTGGTTTACCGTGTCATCCGGCGACTGGAGTGCAGTCTCACTTGGGTCCAAAGGACAGCGAAAAAACATAAATCGGTATCTGGTTTACACCGGATCGTTTGGTGACGAAGCATTCAAGTTGAATGATTCAGCTGCTTCAATCAAACTAGAATAGACTTAATTTGTTACTCTGGTTTGATTTACTTCAAAAACATCTATTAATCAAAGGCATTCCCGTTTGAATCATTCTAAAAAAATTCCTTGACCTTCATAGCAAATGAGTGACTTGACAAAAGCACATCACATAGCTTCATAGGACCACTGAAAGTTACAGTCTAGTACTATACACAACATCGAGCTACCATACATGGAGTGTCGAAAAACACATGCTATTGTGACTTCAGATCATTTCTGCCTCTAATTTCTAAGCCTCTCTAGCTCCTTCACCATCTGCCAGTGCTCACCGGACTAGTTTTCATGGACTTGGCATATTTGCGGATGACAACCTTTAATCACCATCCGGTGCTACACCGGTCTATACTTATAGTCCAGTCCTTGAAAGCTTAATTTTGTTCAGATGTCTGACAAATCCGAGACATAATCTCCAGTGTAGTATGTCCGGTGGTTTACCGTGTCATCCAGCGACCGGAGTGCAGTCTCACTTTGGTCCGAAGGACAGCAAAAAAACATAAACCGGTGATACTATCCGGTGTCTACAACGGATCGTTTGGTAACGAAGCATTCAAGTTGAATGATTCAGTTGCTTCAATCGAACTAGAATAGACTTAATTTCTTACACTGGTTCGATTTACTTCAAAAACATCTATTAATCATAGGCATTTCCGTTTGAATCATTCTAAAGAAAATTCCTTGACCTTCATAGCAAATGAGTGACTTGACAAAAGCACATCGTGTAGCTTCATAGGACCAATGAAGTTACAGTCTAGTACTATACACAACATCGAGCTACTATACATGGAGTGTCGAAAAACACATGCTATTGTGACTTCAGATCATTTCTGCCTCTACTTTCTAAGCCTCTCTAGCTCCTTCACCTTCTGCCAGTGCTCACCGGACTAGTTTTCATCGACTTGGCATATTTGCGGATGACAACCTTTAATCACCATCTGGTGCTACATCGGTCTATACTTCTAGTCCGGTCCTTCAAATCATAATTTTGTTCAGATGTCTGACAAAGCCGAGACCTATTCTCTGGTGTAGTATGTCCGGTGGTTTACCGTGTCATCCAGCGACCAGAGTGCAGTCTCACTTGGGTCCAAAGGACAGCAAAAAACATAAACCGGTGATACCATCCGATGTATACACTGGATCGTTTGGTGACAAAGCATTCATGTTGAATGATTCAGCTGCTTGAATTGAACTAGAATAGACTTAATTTGTTACTCTTGTTCGATTTACTTCAAAAACATCTATTAATCAGAGGCATTCCCATTTGAATCATTCTAAAAAAATTCTTTGACCTTCATAGCAAATGAGTGACTTCACAAAAGCCCATCACGTAGCTTCCTAGGACTACTGAAGTTATAGTCTAGTACTATACACAACATCGAGCTACCATACATGGAGCGTCGAAAAACACATGCTATTGTGACTTCAGAAAATTTCAGCATCTACTTTCTAGGCCTCTCTAGCTCCTTCACCATCTGCCAGTGCTCACCGGACTAGTTTTCTTGGACTTGGCATATTTGCGGATGACAACCTTTAATCACCATCCCATGCTACACCGGTCTATACTTATAGTGCGGTCCTTGAAAGCATAATTTTGTTCAGATGTCTGACAAAGACGAGACGTAATCTCTGGTGTAGTATGTCTGGTGGTTTACCGTGTCATCCGGCGACCGGAGTGCAGTCTCACTTGGGTCCGAAGGACCGCAAAAAAACATAAACCGGTATCCGGTGTTTGCACCGGATCATTTGGTGACGAAGCATTCAAGTTGAATGATTCAGCTGCTTCAATCGAACTAGAATAGACTTAATTAGTTACTCTGGTTCGATTTACTTCAAAAACATCTATTAATCAGAGGCATTCTGGTTTGAATCATTCTAAAAAAATTCCTTGACCTTCATATCAAATGAGTGACTTGACAAAAGCACATCACGTAGCTTCATAGGACCACTGAAGTTACAGTCTAGTACTATACACAACATCGAGCTACCTTACGTGGAGTGTCGAAAAACACATACTGTTGTGACTTCAGATCATTTCTGCCTTTACTTCCTAAGCCTCTCTAGCTCCTTCACCATCTGCCAGTGCTCACCGGACTTGTTTTCATGGACTTGGCATATTTGCGGATGACAACCTTTAATCACCATCCGGTGCTACATCGGTCTATACTTATAGTCCGGTCCTTGAAAGCATAATTTTGTTCAGATGGCTGACAAAGCCGAGACGTAATCTCCGGTGTAGTATGTCCGGTGGTTTACCGAGTCATCCGGCGACTGGAGTGCAGTCTCACTCGGGTCCGAAGGACAGCAAAAAAACATAAACCGGTGATACCATCCGGTGTTTACACCGGATCGTTTGGTGATGAAGCATTCAAGTTGAATGATTCAACTGCTTGAATCGAACTAGAATAGACTTAATTTGTTACTCTGGTTCGATTTACTTCAAAAACATCTATTAATCAGAGGCATTTCCGTTTGAATCATTCTAAAAAAATTCCTTGACCTTCATAGCAAATGAGTGACTTGACAAAAGCCCATCACGTAGCTTCGTAGGACCACTGAAGTTACAGTCTAGTACTGTACACAACATCGAGCTACCATACATGGAGTGTCGAAAAACACATGCTATTGTGACTTCAGATCATTTCTGCCTCTACTTTCTAAGCCTCTCTAGCTCCTTCACCATCTGCCAGTGCTCACCGGACTAGTTTTCATCGACTTGGGATATTTGCGAATGACAACCTTTAATCACCATCTGGTGCTACACCGGTCTATACTTATAGTGCGGTCCTTGAAAGCATAATTTTGTTCAGATGTCTGACAAAGCCGAGACGTAATCATCGGTGTGTTATGTCCGGTGATTTACCGTGTCATCCGGCGACCGGAGGGCAGTCTCACTTGGGTCTGAAGGACATCAAAAAAACATAAACCGGTATCCGGTGTTTACACCGGATCGTTTGGTGACGAAGCATTCAAGTTGAATGATTCAGCTGCTTCAATCAAACTAGAATAGACTTAATTTGTTACTCTGATTTGATTTACTTCAAAAACATCTATTAATCAGAGGCATTCCTATTTGAATCATTCTAAAAAAATTCCTTGACCTTCATAGCAAATGAGTGACTTGACAAAAACACATCATGTAGCTTCGTAGGACCACAAATGTTACAGTCTAGTATTATACACAACATTGAGCTACCATACATGGAGTGTCGAAAAACACATGCTATTGTGTTGACACTCCTTAGCGACACACTTTTACAGTTGTTTATCTTCAATAATGGCATGAATTTGATATCTAAACTAACGATCAAACTCTATAATCGGGACGTTTTAGCATATGCATGTGTTTTTGGAGGAATTGTGTTTACGCAGGTTTTTGGGCTTAAAAGGAGCACATATGGACAAGGCTTGAGACCAAGGATGACACGGTGAAAGATGAAGGCCAGAGGCCCGAAGAACAGGCCAGGCCGGCTGGCCCCACATGGCCTAGGCCGGCCGGCCTAGGTGGTTCTAAGCCCCGTTCGTGCTCAACTTTGGTGAACCAACCTACAATAGTATTTGAAAGGCAAGTGCCTCAAGATGAGGTCAAGAGACTTCGGGGTCAAGGAAACTCAATCGGAGAATTTGGAAGTTTATCACTTCTCATTCTTATCTCGAAGATATCCCAAAGTAAACAACGTCCAAAGGCCCACATGCATAGGTGGAGCATCTACAGAAGCTTCCAGAACACTTGAGGAGAAAGCAGAGGATGAGGCCGCCGGGCAAGGCCCCAGGCCGGCCGGCCTAAAGCCCTTTGGGCTGGCTGGCCCAAGCCTTTCCTGTGGCGGTTCGCCCCTCCCTTCGACCTAGGGTTTCCTCAGAGTATAAATAGCCCCTGTGTCTTCGTGCCACGCATCAATCAATTCATCATTCGCCATCGAGGAGCAGAGAAGCTAGAGGGACATCTTTCGGAGAGTTGAGGGTCGTGCTAGTTGTCTAGGGTTCATCCCTAGCCGACGTGGGAACCCTGCGAGGAAGACCACATCGGAGTTCTGGAGCTAGGATCATCAAGATCAAGGTAGGATCCCGGTGGTGATCTTGTGATGTACTTACATTCATGGTGAAGTTATATCTGTTTCCAAATTTGTAGCGATCAAGTGCCTCTTCTATGATTTCGTTCTTGCTTGGGTTTGCTTCTTTTTCAATCTATTCTCGAGATAGATTGCTCATGGTGTTCTTGTAGCCATGGTGGCTAGGGGTTCATACCGGATCTACCAAGTGGTTCGACATGTTCACTTGTGAACGTGCCCCTAAGTTACCTATGCCGAAAGGAAGCATCGTGACAGGGTGTGATCCCGTGTAAGGTGGGGCTTTCGGGAGTTTGATCGGAGGTCATGATTTAAAGATGCTTTTCATTGAGATTCACATCTATCTTTCTTCGCTCTATTTGGCTCGGAGCTACAACATATGCATGATCTAGGTGATCTAGATTGGTTATCTCTAACTTTCTCTTGCTACCTCCGGTGTTTGGTTTTAGTAGATTAGATTGGTTTTGCAACCCCTCTTCAAGATAAAAGGCTTTCAATGCTAGTTAGATTGTTTCTTATATCTTTAGTTCCACGGATTGATAAACCTTGGGGGAGTACTCTAAGGGAAGAGCTACAACTGATCCGTGCGCTTGCGGTTCACGATTGACGCGTCTAAGGGCCGTCAACAAGCTTTTCTAGCACCGTTGCCAGGGAACTGTCGATTAAGATACGATTTGACTAGCATTCGTAAATATTTCTTTTTTGATTTTCTTTTGATTTTTCTCTTTTTAGATCTCTTATTTTCTCTTTTATCAAAAATAGATCTAATCCACAAAAACAAAAATCAATCTAATCTAATCTAGTTTTACTTTTATCTTTATTTTATTTTATCTCTTTCTTTTAGATCTTGTATATATATACACATTATATTCACTAACCCTAACAGAAGATGGATGGCTACCTCTCCAACAAACCAAAAAAATTTGTGGATGATCCAGAAAAACTTTACAGGGAAAGGAGACGTGAAGCATAAGCTATGAAGCTGGAACTAGTAGATCCGAGAGGCGAAACCACGAGTTCGTCATCTGCTCCACCACCAAGTCCAAGGAAGTCACCACCACAACCGAGATGGTGGAACGCACGATCGGAGAGCTATGCATCCCAGACATCAACGATTTGCCTATCCAAGACCTCAAGGATGTTGGAGGGCCGTTCGAGATCATGATTTCAACTATTCGTATGGTGCAAAGCTCGCCCTTCACCGGAAAAGAAGATGCCAACCTTCACCTTCAAGCATTCATCCAACTATGCTGCACCTTCGACATGCAAGGAGTCACTCAAGATCAAGTGAGAGCGAGGCTCTTTCCATTCTCTCTACTTGGGAGGGCACTTCAATAGTTTCATTCTCTACCGGCGGAGACAGTGCAAAGTTGGGATGCCTTGATGAAAGCTTTCATGACGGAGTTCTACTCGCCGGGCAAGACTCAAATTTTGCGCAACAAGATTGCTACATTCACGCAAGCCTCGACGGAGACTATTGCGGAAGCCTATGAGCGCTTCAACGACTACATCCGAGCCTTGCCACATCACAAGTTTCCAAAGGAGGATATAGTCCAGAAGTTCTACCAAGGCCTCATGACCGCATCAAGGGCAATCATCGACGCATCGGCCGGAGGATCCATTATTGAGCTCACTCCAACTCAAGCTCTCAAGCTATTCAAGAAGGTGGGGGATAATGATGTGTGGGCATCATCGGGACGGCTGCATCCTACACCGTCCGCGGGAGTTGCTAAAAGTGTTTTGCAAGTGGAGCGTGAAGAAATACTTGAAGGGAAGATTGATACACTATGAGGAGATTGGAGAAGATGGAGGTGGACAAGAAGGAAGCCCATGCTATTGATTTGAAGGCAGCCGAAGCAAGGTCCACATGTGAAGATTGTGGAGAGTACGGCCATGTCCGGAGGAAGCTAAAGTGCTCGAATACATGAGGAAAGGAGATTTGTCTCCACCGTCCTACTTTCGCTATGGGTAAGGTAGACCTCAATTTAATGCAAGCTCATCTCTTCAAAACTCGGTGCCTCTTCGTATACAATTGAAGGAGTTCATGGAGGAGCAATGCAAGATCAACAAGGACACCGTCGCTAAGTTCAAGTCTATGGACAAGATATTGGAGAACATTGATGGCAAGGTGACGGAGGTCACCAAGTGCTCAACATGATGAAGATGCTAGAGACACAAGTGACCCAGCTAGCCGGACACCTACCTAGTAATGAAGGAAGACTACCGGGGCAACCTCAAAATCCGGAGACAGCAAAAGCAATTCAAACTCGCTCGGGGAAGGAGACCGAAGATCCCGAACACCCGGCCAGAGCAAGGAAGCCTAAGCCAAGTGTTGAAGCCGAGATGACATCAAGAGAGAAGGCGCCTACTCCCACACCGGAAATAGTCACCCAAGAGCCGGAGTTTGAGTTGATCGATGAAGACGTAAAGATTCTTCCTCCGAGGCCACGTTACCGCAAAGGTAAAATTGATGAGCATTTCGAAAAATTTGTTGAAGTGGTTCGCAGATTGAACATCAATATGCCGCTCTTGGACGCTCTACAAGTTCCAACATACTCTCACTACTTTAAAGACATCCTTTTCAAACAAGCGTGAGATGCCGCCGCCAAATACCATCAAGATGACCGAAGAATGCAGCACGGCTATCGCCGACCAAGCTCCCGAGAAGAAGAGGGATCCGGGGTGTCCAACCATTCCGTGTTCCATTGGATCATGCATGTTCGAGAGAGCAATGTGTGACCTTGGTGCAAATGTGAGCTTCATGCCGAAGGCCGTGTACGAGCAGCTACGCTTACCGGAGCCGGAACCCACCGCCATGTGCCTAGAGCTAGCGGACAACTCCGTCCGCTATCATATGGGCATTGCCGAAGACGTACCCGTGAAGATTGGAGAACACCTAGTCCCCGTTGACTTTGTGATTCTTGATATGGGAGAAGGGACAAAGTCGCCACTCATCCTTGGGAGGCCGTTCCTCAAGACCGCAAGGGCAAACATCGATGTTGGCAAGGGAGAGATCAAGTTCGACATCAATGGCACCATGAGCGAGTTCAAGTTTCGTCCACGCTTTGAGGTATGCAATATGATCAATGTTAAATATATTCCACCTCACCGTCGTGACACCAAGGTGGAGCCAAAGAAGAAGGAAGCGAAGGAAACCAAAGAAGTTGTTGCATCCATCGAGACAAAAGCTCAACACCTGCTTATGAAGACCAAAAAGATGACTAAGCCGAAGAATAATCTTGCACCCAAGCCAAGGATTGTGCAAAAGTGGGTGCCCAAGACCGCAATGCCCACACCGAGCGTTGGTCCGAAGTGAAGAAAGGAAGAAGTCTAGCTATAGACTATAAACGAAGCGCTTTGCGGGAGGCAACCCATTCGTCTAGTCAAGAATAAGCTACCGGGAGGACAACCCGTTCGTCGAGTCAAGAATAAGCTACCGGGAGGACAACCCGCGAAGACCTTTTGAGTAAGTGAGTCATGAACTTTGCTACGCAAGACTTGGTAAACATTTGATAAATTGGTCGTTCGGTCGAACATTTAAATTAGAGTTGCTCGGTCATTTTGATTTTAATTCTTATTCCAAACCAATGTCTTGAGCCTTCCCATGATTTATTTGTTTAATCTTGAGAAACCCAAAACCATATTCCCATACCCATTTTGGCAACCGTCCTTTCCATGATAGCCGAACCAAGTTGATTATTGTGAAGACACGAGTAGAGCCAAGCGTTGTTCTTAATTCTTTAAATTCTTTGACGCATGCTAGGCTCACGCAACCTTAGTAATTTTCAGTTTTGTTTCCCTAGGATTAGGATTTTTCTAAGCCCCTTTTATTTTACTTTCTTTCAAAATATCTCCCTCATTTTAGCCAAAATTTAGAACCCAAACCCATGACCCACGATTGAACTCAGGAAAGTTCACTATCAATTCATGAAAGTGAGCAATACCGGTGCAACCAAGATTAATGTAGTCAAAAAAATATTTCTCGACTTACAAATGTTTATGATGCCTAAATTCTCCTCTAATTATTCATTCAAACTCATTGCTTGCTTTGGGTTGGTTTTACTTGTCATGATTAGAGGAGGATGTAAGCATGTAAACACACTTTGGAAGTGTTTATGATGATGATTATCACTAAATGACCAAGATTGAGTTCACGGGAAGAAATATTGTGCTCTCCACCTAACTTCACATGCAAGAGGAGGCAGCCATGCATGGTGGTACACTTATTTTGCAGGATTGAAAGCAACATTTGGAGTGGAGTTGAAGCAAAGGACAAAGGCATTAATCAAAGTGGAGAAAACAATGTGCAAGTGGACAACTTTGCTAAAGAATGAATGGTTCACAACATTTGGACGGTGGAAATCATATGGAGTTGCTGGACATTGATTAGGAATCCACTCACGAAGACGTGGGAGCAAGGACACGTGAAACAGGCCAAGGAGCACCCTAGGCCGGCCGGCCCCAAGCCCCTAGGCTAGCCGGCCTGGCCTCCATTTATGCCCCCTGGTGCTCATCTTTCACAGGTACACAGCTCATGCATTTCTAAACTCTTGTTCTTCAGTTCTACCACCTTGAAAACCAGCAGAGGCTCTGAATAATTTCGAGATTCAAAACCACCTCCAAAAATCTCCAAAAATTCACTACAATTCCTAGTTTGCTCCCCTCTTCGATATATTGTTTTTCCACCGGCGAGAAACCCCGGTGCGTTGGTTTTTTGTGATTGTGAAGCAAGGCACCATGAGAAGGGGCGTCGTCAATTTCCTCACCGGAAAGAGGACAAGGTCGACGGCGTCCAATGCGCCATCAGCGAGCTCTTCGTGGAGGCACTCCGTTGCGGAGTCACCGCGAAGCATGGAGGAAGACAACCCCATACAAAGGAGCGACATGCTGCTCCTTGGAGGGATGCAAGACCCACGAAGTTCCTCCATGTGGTTCACGTGGACGTACTGGTGCACCACCACCTCCTCCAACTAGACATTCCACAAGATCGACCGCACCACCGCCATACAAGCCAAAAATTTCAGAATATGTGTTTGTGATTTTATCGGAGGAAGAAGAAGCAAGGCTCAAGAATTTGAAGGGAAGAGTGAAAGCAAACACTAACTTTGACAATGATGCACTCCATAGGTTGGGATTCTACGGTGACATATATGGGCTATTGGACAACCTCGGATGGAGACAATTTTTCGATGGTGTTCCGGTGGATGTGCATGCAGAAATTGCTTTGGAGATCATGATGACCATGAGAGTTGTGACAAGAAAAATTGATGAGCAAGAAGTGTCATGCATTAAATTTAGGTTGATGAATGAAGAAAAGTCCATCACCTTTGAAGGAATTGGAAGCTTACTTGGTTTCAATGGTGATGCACCGGAAAGAGCTGAAGTCGAAGAAGGAGGAATAGATAAATTTTGGAAGAAAATTGCGAGGGATGACAACCGCCAAAGGAAGAACATAAGCAATGTCATACTTCAAATATTTCATTCTTGGATGAGCAGGAGAATTTTTGGACAGATGAGAGAGTCCAAAGTAACCGATATGGAGTTAAATTATTTATACTCCGCATTGGTGAAAAAGCAAGCAATTGATCCTACCTACATCATGATTGATAGGTGGGTATGTGAAGCAACATCCGGCTCCGGAGAGATCGACTTGGGTTGTTATCTCTCCATGATAGCAATTGCATTGAACCCAAGATTGGAGACAAACTCGGCATTCTTCATGAAAGGGGCCGATTTTGGAATTGAAGCTATGAGGCAAGGACACTACATCGGAGGAGATAAGAATGGCTACAAAATTGCAAATACAAGTATTTATCTCCCCGATGCAAGATTGAAGTTATTTGGAAGAGGAAGAGTTGATTGGTTGGATGAAAAGATATTGGTCAAGGCTAAAAAGAATAAAAGAGGGAAGCATGTTGGAGAGTCATCGGCTCCGGTTGTAGAAGAAGTGGGAGAAGAATTGCCTCCGGCTAGTTCCTCTTATTGGACTATGGAATTTCAAAATGCACCAAGTGGAGAAGGACCTCTGGAAGGATGGGGGCAACAATGGGGACATGCACCAGCTCAAGCATGGGGGTATGGAGCGTCGGTGCCACCACCGATGTATCCATCGCCGCCTACATATAGCAGTTATGGCTACCCACCGCCGCCACATGAAGGAGTGTTCCCGGATCCATCCTTTGGAACTCAATTTGCACATCTCCAACAACCAGAAAGAAGCACATGGACAATTGGAGCCTACGCTGATAGGAACTTGGAGGACATTAATGCCATCCGGAGGCATATGGACCGACTCGGAGATGAAACCGCGGGGATTGCATACCAAATGGGACTTCTAGGATTGGCGCCGCCGGAACATTTTGATGGAGGAGCTTCTCAAGTGTATTATGACCAAGGGTATAACACAAGACAGCCGCCAAGACAAGAGGAGTGACCGACAAGGACCAAGAATAAATTGCTCGCACGTGTGGTTTGAGGTTTTTCCCTTTCTTTTATTTATTTTCAGCGTGTGTGCAAGCTTGTATGCGTAGCAATTTTCTGTTTTTATTTACTTTCAGCATGTGTGTTAGTGTGTCATTTTGTTTATCATCACCATGATCACTATATATATCACCGATGCTTTCATGATATAATTACTAGTGATGATAGAAAGTTTATGTCATGTTGAAATGTGATGATCGTTGCCGCTTTGTCTAATTTTGCGCTTGGCTTATGCATGATTGAACTAATGCTCTCCCTAACACGATCTGAAAATTTATCTAAATACCGGCTCAATCTTTTGTGGAGGTTATGATAATTTTAGACCCATATTTATTATTCTTGCTCTCTCTTTTAAACTTGTCAAAGGATGTTTAATTGCTAAATTTAATTAAAGCTAGCCTTGTCATTAATACCTTTTGCAATTGCTCTACCTATCCAAAGCCTAAATGACATATCATGTTGAACCATAGTTTAAGATTTATTTTCAAGTGAATTGATTCAGGATTTATCTTCTCTGGTACGAGACTAAGAAGCTAACCATTCCGTTTTGCGTACCTTCTTTTTGCTAGCCTATCTAACCATGCATTGTGAATTTCTACACCGGAAACTTCACAAACTTCACTGGATATCCACCTTAAACCCAAACTATCTTTTTGTGAAATACCTCCTTGACCACAACCCAATTTGAGTTTGGATCATTATCTTGAGGAAATTCTGAAGAATCAAGAGCTTGATACAAGGAACATCTATTTGGGAGGCATCAAAGAGCGCGTACAAGAAAAATTAGAAGAAACGGAGGACCACAACAAGTGGGCCGGCCGGTCTCATCACCATGAGCCGACCGACCTACCCCCTTCTCCTCCGATGGCTTCATTATTCGACGAGAAGATACTCCCTGAAGATTACGACTATTTTCCAAAAGATTGAGATGGATACTTACTCTAGCATTAGCCGCCACTTCTATGCTCTAGGACAAGCAATCGTTTAAGCATGGGGGGAGAGGCTGAGTAAGTATTAATGTTGCTAAGAAGTTCTAAGGAGCATAAGAAAAAAATGAAAGAAAAGAAAAAATTATATGTTGAAAAAAAGAAAGAAAAGAAAAGAAAAAAGTGTGAAAATAAATGCTCCTTAGTTCTTTTTGCTTCATTAAATTCCATAGTGCCTTAAAGATTATTCCATACTCAAATATTCCAACCATGTGCAATCTGATAACGAGGACTTCATTTGTGCCTCGGGATCAACCTTTGCCATTTGCACATGTCCACTATCTAAAAGCGTGTGTTCCATTTCCCCCTCTCCACAAAATCGATTATTTTCCAATGGTCTTTTTGACGAGTCTCGGTAAATCCATGAGAAGTATTTCTTGTTTTGATAATATCTTGATTATAATATCTTTTGTTAGGACTAACCTTTCCTATAGCTCCAGATAAAGCCCTACACATACATGAGAGAATGGAAGGTAAAGAGAGTTATAGCAAAGTTCGAGAGACAAGATGAGCTGAGAGTTTCCATGAGGTTTAAACTATTGACTTTGGTTTGGCAATGCTTTTGAAACTTACTTCTTAATCCCTGAGATTTGTTTAAACTAGAGAGCATGTGTTTAACTTTTTGTGGGGAACACTTAATTCATATCTACGCTCCATATTGGAAAGAGATGGTTACAATTTGAAGAATCAATTGCAAAATATTTTGTGGGGAACACTTAATTTATATCTACTCTTGTTTGATTTACTTCAAAAACATCTATTAATCAGAGGCATTCCCGTTTGAATCATTCTAAAAAAATTCCTTGACCTTCATAGCAAATGAGTGACTTGACAAAAGCCCATCACGTAGCTTCATAGGACCACTGAAGTTACAGTCTAGTACTATACACAACATCGAGCAACCATACATGGACTGTCGAAAAACACATGCTATTGTGACTTCAGATCATTTTTGCCACTACTTTCTAAGCCTTCCTAGCTCCTTCACCATCTGCTAATGCTCCATAGAAAGACTCCTTCACCAAAGCTTCAGGCCATTATTTGCGCCATTGTCAGGCATCTGCAGAAAGACTCAAATTCTAACTATTTCTGAAAAAAATCGAAGAATGGAGTTGGCAGTTGGGACTGACCTCTGGTAAGGAGGAGTAGGTTAGCGGCTTGCCGGGGTCAAGGAAGACGGCGGTGGCAACGACAGGACGCACGACGAGTTCAGAGAGGACGAGGGCGGCGGTGAGGGGAAGGGCTAGCCGGGAGGTCGACGGGGAAGTCGGCGGCGATGCTGTGAGGCGGCGGTGGGGGCGTCGTGACCTTCGGCAATCGAACGAGCCCTCCCATGTTGGCCACCGCCCGCCGACAATCGAACGGAGAACTGATTGAGGGGGAAGAAACCACCGGCAATCGAACGAGCCCTCCCATGGCAGCAGCCGCCGGTCGACAAACGAGTGAAGAACAGAACGAGAGGGAAGAAACCCTATTCATCAAACTATAGTCCACTCAATCATCCCTACAACTATATTACTCAATACATTATTCGTACCATTATAGATTTACTATTCTACCATTGATCAAATAAAAAAATGTCGCACCCATTTACGAAGTAAATCAGAATGCTACTATATCTGAACCCAAGAAGTCTTTACACACATATAGCTCTAGAAATGATTACCAAAGAAAGAAAACAGTGCTCGATACATAAAACATCACAAGTCTTACATCACAGGCATTACATTTATTATTTAGTTCATCAAAGTAGCGGAAGAGTAAGCGTCTGAATCCAATAAGCCTCCACAGGGACTCTGACTGGGGAATGCACTGCCTAGAAGTCCGAGAACTCCTCGAGGAAGACAAAAGCATCCACAGGTGGTTCATCTAGGTACCCATCCGGGATTTTGTTGATATGAAGCAAGTGTAAGTAAACCATCTTACTTAGCAAGCATAACATGATTAAATGAGGCTCAAAAGGCTTGACACGGTTTAACTGCGGTTAGCACTTTTAGTTTATTGAGTTTAGAATTAACCTGAATTGCTAGAATTATATTACAACCCGGTTGTAACCCACATTATGAAAGCATGTGAAATATTATAAGTAACCAACATCATCATTAACCATTCATTCAGGAAACAAGGAACTGCTCAAAAAGGATCCAAGCCGCTCTTGACCATGAACACGACTGTTATAACAGTTTTACACTCTGCAGAAGTTGTACACTTTCACCACCGGTTGCAACACTCTTTTGCCATAGGCAATGCAATCACAAAACGAGCACAGGGTATCACTATGGGACCTTTCAACTGACACCCTAACAAGTTAGTGGCCACTATGGTTTCCTGACAGGCGCATGGACACCTCCAGGCTCCAGCCAAAACATCACAAAAATCCATCACACAAACCCCAACGAGACTGACCGAGCTCCACACTTAAACCTGGCAGCCCCATTTGCGCCTTTTGGTAACCACTAAGCAAGCTAGAGCCGTACAACATACGTAGTCAAGACCAGAGCCATGTGATTCTTGTGGTTGTATGGTTTTCCTGGGTGGCCACTTTAAGAACGGAACCTTAAGAAGAGACGCTGTTGGCGGTTCTTAATGATGAATTATTATTGCCAATAAAAACATGAAAAATGATAAAAACAAATAGACATAGGGTTAATTACTAATGAATTCCATGAGTTTTGGTGCATATGTGATCACAGAAACAAAGTGGCAAAAGAAGAGATAAAGTGGGCCCAGGGCCAGGTCGCCCGACCTCCCATGGTCGGCCGACCTGGGCCCAGGCCCAGTGAGGTCCATCAAAGCCCATCAACAGAAGCACACTCAGGAGTGATCAGAAACGTTGAGATCAAGTCGGTGGGAATAAAGAGATGGGATTGGGCCATGTGGCAATCACTTGGATCCATAGGCCACATCCCTGTCTTAACTTACACATCTTTGACATTACCCACCGGAAACCGACTACGGGGCCCACAGGAGAGTGACCCTGACAGAGTGGGGCCGAGGGGCCACAGCCCTGGGTCGGCCGACCTGGCCGCGCGACCATTTCGCCACCGCCTTCACGAGCAACTGTCAACCGCCTCCAGGAGCCCATCTGTACCGTGGATCATCTACGTCGATGAATCTGATGGTCGGCCGATCCCCCCTAGTCGGCCGACCTAGGCCCAACTCCGGACCACCTCAACCTCTGCAAACCGACTCCAAACCGCCTCTCCAAGCTATAAATAGCTGGACTCGGGGCAGGGCTAAGCATCATCAAGATGAAGTGAAGATCCAAGGCGAAGCCCTCCTCATATCCAGAGTAGAAATAGGGAGAGAGTGAGGGAGAGTCTGGAGGAGTCCCGGCGTGTCGGCGACCCTCCACCTGTACCTCGACGGATGCGAGCTACTCAGTAAGTATCCGGGATTCAACTAGTATTCAAGTCTAAGTTATAGAAAAGCTGAGTTCTCTATTGTGCTTGTGGGTTCGTTCCTTTATTCATAAAGTATTCTAATCTCTGATCAAGGTTAGGATAGCCGATATTATCTTAGGCGTGGTGCTTAGGTATATATCTTCCCTCGTTTGCCTCGTAGCCCCATGGATTAGAAGAGCTAGGCGGCAGGTGGTGACAGCCCTGTCCGTCCTTTGTAATCCTCCACGTTTGGGTACGGCGTAGAGCTGTTGGCAGGCAATTTCTTAGAGGTCTAGGATACCCCGGTGCCCAAAGCAAGCATAGGAGAATTCCCTTTGATATTCAGCCTTAGTGCTAAGTTATCCTCTCTACCCAGCCTTTATATAAACTCGATCGATCCGGTCAACTTTAGTGATTAGACAGTGCCTTTACGTTCCCCGTGGATTCGATACCTGGTTTACTCACGGGTGAAAGCTACTACGACAGCCGTGCGCTTGCGGACTTTCTGTTTGCCACCGCTGGTGTCAACAAGCTTTCTGGCGCCGTTGCCGGGAAACGGTAGCTGTTGTCTAAGATCTAAGGTTGCCCGTATATCCTTTATTTTATACTTCATTTATTTTTGTTTTCAATCATGAATTCCACCCAAATTTTTGAGTTCTCTGCTCCAAAGGGCGAATTATTGGAGCCGCACCCCTCGTCAAATCCTATTTTAGCCGATAGCTATAAACTTCGCCCTACCTTCATAGCTATGGTCCAGGACATATCCTTCTCTGGAGGTGATGGTGAAAACCTGTACCATCACTTGCACGAATTCGAGTTGCTTTGCTCGTGTCTGGTTATATCAGGCATGACACAGGTGACGATTAGATGGAAGCTCTTCCCATTCTCTCTCAAAGAGAGAGCAAGGAAGTGGTATGACCATACCGTTGGGCTAACGAACGGTGAATGGGAAAAGTTATGGGACAAGTTTTGTCTTGAATACTTTCCTGTTCACCGGATTTGTGCACTTCGGAAGGAGATCATTAACTTCCAGCAACGAGAGAAGGAAACAATCGCCAAAGCATGGGACCGATTCCAGGACTCATGTCTAACCGGAACGGATCTAGGCTTCCCAGACTATATGCTCATGCAGCATTTTCGGTCTGGGTTGAATAGTGAAGATGCCCGGTACATAGACATAGCAGCCGGGGGCTCATTCCTACACATAACCCCAACCAGAGCAAAAGAAGTCCTAGCGGCCATTCGAAAGAACTCTCCTGCTGACGCGACCGAGACTGAGCAAGAAGACTCCCAGATAGAACCCATAGACTTGCCCAGTCCAGCTCCTGAGACCCCATCCGTTGAGGAAGAGGAAACTCAACCTCTCGGATTACCGTTTGAGTTCGAGGAAGATCTTTTTGAAGATTTTGGGAATACCTTGAACTACTCAATACAGAAGAAGCCTATGGTAAAGACCCCCTCCATTTACATGGAGAAAGAAATTCTGAACGAAACCGTGAGGGAACTTTTGTCCATCCTAAACACGGAATGGTCAAGTGAATCTGAGTTTTCTTCCGAAGTCATTCGGATTGACTCACCTTCGCAGATCATTCGAGGTTTCGTAAGCAAGGTAGCCGTAGACATCCTGTACAACCCGACTGTTGGGGCAAACATCATGTCCAGTTCTTTCGCGTATATCCTTGGACGTCGTAAAAAGCTGGCCCCAATATCAAAACTTCTTAGAACACCCTTAGGTCGTATTCTCAAGAGTCTCGTCCTAGTACGAGATTTTCTCCTCCTTCACCACGGGATTAAGATGGCTCTGGACTTTTACATCTTTGAGACATCAGATTTTGACCTCCTTATAGGACATCCTATCGAGGGCCTTCTACAGGATGTAACCTCGGAAGGAAACCTCCTAGCCAAAGTAGGAAGGAATCTTCTCACTATACCGTTAGCTAGGGTTAAGAACTCCATAGTTGAACCTTTGGTAGAACCTAACCCAGCTGAGGAAGTGAAATCCCTACAACCTAGTGACCCATTTGAGTCATTCCTCGAAGAGAATGTTCACGACTTTATAGAGGAAGAGGATGACGCTTCTGAGCCACTTGAAACTGAGGAGCTACCTAAGACGCACGTAGAACTAAAACCCTTGCCCGCTGGCCTTCGCTATGTCTTTCTAAATGAGGACAGGGATGCCCCTGTCATCATTAGCGACAAGCTATCGCAGGACGAGAGTGATAGACTCGTAAAAGTGCTTGAGAAACACCACTCGGCGTTCAGGTACTTCCTCAAGGACTTGAAGGGAGTAAGCCCTGCACTCTGTACCCATCGCATTCCCATAGATCCAGTTTCTACACCTTCTAGGAAGCCTCAGCGTAGGCTAAACAATGCGATGAGGGAAGTCATGAAGAAGGAAGTTCTGAAACTTCTGCACGCCGGGATCATCTATCCCATCCCTCATAGTGAATGGGTCGGCCCTGTCCAAGTAGTATCCAAGAAGGGAGGCATGACCGTCATAAGTAACGAGAAAAACGAGCTGATCCCGCAGCGTACCGTTACTGGGTGGCGGATGTGCATTGATTACCGCCGACTCAACAAGGCGACAAAGAAGGATCACTTCCTGCTCTCCTTCATCGATGAGATGTTGGAGAGACTCACGAACCACTCCTTCTTTTGTTTTCTTGATGGGTATTCCAGCTATCACCAGATTCCCATCCACCCCGATGATCAAGAAAAGACCACCTTCACTTGCCCCTATGGAACATATGCATATCGTAGGATGTCATTCGGGTTATGCAATGTGCCAGCATCGTTCCAAAGGTGCATGATGTCTATTTTCTCAGACATGATTGAAGAGATCATGGAAGTTTTCATGGATGCTTTTTCAGTCTATGGAAAGACTTTCGACCATTGTCTGCAGAACTTAGACAAGGTACTACAAAGATGCCGAGACAAGGACCTGGTGCTAAACTGGGAAAAGTGCCATTTCATGGTCCGAGAGGGAATAGTGTTGGGACACTTGGTGTCCGAAAGGGGAATAGAGGTGGATAGAGCGAAAATTGAAGTCATAGAAAAGCTTCCACCTCCTACCAATGTTAAGGGGATCCGTAGCTTCCTAGGCCATGCGGGGTTTTACCGACGTTTTATCAGAGATTTTTCTCAGATAGCCAGGCCCCTCACTAGCCTTTTAGCCAAGGATGTACCTTTCGATTTTGATGATGAGTGTTTACATGCTTTCACCATTTTAAAGAACGCTCTCATCTCAGCGCCAGTCATTCAACCCCCTGACTGGACGCTACCTTTTGAGATTATGTGTGATGCCAGTGATTATGCTGTTGGTGTTGTCCTTGGGCAAACCAAAAATAAGAACCATCATGCTATCTCGTATGCTAGTAAAACTTTGATAGGAGCTCAACTTAACTATGCTACCACTGAAAAAGAGCTCTTGGCAATAGTTTTTGTTATAGACAAGTTTAGATCTTACTTGGCAGGAGCTAAGGTGATTGTCTACACCGATCATGCTGCCTTGAAATATCTGCTTACCAAGAAAGATGCTAAACCACGCCTTATCCAATGGATTCTCTTACTCCAAGAATTTGATTTGGAAATTAAAGATAAAAAAGGAGTAGAGAATTCAGTAGCAGATCATTTGTCGCGTATGCAGTTTACTGACATGCAGGATCTACCGATAAATGATTTCCTATGCGACGACACCCTACTCAAGGTGACTGCCTCCGACCCCTAGTATGCAAATATTGTGAACTTTATGGTTGCAGGATATGTACCGCCAGGGGAGAACAAGAGAAGGCTAATCTACGAGAGTAGACTCCATCTATATGATGAACCATACCTGTACAGGGTATGTTCAGATGGCATGCTCAGGCGATGTGTACCAACAAATGAAGCAAGAAAGATCCTTGAGCACTACCATGCAGCCCCATATGGAGGTCACTACAGGGCGTTCAGGACAAGATCGAAGATCTGGCAGAGTGGATTCTACTGGCCCACAATGTATGAGGATACAAAGGAATTCATTCGACGATGCCAGCAGTGCCAGAAACATGGAGGGATCACCGCAAGAGATGCAATGCCACTCACAAACAACTTATAAGTTTAGCTGTTTAATGTGTGGGGCATTGATTTCATGGGACCCTTTGTCAAATCCTATGACAGTGAGTACATCCTGGTGGCAGTGGACTATATCTCGAAGTGGGTTGAAGCAATGCCATGTCGAGCCGCTGACTCCAAACACGCGAAAGATGTTCCATGAGATCATCTTTCCACATTTTTGGAACCCCCAGGATGGTGATCAGTGATGGAGGGTCACATTTCATCGACAAGACCTTCCGAAATTTCTGGCAGAACTGGGGGCAAAGCACAACATAGCTACGCCGTACCACCCCCAGACAAGCGGTCAAGCAGAAACATCGAACAAGTAGATCAAGAACATTCTGCAGAAGACCATGACAGAAATGGGCGAAGGATGGAAGAGCAAGTTACCAGATGCTCTATGGGCTTACCGAACGGCATACAAAACGCCAATCGGAATGTCCCCATATCAGCTGGTTTATGGCAAGACTTGCCATCTATCGGTTGAGCTAGAGCATCGGGCGCACTGGGCCATAAGAAAGTGGAACATGGATTTGCCAGCAGCCCAGCAGATGAGAAGAATGCAACTATCAGAGCTGGAAGAGTGGACAGACAAAGTGTACCACAGTGCCGGAATCTACAGGGACAGAACCAAGAGATGGCACGACAAGAGGATCAAGGTGAAGGAGTTCCACCCCGGGGATAAGGTATTTACTCTTTAATTCCAGGGTGAAGCTCTTTGGACATGGAAAACTTTGGAGCAAATGGGAAGGACCATTTGTTGTGGTGGAGACTTCGTCGCACGGGGCAATCACACTCCAAGATGATGAAGGTAACCTCTTCAAGGTAAATGGTCAACGTTTAAAAGTTTTCCTTGAACCTGATAAAGTAGATGAGGAATTTGATGTGATCAATTTGGTCATGGATGATTCCCATTTATAATTACACCTTATGCTAAATCCTTAACCCCTAGAGCCTGAATGCACACATTTTGGGGTTTAGTGGACCTGTCACGTAGTGCACAAAGAAGGAAAAGGCGACCGGGCTCAAGGCCAGGTCGGCCGACCTCACCAGGTCGGCCAACGTGCCATTGAGCCCGATCAGCCCTATCTTTTGCCAACGTTCTACTCTAATGTCTCTGAAGCCGTTCTGCGGTGGATGAGCGATTCAACCTCTGATGGATCCGAGAAGAGGGTTAGCCTTTCTTTAAATTTTCACCCATCCTCTTCTTCCCTCTCATCTGAGTTCTTTCTCGCCCCCATTCTAAAACCACCAAACCACACCTTCCAAATCCCCAACAATGGCCGAAAAGAGCCACCCCAAATCCCGATCGACCTTCGATCTGGAAGGAGAGCCCACTCCGGCCAATCAACTAGTGCCCATCAATCTGGAGCAGACCATGGCTGAGGTCGTCTCCCCACTGGCCAGCCTCCCACCAGAGGAGGACACGAGAGGGCGCACCAGGGGGTCGGCCGACGTCCTTGGTCGGCCGATCGGCCCTGGTGGCCCCTCGCGGTCTCGCTCGGCGGTGCGGTCTCAATCTCCGAGGAGGACCCAGAGGCGTGATGCACGGGCATCAAGCCCGTACAGAAGGCCAACGATGGGGCAATTAACTCCAAAGAAGGCGCCGGCGGCCGCTCCGATCAAGGGGGATAGACTCCCCACGCTTCAACCAGGGGAGAAGTTGAAGGAAGTGGTCAAAAACAAGTGGGAGGACGTCATGGCGTCCCATTATACGTCCGATGTGTCCATCTACTCGCCTGCTAGCACCCAGGAGCCACGTTTCCGGATCTTCGGGGAAAGGAAACTCAGAGGTGGCTACGGAAAGGGGCTGTTCCCTCCCCTCACACCTGAGGAGAGGAAGGAGTTGGAGGAGTCGATGGAATCATCACCCGCCAGCAAGATCAAGAGGCACATCAAGCCTCCTCCAATTCGCAGGCCTGGGGGCCATTATGAGAGTGATGATGAGAAGGCCCCCAAGGCTCCCTCCAATGCTGAGTTGCTAGAGTTGATTAATCAACTTGGTCGCGACTATGCAAAGTTGGAGAAGAAGTTCGCCGAAGAGCGACTTGAGCGCATTAACCTTCAAGACGACTTTGATATGTTGCGTAGATCAACAGTCGTGAAGCTTAAGCGCTATGCCAAAGCTGCAGGGGATGAGAATCTAATGCACCATAGGCACCCTAGGCTTTGGTTTATGATAGGCACATTAGTCTCTTTCCCTTCATTCAATTGTTTCATTTATTTTATTTTTTATCATGTAATGTGCCTCTGAGTTATGAATAAAATAAAATATTTAGTGTATTAGGATTGTGTCTTTTTGTTTTCACTTGTTTTGAATAAAAAGGTACAAGTGTGGGGGAGACTCGCAATGGGAAACAAAGTGATCCAACGCGAAACAGAGCATATCAGAACGCAACAGAACAGCACACGAAAGGGATGAACCAGAGAGGTCGCCCCCAGGTCGCCCGACCTATCCAGATCGATCGACCTGGTCTAGGTCCCACCTGGCCTCCGCTTCTTCCTGCACGCTGGT
>CM014273.1:21785615-21808658 GCA_004135705.1 Alloteropsis semialata | reverse complement strand
TCCGATGTTCAGCTTTAGTGATTAGACAAGTCCTTTACGTTCCCCGTGGATTCGATACCTGGTTTACTCACGGGTGAAAGCTACTACGACAGCCGTGCGCTTGCGGACTTTCTGTTTGCCACCGCTAGTGTCAACAGACGCTTAGAGCAATCCAAACACATGCTCAAGCTCCCTAAACCAAGTTGCTAAAAAGCATATTTTAATAAGGTTCCTAGTATACCATTAGTCAGGATTATTATTTCATAACGAACATTAGCGGTTGGCAAGCATAGCACAACTAACATATCTACCCAAATGCAAAACCCAGGGTAAACAAGGAATATGGTAATAAACAAAACTAGTCATCCCTAGGGTTTAACAAATTTAGACACATGCATGAATGAATATCATGATTAAAAGGTGAATAGGTATCAAGGACGAATCATGTTACACTTGCCTTCCTCAAAGTACTGTTGCTGACCGGGGTCTTCAAATTCTTGATCAACACCGGCCTCGTACTGCTCGCAATCTATACATGCATTCCAATCACCACACATACATCCATCACAAGCCAGTACATGCAAACAAATATAATTCTATTAGAACAGTACACCATACGGCATAAACAGAAGCAAAAAGCTATTCTACGCATTTCTACGAACTACATGAACACGAGAAGTACTCTAATCGGATTTACAGTGATTAAATTACACTAAAAACAAGATCTAGGGCTATCCTGCAGTAAACCAGGGACCTAAACATGATTAACCCTAGTTCTTAGGGGGTAGCAAGGAAGTTTTTCTGAACTACAGAAGGGATGGCGGGTTTATTACTGAATCTTCCAGGGACTCTTTAGGTTAAAGATCGAAGGGGTATCTGTGATCTATTTTGGGCCGCTGGATGAACAACGGGCGGTGGATGAGGGATCTACTTGTTCTGATCGGCAAAAAAAAAAGGAGGGGGAGGGCGACGCTGTCTGTCGCAGGACGCCGGAACCGAGACCCACGGCGGCGCCCCATGTCGAGCTCGCTGGAGATCAGGACCCCCAGGGCTATGGGCCATGGATTCGCGCGTGGTTTGGACCAAGAGAGAGAGGACGATGAAGGGAACTCATTCAGGCGATCAATTTTGGGCAGAGAGGTAGCAAATTCGATGTGCCTCGGGGACGGGCGGACTAGTTGGACGGCTGGCATGGGAATCAGGGCTGTGACCTTGGCGCTGCTGTCCTGGCGTCAAGGGTGGCATTCTGGTGTGCCTGTGCAGCCATGGAAAAGAGAGGAAAGGAGAGGTGAGGGAGAGCTCGGGCAGCAGCAGAACAAGGGCGACGGCGCCTTTACCTCGCTCTACTGCTCCGGCGATGGAATCCAGCGGCCACGGGGACTGGTGGTAAGCATAATTTGATCAGGGCAGGGAAGGAGAAGGGATGCGGTTGTTCTTGTGGAGGAGAAGGGGGGCTCGACGCAGACAGAGAGAGGGGTGAATGGAGAAAGGGGCAAAGGGAGGGGCGACGGTTCCCTGCGGTTCTGCGTGAGGTGGAGAGAAGGGTGACGGTTCTGGGGTGCGTGCATGGACAGGGAGGGGCAACCACGCCTTCTGATGCACTCATGAGGGAGGAGGGGGGTGTCGGCCTGGGCTTGGGTTGGTTTGGGCCCAAGGGAGAGAGTTCGGTTGGGCCCAGGGAGAAAAGAAAGAGAGGATGGGCCTGCAAGAAAGAAAGAAAGAAGGGAGGGAAAAACAGGCCGGGCCGGGTTTGGTCGACGGGGTTTGGGCCTTGGAAAGAAAGGAGCAGGCCCGAGTTTTTGGGTCGGGTAGGGTTTTATGTCTAGGTTGGACCCGGGTTTTGGTTAGGGTTTTCGAGCTCCGGGTTTTGGCACTAGGTTCTCGGACTCTAGGTCTTTAGGGTTTTGGGCCCTTGGGCTTAGCACACAAAAGCAGACATACATTAAGACAATGCACCGGCATGAAATGCACACAAACAAGTTCCTAGAAATGCACACAAACAAGTTCCTATACTTATAGTTGATTTTAATTACAAAATGGTTTTATATTTACCTAATTGTTTTGAGAATGCACACACAAGAACTTAGCAATTTAATTACTATATTAGAAAAGGAATTTTTAGGGTTTTACAAAAAATTTTGAAAAGACAATTTTTCCACCTATTATTTTTGGGGCTGGTCCCACCAATTTTAGTGCCTCTCTGTGCCTTTGGTCCCACCAACTAGTGACTCATTCAGGAGGCACTAAGTGCCTCTCAGTGCCATTATTTTCAGTGCCTCTCAGTGCTTATCACTTCACAGCCGTCGGATCGAGCAACGTGAGCCATCCATTCTTCCTCCAACCATTGTAAAATTGCTTAGTGGTTGTTAGTGCCTCTTAGTACCTCTCAGTGCCTCCCACAAATATTATTTTTCGCTAATTGTAACACTTTAAGGGCAGTATAGTCATTGTGCAGCTCCACCCTCCCCCATCCACGCCCGAACCCCACACTGCAGGGGGTTTCTTGGGATCACGGCCGTCGCCTCTGCCCGCACTCGTCCTCCCTCGTGCAGCACCACTGCGCCATCGCTGCCTCGCTCGCCTGCGCCACCTGCCGCTTGTCGTCGCGCTCGCACCAGCTCATCGGTCGCTGCCGCCTCGCCTCCCGCTTGTCGTCGCGTCGCGCCACCCGCTCATCGGTCGCTGTCGCCTCGCCTCTCCCGCGTCAGGCCGCCACCCACCAACCCTAGTGCGCCACTGCCCCAGGTCGCCGCCGGCGCCCTGCTATCAGACGCCGCCGTCCTGACCTCGTCGTCGCTCCTTTCCCTCGCCCCAGCCAACACCGCTGACACACCTCGCTGCACTCAGCCGTCGACTCCCTCAACTATGGAGGAAGGAGATGCAATGGCTGGTGCCGGCGCTCAAGGGAACCTTGATTCACAGGTTTGGATCATCTTCCTTTGATCTCATCGTGTATTTAGTATTGGCGAGACCACATTTGTAGAATGAAAATGATAGTTGATACGACAAGGCTGTATATGTTCAAATTTCTCTAATTTGTTCTATGGATCTGTTTTTAATTTGCTTAATGTTGTTAATTGATGCAGCAGGAAACGACGGATCTTGAGTCATTGCTGGAGTATAATGAGATTGTTAGGAAGATGTTCGGTAATGAAGGAGAAAGATTTGAGTTTTATAACCAATATGCTCTTGGTAAAGGATTTAGTGTGAGAAAAAGCTATGTCGAGTGGGACATTGGCCACAATGAGAAGACCCTTCGGAAGTTTGTTTGCAGTCGTGAAGGTTACCGTGAAGAGAAGCACATGAAGATGGATATTAAGAAGCGGAAGCCACGAAGTATAACTCATGTTGGATGCCGTGCAAAATTGGTGATTGCACGAGATGGGAACACTGGGCAGTGGTATGTCAAGGATTTCAATGATGAACACAACCATCCCCTGGCGGCAGCTGGCCTTGCTTATCTTCTGCGTTAACATAGAAGAATCACCGATGAGCAGAAAGCTGATATTGTCGAGATGGAGATTTCTGGGATCCGCAAACACCAAATAATGGATATTATGGAAATGCAGTACGGTGGGTATGATAAGGTTGTCTATAAAAGAAGGGACATGTATAATTTCTGCTATCGCAACAAGCAGGAGTCAATAGCTGTTGGTGATGCTCAAACAGTCATCAGTCACCTGACAGAACGTCAAAATAGAGACCCTGATTTCTTTTTCAGGTACATGGTCGATAATGAAGGACACCTGCAGGGACTGTTCTGGTGTGATTCTCAATGTCTGCTTGATTATGCAGCATTTGGTGATGTCGTCGTATTTGATAGCACCTACAAAACAAATAGGTACAACCTGCCCCTTGTTCCTTTTGTTGGGTTGAATCATCTTTGAAACATAGTGGTTTTTGGATGTCAAATTATTGCTCTGAGAATATTGAGTCATATGTGTTGTTGTTGAGAACATTTACTAACGTTAATATTCAGAAGCGTCCAATTTCCGTGATCACATATGGATGCCTTTCTATGGAGAGAGCAATCAAGGTGGTGTGGCCGGATTCCTCGCATAGGCTATGCGGATGGCATATTGAGCAGAACCTAGCGCGTAATGTTAAGAATGAGTATGTGAAGGATTCATTCAGGGTTTTTATGTATGATTGTTGCTCCATAGAAGAGATTGAGAGGAAATGGCAGACATTCCTTGTTAAGAATGAAGTAACAAATATGGACTCATGGCTGTATCAGATGTATGAGGTGAGGGAAAAATGGTGTGCTGCGTATCATGCTAAAAAGTGCTACTTAGGATTGAGGAGCAACCAACAGAGTGAGAGCCTGAACTCTAAGCTTCAGATGAATCTAGATTGTAAAATGACACTGTTGGACTTGGTACAGCATTATGAGCACTGCCTTACAACGGTGTGTAGAATTGAGGCAGATATGGACACTAATGCAACGCAATCAGAGCCATTCACCGAACCAGATGCTTCAATAATTGAGATAAATGCGAAGCAAAGGTTGACACCAGCAGTTTTTTTGCCACGGTGTAGTTTAGCATAGCAGCAGCCAACAAGTGTTTTCTGATTGAGATTCTAGATGGTGATGATACAAGTGAGTATGTTGTTGGCAGGACGGATAAAGCAGGCATCATGGTATATGTGAAATGCGAATTAAGTGAGGGAGGCAATCTGAAGGAAATTTCTTGTTCCTGTCATAAGTTACAATCTCTTGGAACCCCCTGCTCATACATCTTCTATGTATTGGGCCTTTGGGAAGAACGCAAGCTTCCAGATTGCTGTGTTTTGCAAAGATGGACAATGGAGGCAAAGAGTGCATTTCCGCCGATAAGAAAAAGCATCATGTTTGACTATTTCGAGTCCCTACTGCGGTGTCATGAGCTATGCAACATTAGTCACACTGCATCTTTCATGGCATTTCGTTCAACTGAAGCATATGAGCGGCTGAAAAGAGTTCTGTGTGACGAAGCTGGTGTGATCCCACCAAATGGAGGAGAGAACGGAGGCAAGTTATTTGGACCAGCGCTGCCACAAACCCGGATGGTGATTGTGAAGATTTCAGAGATGTCCTAGATCCCATGCAGGCGCCTGGTAGAGGGGCACCAAAGAAAAAGATGAAATCAACTTCAAAAATAGTATATCCAAGACCAAATGTACCCTGTGTAAGGGTGTGGGTCACAATCGGCGAACATGCTCCATGAGACAAGAGGTAGTTCAGAGTAATGTTCATCAAAGATAATAACTAGCCGCATGTGTAGTTATGACTAATGTTCCTCTTCATGTGTAGGAAACAAAGCTCCTTGAAGATGTGCTATATATGTGATTCGCGAGGGATGTGATTTGTGATCTTCAATGTTTAGAGGTAAATTGGTACTCATGTTTATAACTTCCTAGTTGCTACCATGCATTGTGAAGGTGATTATAAAAATTGATCTCATGTTTGCAGGTACGGGTGGACTTCCAGTACTGGTGACTAGGAAATTTGAAATGTGATCTCTGTCACTCTTTATATATGCATCTATGGTTCGAAGGCACACTTGTAATGCATATCCGCACCTGGATGTTTCATTGACAATTGACACAACACACTGTTGATACAGTACGGTGTGATCAACGTATCATTCTGTGCTTCTGTTTATGCCATATTATGTTATTTTTTCCCGTACCACCAATTGGATTGCATGGTTCCCATCAGGCAGCTTAGGGCCTCAGGCAATGACCACAGGGTCAATGTTAAGTCAGACAGTTGACACAATTTAAACATCTACGAATCAGTGCGCATTCCACCAAAGCCATGTTCCATTGACAATTGACACAACTCGAACACCGGACAGCTTCACAGGACTATATTTCATTGACTTGGCAGATTTCCGAACGAATCCATTATTTTCATGAATGACAGTCCGGATAGTACATCGTATCATACGGTGCTTATATGCAAGTCGAACTTGTCCAGCGGTACACAGGCATGGTCCGGTGAACTGTACGGTGAGTCACAGGATGCTATTTTGCTAGGAAGTTACAGTTCCACCTTCAACTAAGGCATGGTGGGCCGGCCACCGGACGACGCCTCTTTCGGCCCGTCGACGGTCCATGCATGAATCACGATGCCACCCTGCAACCCCGTCACATCTCGGTACTGTGCCGTTGGCGCGTGGAGCAGGGGGCCAGGCTGTGGGCTCGTCGCCTGGTGCACGCCTCCTATCGCATCGGAGGGTGCTGCTGCCACGGTCTGGCCACCTAGCCTCCATCCGCTCCCCTTGCGGTGCACTGGGTGCACTGGACTCCTCCCCCTCCCGGTGGGAGTAGATTTTTCCCTCCCCTCGCGTCCGCTTTGCCTTCTCCCTTAAGCTTCACCAAAAAAACTCCAGCTCATCCGTGCGCCGCCATCGCTTCGCTTCCTGGGCCGTCACCGCCCTCAAAAGCTTTGCCGCCTCGCCCGCTACTTCGCTTCCTCAAACCGGGGCGCTGTCTCCGAACAGACGTCCCGCTTGGAAACTAAACCGACAGAGCGCCCGCCCCTAAATGCCAACCGGTGCTACATGTATTCCCCTTGCACAGTGAAATAGGGCTTTCCAAGGCCACGCCCTCACCATTGCCACCTGAGATCTTGCGCTCCACCACCATTGTCGTCTGCCCTAGCGCTCCACCAGCCACTGTGGCTCGCCGGCCATCGCCCTGCTTCGCCACCGCGCTCCTTCTCACACGTGACCGCCACGTCTGACCTCGCACGCCGCTGCCATGCCCGTCCTTGCGCGACGACGACGACAAGGGCGATGGAGACGCTTCCGACCGAGGTGCTCCAAGAGATCACGGGCTCGTCGCTTCTTCGGCAAGGCATCCCCTGGACGATCTCGGCAGTCTCCGGGCCACCTGCTCGTGCTTGCGCATGGTTTGCGGCTCCGCGCACATTGGCCGGCGCATACCACTGTGGCGGGTTCTGGAGTGTGGCGGATGGCGACCCTACTATAGCGACGAGTTTTGCGCCACCCTCACCGCAAGCTTGTCCAGCGTGGACAACCCGGTGGCCTGCTTCCTCACCAGGATGTGGGTCGTCTTTATGGAGAACTGCGCCGCGCTCTCGCCGTCGTGCCGTCACGGCGGGGCATGATCTGGCAGCTTACGTGCTTGCCCTCTTGTTGTACAGCCCAACAGCGGAGCCGACGATGATGATGAGGCGAGGTGGCTGTTGAGGAAGATCGAGGGTGAGAAAGAGGGGGCGCCGGCGCCGGCAATGTTTCGGAACAAGAGATGTGCGCTATTTCGCCAACTCGCCATTCTGCTGGTGCAGCACGATGAGGTGCCGCCGGTGCATACCGTGGCGCGTCCGGTACCTCGCCATGAGGACGTTCATCACTGCGCAGGTGGCGGCTGTGGCGTGCGCACGAGATTTGTAGGATGGCAAGAATGGGCAAGGTTTTGCAGCGGGGAGTGTAGGATTCGCACCGAGTGCGCTACATTCTTCAAAAGTCTATGGTAGACTCTGGGATGAATGAATTTGTGTATCTTCAGAAGTTGTGATTTTGGACAACTATATATGTATCTGCTCATTTGGACAACTATATATATGCAAGTGGTGTCCTTACCTATATATAAAAGGGCAACTATATTTGGTCCCCTTTGTCCCTATATATGCATGTGGTCACACTTTTGAAATCTAGCACTGAGTACCTCAAATATATCAAAGAAGTTGAATGAAATTTAGTTGGAACTCAAAAGTTTGATGATGACCAAGTTTTCAGCAGTCACCGAACAGGTTACACAGGACAGACTCACCGGACTATATTTCATGGACTTGGCATATTTGCAGATGATAAGGTTCTATCCATTAATCACCATCTGTTGCTACACTGGGCTATATTTATAGTCCGGTGCAACAGTAATTTTATTCAGATGTCTGACAATGCCGAGACTTATTCTCTGGTGTAGTCTGTCAGGTGGTTTACTGGATCATCTGGCGAACGGAGTGCAGTCTCACTTGGGTCCGGAGGACAACAAAAAATCATAAACAGGTGATACTAGACTATGAACACACCAAATCGTTTGGTGATGAAGCATTAAAGTTGAATGATTCTTCTGCTTGAATCGCACTAGAATGCACTTGATTTGCTACACTGGTTTGATGTACTTCAAAAAACTCCATTAATCAGAAGCATTCTAGTTTGAATCATTCTAAAAAATTTCTTGACCATCATAGAAAATGAGTGACTTTAGAAAAGACCATCTACATAGCTTCAAAGGACAACTGAAGTTACAGTCTTGTACTATACATAGCATCATGCTACTATACATGGAGTGTCGAAACACATGCTATTTCGGCCTCCAATTGTGCACAAGTTTATAGTTTGGCACATGCCAGTTACATGAACGGCGACAAGGTCGCAGTGTTCATCACAAAAGGCGGGGACGAGCTGGGGTTGGTGACAGTGCTACATTAGTCCAGGTCCATGTTGGCGATGGTCTCATTGCAACACAGGTCACGCTCATCTAGGTCAATGGCGTTATCGGGTGCCAGGCGTGCCGGGTGGATGTACTGTCTTCCAGGATGCGGGGGTGGAGCAGGCAGCTCCAGGTCGGGTACCAACTCCAGGGATGGCATGCTGGGAGGGGTCTTCGGCAGCGGGATGGTCACCTGGGTGATGAGGTGCTCCTGCTGCCAGCACGCCAAGCCAACCTTACCCTTTTGATTGCACGGCCCGATGTCGAGGTAAAATGCGTCGTGGTCGGGCGACGGTGGCAGCAGCGGGTCGATGAACAGCTCCGGGGCATCCAGCGGCAGCTCTGGTGCAGCAGCTGGGGCGAGCACCAGGGGCTGGGCCGTCGGGGCGTGGAGGCCGATCACGTTCTTAGCAGAGGCTTCCACCTTTGGGTCATTGTCGGCGACCGCGGAGGCAAACCGCGGCAGGGTGCGGCCATCACACAGGCGCGCTGCGTCCTGAAGGGACAGGTTCCACGGTAGTCGTGGCCCTGGGCTGGCACACAGGATGTCGGTGGAGAAGGTGATGTTGCGCGCAGCACCAACCTCACAGACCTGTCGGAGAAACCTGACAGATGCCGAGCAGAGGTTCACCACGAGCATGCTCTGGTCTCCCATGGCATCGGTGCGGTACGGCTGCAGCGGGACCTTGAAGATGCCCTCGAATCCATCCAGCGCAGTAGTGTGGATCATTTAATAGGAGCGCTTGTGGAGTTGGACCCGAACTGAAGTGGGCTTAGTGAGCAGCGGGTGCGCGCGGACGTCGGAAAACATCACCTTGTCCTGCAGCCTTCTTGTTGGGATGGGCTTGATGTCGAGTAGAGTCCACGGGCGGCGACGCGCACCCTAAGCCGCGCCCAGCCCGTGAGCGCCCGGGCTGTACCCCGTCACATGGGCCAACGCGGCGTGGTGCATGGGGAGGACGGCGTTCCCATGCACACCCATAGCAGGGCCGGGAGCATTGCCGGCGCCAACCGCCACATGCACCGGCGCTGGGGGGAACCTGGCAGGGGCTACGGGTCGGCGCCATCCGAGTCAGAGTCAGAGTCGGTGTCGTCGAAGTCGATGACGTCGATGATGTCGATCTGTGTGAACGTGCCGAGGCTGCTGTGGTTCTTGATGAACTCCTCGAGCGGAATGTCGACAACACCTTCCGCCTTGACCATCATGAGCACGACAGAGAAGTCAGAGCCGTGGATGCAGACCGGGTCCAGCACGTGTGGGTTGGCGTAGGGGCCGGCCAAGAAGAAGATCCACTCCTGATTCCAGTGCTCGAATGGCTAGTTCTTGATAGCGACCGCGACGAACGCTTTATGGTCCAAGTGCAAGCGATTCAGCGTATCGTTGTAGCGCTCAAGGGTGATCACGTGCTCTTGCCCCAGGAACGGCTGCTGCTGCATGGCGTGCTCCCCCACAGCGTTGTTCTCGAACATAAGAAGCACAGCGCCATAGGAGGGGGGGGCAAGGGTTACCCGGGGGTTGCCGCCGTGAGCGATGAGTGTGTCCCTAACGTGCGCGAACGCTAGGTTGGAGAAGCGCGCCATCTGCACCGGGGGCATGAAGACGTCGGTGGAGTCCGGGCGTTGAGGGGCAAGGTCGTCGGCATTGGGGAGGGCATCGTCCTTGACCTCGTCCCTGTCATCACCCACATCTACCATCTCCACATCCGGCGCACCGTCCGGTGAGCCGACGGGCGGAATCTCCTCCTCTTGTAGATCTACCGGTGCATATGGACCTCCGGGAGAGAGGAATCGGAGGAGGCCTCCGACCGAGAGGCAGCCAGGTTGGTGGAGGAGTCAGAGGCCGACCCAGAAGCGGACCCTTGCAGGGGGGCCGGCATGACGACGGCAGCAAGAGGGTGCATGGGGAGCGGGTAGTGGCACTCGATGGGGCGAAGTTCTTTGTCGGCGACGGCGAGCGGGGAGGCAATGCGGCAAGCCGGCAACTGGGGCTTTTTGGGTGAACTGGGGTTTTTTGGGTAGAGCTTTCCGAGCTTGTAGGAGAAGGGGAAGCTTCATGAAGGGGAGGGGAGAATCCAGTCTCCGCCAGCAGGGGCAGGATACCAGTGCAGCTGGTGCACTGTGGAGTGAGTTGATCGAAGACAGGTGGCAACAGGTCAGCTCCGTGGCCGTTTGATGGAGTAGGTGGCGTACACATGGCGCACGAGACCACAGCGGCGCGCGCGGCACCACGCACGGACGGCACGGTCCTGATGGGACGGAGGTGCAGCCTGGAGGCAGAGTGGCACGCGGCGCCCACCGTCGGGCGCGGGGACGGGCGCAACGTGGGCCGCAACTAGGGTGAAAGAGCCATTGATACTACGCGGTGATATCATTAGTACAGTACAGTGTCCGCTGTATAGGTGCTTCACCGGACCCTACTGTGCTTGGAAGTTACAGTGTCCCCTGTACTACGCGGTGATATCAATAGTACAGTACAGTGTCCATTGTACTGCACGGTGCTTCACCGGACCCTATTGTGCTTGGAAGTTACAGTTCCACCTTCGACTGAGGTATGCTCGATCCACCCACCGTTCAAACAATCCGGTGAGTTCAATGAATCATTTGGTGCTTCTTTTAAGCCGATGTTGTCCAGTTGTGCACTGGCACGGTTCGTGTACTATACGATGCCTCAACGTACCAAACAGTGGTTGGAAGTGTCGACTGAGACATGTTCGATACACTAATCGGTGATATAGTCCGGTGATGTCAGCGGATCATGCTGTGCTTCTATTTAAGCTGAAATTCTCTGGAGCTATAAAATAGAACATAGCATATTGACGATTAGTATATATACAGAGACCAACATCCATTCGTCCCTTCAATCATCCATCTTGATCCTTAAATCATTTGGTCTAATTTAGATGATCGGTATATATACAAAGACAATACAACTAAACTGGCACTTGATGATCAGTATATATACACCCTTTGATGCTTCCTATCCACGACCATTGGACAAATACAACTCCCCCGGAATAGGGGAGTTCAAGCACAAGTCTAAGGAGCGCCCCCTTTAACGACAAAATGAGAATAGAAGCTCCAGTTCGGATCACTCTCAGTAATGAAGGGCTAGCCGAATGGATTGTTACGAACATAAGTTTGAACATCATCGTCAGCAGCTAGTTTCTGCAGATAGACGCGAAGGTCTCCATCAGGCCCTGCATTTGGTTGGAATCAGATGGGTTGTAGTAACAAGATAGATAGTTGTACAGAGCATTAATGATTATTGACACATACCCAATGAATTATCTGACCGGTTCTGATAACTGTAGGGGAGAGGGAAAATTCCTGTGTGTGGCTGCACAAGATTAAAAGAACGTCATTTCAATAATGGTGAACATATTAAAAAGACTGACATATGGAGGAGTTTGGACAAATACAGGATTGCGAAGAGCTTTGTAAGGAGAATCATCCACAAGCAAGGTATTTGAAGGCGAATATTCCCCCTCTTCCCATGGAAGATCTTGTTCATCCTTCCTCCATAGTTTACTCAACTCCTTCAATGTTAACAGCTTGTGTGAATTATCGAGTGTTTTATGCCCAGTAAATCTGCATTTAGACATGTCCTGCTCATATTAAGCCCTTAAATATATTACATTTAAGGACCAAAAGAACTCTCATAATAGAAACATAAATGTGTTTAGTTGACCAACCCAACAAAACAACAGGCGAACTTTGACATCTGGCATAACTTTATCAATAACCAATTCCGCATTTTCTCTGCAGATATTAGAATGCCACAACAAGTATAAAGTAAAACAAAATGGGAAAGGTCGAGACTACAATGCCCAGAACAGAAATGAGATCATATTTTTTCTTGAGGACCATACACCTAGCTTGAAATTATTGGAGCAAAAGTGGAGGAAATCATCACAGTGAGGCCTTCAAAACACTGGTAAAAGGTGCACCAAGATATATACACATCTTTCGTTAGAAGTTAGATCACCATATGTGCAAGTAGTAGCAATGGGAGAAAATAATACAACTTAGCATACTTTCCTTTAACCATGCCATCAGCCATGAGAGCAGCCTGGTGATCCTAGTTAATATCCGCAAGCAAACCGTTAAGATCTAAGATAAGAAGCTTCTTCTTCGGAGATGCTGTAATGTTTTTTCTTGGAGAATCTATAGTGGCACCTGGCACACAATTAGACTTGTCACGAAGGTCTCCTAAGCATCATTGTATTAAGTTTAGAACTTTTCAAACCATAGTCACGGTCAGTCTCGAGAGCTGACTCACCCGTCTGCTGATGCACGGAGTGCTGCTTGGGAGACTGCTCTTCGTTCTGCGTCTCTTGATGCACGGAGTGCTGCTCTCTGTGCTCTCTGGTCGGCGACTCCTGATGCATGGAGTGCTGCTCTCCATGCCCTCTGGTCAGCAACTCCTGATGCACGAAGTAATGCTCTCTGTGCCCTCTGGTCGGCGTCTCCTGATGCATGGAGTGTGGTTCTCCATGCTCTCTGGATGGCGACTCCTGATGCTCGAAAATCTGCTTTACCGTCTGCTCAGCTGGTTGCTCCTCACCATGTCTATCATGCTCGGAGTGGTTCTCACCAACAGGGTCTGCAGGTTTTGAAACTCCCGGTGATGGCATTGGAGGTGTGAAGTCTAGCAGTTATGTCATCGTCTGATCTGGAAGTGGAGCGTCAGATACTGCCTGGATTGACCCCAGTCCTGTCAGAACTGGCATGTGCACTGGAGGCTCTGAGAACGCAAGTGCTGGCTCAATAGGATGTGGTGTGACACCCGTAGCCTGGAACAGGTAGCCGAAGAGATGTGCTGAAGTCTCTCTGTCCCGCTGCAAAGCTAGGGCCATCTGAGACTGTTGTTACTGCACTGCATGCATCATGGCCATCTGGCGCTCCTCTCTTTTTAAGGCCTCCTGCTGCATCCTCAACATTTGGTGCTGAAACTGGGCCTGCTGCTGCTGGAAATCGGCTTGTTGCTGCTGCTGCCGGCGCTGAATCTCGAGAATCAGCTGCAGAGTGTCAGGAGCGGCAACGTGTGCTGCAGGAGGTGCCTGAGCTGAACCGGAAGCACCAGCTTCTGAGTCATTAGCTCTAGGAGGGGGGACTGGCAGAGTGTAGTCCGAGTCAGATGACCCGGTGTTGGTGTCGTACTCGTCGCTCCAGATGCTGTGAACAGCATCCATGTCATCCAAATTGTCGTCCTCCTGAACAACAGCTGCTCTCTCCTCTTCAGTCATCTGGTGTCTGGCAGCTGCAAGGGCTCTCAGACCACGGCGAGGATCATTGGCACCAGGTGGAGCGTATACTGGGTATGAGGGGCAAGTGTCGTTGAGAATGTCTGCTCCAATAGGCGATGCATCTTGATCCATACTTTGAGACAACATTAAAGATATGATGTGCACGTACGGCTGCTGCCTGCCTGCCCTCAACCCATCTACTATGTTGTCCTCAATCTCACACAGAATAATGTCCACAATGTCAAAGGATGTGTGAGACATGATGTGAAGGAGTAGCCACTGCTGAATGCTTATCACTGCCTCTCCAAATCCCATCCTGGAAAGTAGTGAGCGTCTCAGCATCCTGTGCACAATCTGAGCCTCCAAGGTAAGTCTGTCAGGTGCACGGGAGGACTCAGGTCTAAATGGCTGGTGGTAACCGATACTGACCCTCTGAAAAGGTGGAAGAAATCCGCCACGTGCACGTCTGGGAGGTTCTGTACGAGGGTAGGCTAAGTTGTGAATATGAGTGTCATGCAGATCCACCCCCAAGGCCTCTGCTATGTCAGATCTGTACATCCTCTACACATTGCCTCTAAACATGAACTGAATGTACTCTCTACCCCGCTCAATCCAAACTGTGGTGTAGAACACTCTGACCCAGTGCTCCACGTCGTGGCTGTGCATCGAAAGCAACTCATACAAACCTCTCATGAAACTGAAGCGAGCTCCAATATCTTCTCCCCCTGCAGCATGGCTCAACGCCTGGTAGTCAAGTATGTTTTGCTTGCTTAACTGAATCTTCCTGGCTGCATAGGCTCTGAAGAAACCTACCATAAGAAGGGTGTAGAAGTCTGTACCAGCTTGGGCATCTCGAGGCTCCACATACCAGCTGTCAAGCTCACCAAATCGCATCTTCTTCACTCTCCTAGCGGAGGCGGTAATAGGAACTGGCACCTCTGGCACTAGCTATGACAAAGTAGGCCCAGAGGAGGACCCCGCATGCGAAGCCTGCCTGCGAGTGGACCTCCTAGGAGGAGACTGTGCCGACGGAGGTGAATCACTGATCCTCAAGGCACCTGATCTGCCACCTTGTCTGGATTTGTCGCCTGCAGCTGCTGCTGCTAAGGCTGCCTCTACCTCTCTTTGCTCCGGGGTTAACTTCTTCTTCCTCTTATGCACCTTAAGAGCCTTGCTCTTGCCCTTAGGTGGCCTGCGAGGGGGCACCTCGTCCTCATCTCTACCAGTCCATTTACTTGTAGCCATCACTTCCTATGGATTTTTAAAACATAGGTGCTCAGACGAAACATATACTCAAAAGTCTATTAAAATAAATAGAAGTACGCAAAAGTCAATTACAGAGGCTTTTTTTAATTCACATTTCTAGACATAGGTTTAAATGTTGTAAAGCAGATGGTTGCTGCAAAGCCATGTCAGAGAAATAGGGAACCAAAGTACCAATGATACCCACACATCCACACATCTTTTTTTAATGCAAACATCTCGCATTGTTATAGTTATGTTCATATGTTGTAATGTGTGTATTGGTGATTCTTAATGACAAATTATTACTGCCAACAAAGATATAAAACATGATAAAACAAATAGACATAGGGTTGTTTACTAATGAATTCCATGAGTTTTGGTGCATATGTGCTTACAGGAATAAAGTGGCAAAAGAAGAGCTAAAATGGGCTTAGGGCCAGGTCGCCCGACATTCCCTGGTCGGCGGACCTGGGTACAGGCCCAGTGAGGTCCATCTTCAGCCCACCAACAAGAAGCACACTCAGGAGCGATCAGGCACGTTGAGATCAAGATGGTGGAAATGAAGAGTTGGGATTGGGCCACGTGGCAAGCACATGGATTCAAGGGCCCACATCCCTAACTTAACTGACACATCTTTGCCATTACCCACCGGAAACCGACCAAAGGACCCACTGGAGAGTGACACTGACGAAGTGGGGCCAAGGGGCCACAGCCCTGGGTCAGCCGACCTAGCCAGGTCGGCCGACCGAGCCGCCCGCCCAAATCGCCACAGCCTTCACCAGCAACTGTCAACCGCCACCAGGAGTTCATCCGTGCCGTGTATCATCAACGTCGGTGAATCTGATGGTCGGCCGATCCCCCCTAGTCGGCCGACCTGGGCCCATCTCCGGACCGCCTCAACCGCTGCAAACCGACTCCAAACCGCCTCTTCAAGCTATAAATAGCTGGACTCGGGGCAGGGCTAATCATCATCGAGCAGAAGTGAAGATCCAAGGCGAAGCCCTCCTCATATCCAGAGTAGAAATAGGGAGAGAGTGAGGGAGAGTCTGGAGGAGTCCCGGCCTGTCGGCGACCCTCCACCTGTACCTCGACGGATGCGAGCTACTCAGTAAGTATCCGGGATTCAACTAGTAATTAAGTCTGAGTTATAGATAAGTTAAGTCTCTATTGTGCTTGTGGATTCGTTGCTTTATTTATAAAGTATTCTAATCTTTGATCAAGGTTAGGATAGCTGATATTATCTTAGGCGTGGTGCTTAGGTGTATATCTGCCCTCGTTTGCCTCATAGCCCCACGGATTAGTAGAGGTAGGCGGCAGGTGGTGACAGCCCTGTCCGTCCTTTGTAATCCTCCATGTACAGGTACGGCATAGAGCTGCTGGCCGGCAATTTCCTAGAGGCCTAGGATACCCCGGTGCCTAAAGCAAGCATAGGAGAATTATCTTAACTATAATCAGAGCCTTAGTGCTAAGTTATCCTCGATCGATCCGGCTCAGCTTTAGTGATTAGATACACTTTTACGTTCCTGTGGATTCGATACCTGGTTTACTCACGGGTGAAAGCTACTTCGACAGCCGTGCGCTTGCGGACTTTCTGTTTGCCACCACTGGTGTCAACAAGCTTTCTAGCGCCGTTGCCGGGGAACGGTAGCAGTTATCTAAGATCTAAGGTTGCCCGTATATCTTTTATTTTATATTTCTTTTTTATTAACCATGAATTCCACCCAAATTCATGAGTTCTCTGCTCCAAAGGGCGAATTATTGGAGCCGCACCCCTCGTCAAATCCTATTTTAACCGATAGCTATGAACTTTGCCCTGCCTTCATAGTTATGGTCCAGGACATATCCTTCTCTGGAGGTGATGGTGAAAACCCATACCATCACTTGCACGAATTCGAGTTGCTTTGCTCATGTCTGGTCATATCAGGCATGACGCAGGCAACGATTAGCTGGAAGCTCTTCCCGTTCTCTCTCAAAGAGAGAGCAAGGAAGTGGTACGACCACACCGTTACGCTAACGAACGGTGAATGGGAAAAGTTACGGGACAAGTTTTGTCTTGAATACTTTCCTGTTCACCGGATCTGTGCACTTCGGAAGGAGATCATTAACTTCCAGCAATGAGAGAAGGAAACGATCGCCAAAGCATGGGACCGATTCCAGGACTCATGTCTAACCGGAACACATCTAGGCTTCCCAGACTACATGCTCATGCAGCATTTTCGGTCTGGGTTGAATAGTGAAGATGTCCGGTACATAGACATAGCAGCCGGGGGTTCATTCCTACACATAACCCCAGCCAGAGCAAAAGAAGTCCTAGGGGCCATCCGAGAGAACTCTCCTGCGGACGCGATCGAGACTGAGCAAGAAGACTCACAGATAGAACCCATAGACTTGCCCAGTCCAACTCCTGAGACCCCATTCGTTGAGGAAGAGGAAACTCAACCTCTCGGATTACCATTTAAGTTCAAGGAAGATCTTTTTGAAGACTTTGGGAATACCTTGAACTACTTAATATAGAAGAAGCCTACGGTAAAGACCCCCTCCATCTATATGGAGAAAGAAATCTTGAACGAAACTGTGAGGGAGCTGATCGCCATCCTAAACACGGAATGGTCGAACGAATCTGAGTCTTCTTCCGAATTCATTCGGATTAACTCACCTTCGCAGACCATTCGAGGTTTCATAAGCAAGGTGGCCGTAGACATTCTATACAACCCGACCGTTGGGGCAAACATTATGTCTAGTTCTTTCGCGTACATCCTTGGACGTCGTAAAAAGATGGCCCCAACGTCAAGACTTCTTAGAACACCCTCAGGTCGTATTCTCAAGAGTCTCGGCCTAGTACGAGATTTTCTCCTCTCTCACCACGGGATTGAGATGCCTCTGGACTTTTATGTCTTTGAGACATCAGATTTCGACCTCCTTATAGGACATCCTATCGAGGGCCTGCTACAGGATGTAACCTCGGAAGGAAACCTCCTAGCTAAGGTAGGAAGGAATCTTCTCACTATACCATTAGCTAGGGTTAAGAACTCCGTAGTTGAACCTTTGACAGAACCTAACCCGGCTGAGGAAGTGAAATCCCTACAACATAGTGACCCATTTGAGTCATTCCTCGAAGAGAATGTTCACAACTTTATAGAGGAAGAGGATGATGCTTCTGAGCCGCTTGAAACCGAGGAGCCACCTAAGACGCACGTAGGGCTAAAACCCTTGCATGCTGGCCTTCGCTGTGACTTCTTAAATGAAGACCGGGACACCCCCGTCATCATTAGTGACAAGCTATCACAGGACGAGAGTGATAGACTCATAAAGGTGCTTGAGAAACACCGCTCAGCGTTTGGGTACGCCCTCAAGGACTTGAAGGGAGTAAGCCCTGCACTCTGTACCCATCGCATTCCCATAGATCTAGCTTCTACACCTTCTAAGGAGCCTCAGCGTAGGCTAAATAATGCAATGAGGGAAGTCATAAAGAAGGAAGTTTTGAAACTTCTACATGCCGGGATCATCTATCCTGTCCCTCATAGTGAATGGGTCAGCCCTGTCCAAGTAGTGCCCAAGAAGGGAGGTATGACCGTCGTAAGTAACGAGAAAAACGAGCTGATTCCTCAGCGTACCGTTACTGGGTGGCGGATGTGCATCGACTACCACCGACTTAACAAGGCAACAAAGAAGGATCACTTCCCGATCCCCTTCATCGATGAGATGTTGGAGAGACTCGCAAACCACTCATTCTTCTGTTTTCTTGACGGGTATTCCGGCTATCACCATATTCACATCCACCCCGATGATCAAGAAAAGACCACCTTCACTTGCCCCTATGGAACGTATGCATATCGTAGGATGTCATTCGGATTATGCAATGCGCCAGCATCATTCCAAAGGTGCATGATGTCCATTTTCTCAGACATGATTGAAGAGATCATGGAAGTTTTCATGGATGATTTTTCAGTATATGAAAAGACTTTCGACCATTGTCTACAGAACTTAGACAAGGTACTACAAAGATGCTGAGGCAAGGACCTGGTGCTAAACTGGGAGAAGTGCCATTTCATGGTCCGAGAGGGAATAGTGTTGGGACACTTAGTGTCCGAACGGGGAATAGAGGTGGATAGAGCAAAAATAGAAGTCATAGAAAAGCTTCCACCTCCCACCAATGTTAAAGGGATCCGCAGCTTCTTAGGTCATGCGGGGTTTTACCGGCGCTTTATCAGAGATTTTTCCCAGATAGCCAGGCCCCTCACTAGCCTTTTAGCCAAGGACGTGCCCTTTGACTTCGATGATGAGTGTTTACATGCTTTCACCATTTTAAAGAACGCTCTCATCTCAGCACCAGTCATTCAACCCCCTGACTGGACGCTACCCTTTGAGATTATGTGTGATGCCAGTGATTATGCTGTTGGTGCTGTCCTTGGACAGACCAAAAATAAGAATCATCATGCTATCTCGTATGCTAGTAAAACTTTGACAGGAGCTCAACTTAACTATGCTACCACTGAAAAAGAGCTCTTGGCAGTAGTTTTTGCTATAGACAAGTTTAGATCTTACTTGGTAGGAGCCAAGGTGATTGTCTACACCGATCACGCTGCCTTGAAATATTTGCTTACCAAGAAAGATGCTAAGCCGCGCCTTATCCGCTGGATTCTCTTACTCCAAGAATTTGATTAAGAAATTAAAGATAAAAGGGAGTAGAGAATTCAGTAGCAGATCATTTGTCGCGTATGCAGTTTACTGACATGTAGGATCTACCAATAAATGATTTTCTACGCGACGACACCCTACTCAAGGTGACCGCCTCCGACCCCTGGTATGCAAATATTGTGAACTTTATGGTTGCAGGATATGTACCGCCAGGGGAGAACAAGAGAAGGCTGATCTACGAGAGTAGACTCCATCTATGGGACGAACCATACCTGTACAGGGTATGTTCAGATGGCATGCTCAGGCGATGTGTACCAACAAATGAAGCAAGGAAGATCCTTGAGCAGTGCCATGCAGCCCCATATGGAGGTCACTATGGGGCGTTCAGGACAAGGTCAAAGATCTGGCAGAGTGGATTCTACTGGCCCACAATGTATGAGGATACAAAAGAGTTCATTCGACGATGCCAGCAGTGCCAGAAACATGGAGGGATCACCACAAGAGATGCAATGCCACTCACAAACAACTTACAAGTTGAGCTGTTTGATGTGTGGGGCATTGATTTCATGGGACCCTTTGTCAAATCCTATGACAGTGAGTACATCCTGGTGGCAGTGGACTATGTCTCGAAGTGAGTTGAAGCAATGCCATGTAGAGCCGCTGACTCTAAACACGCGCGAAAGATGTTCCATGAGATCATCTTTCCACGTTTTGGAACCCCCAGGATGGTGATCAGTGATGGAGGGTCGCACTTCATCGACAAGACCTTCCTGAAATTTCTGGCAGAATTGGGGGCAAAGCACAATATAGCTACACCGTACCACCCCCAGACAAGCGGTCAAGCAGAAACATCGAACAAACAGATCAAGAACATTCTGCAGAAGACCGTGACAGAAATGGGCAAAGGATGGAAGAGCAAGTTACCAGATGCTCTATGGGCTTACCGAACGGCGTACAAAACGCCAATCGGGATGTCCCCATACCAGCTGGTTTATGGCAAGACTTGCCATTTACCAGTTGAGCTAGAGCATCAGGTGCACTGGGCCATATGAAAATGGAACATGGATTTGCCAGCAGCCCCGCAAATGAGAAGGATGCAACTATCAGAACTAGAAGAGTGGAGAGACAAAGCGTACCACAGTGCCAGAATCTACAAGGACAGAACCAAGAGATGGCACGACAAGAGGATCAAGGTGAAGGAGTTCCACCCCGGGGATAAGGTATTACTCTTTAATTCCAGGGTGAAGCTCTTTGGAGATGGAAAACTTCGGAGTAAATGGGAAGGACCATTCGTTGTGGTGGAGACTTCGTCTCACGGGGCAATCACACTCCAAGATGATGAAGGTAACCTCTTCAAGGTAAATGGTCAACGTTTAAAAGTTTTCCTTGAACTTGATAAAGTAAATGAGGAATTTGATGTGATCAGTTTGGTCATGGATGATTCCCATTTATAATTACACCTTATGTTAAATCCTTAACCCTTAGAACGTGAATGCACACACTTTGGGGGTTAGTGGACCTGTCACGTAGTGCACAAAGAAGAAGAGGGCGACCGGGCTCAAGGCCAGGTCGGCCGACGTGATCCTAAGCCCAATCGGCCCTATCTTTTGCCAACGTTCTACTCTAACGTCTCTGAAGCCGTTCTGCGGTGGACGAGCGATTCTAACTCTGATGGATCCGAGAAGAGGGTTAGCCTATCTTTAAATTTTCACCCATCCTCTTCTTCCCTCTCATCTGAGTTCTTCCTCGCCCCCATTCTGAAATCACCAAGCCAAACCTCCCAATTCTCTATCAATGGCCGGAAAAAGCCACCCCAAATCCCGATCAACCTTTGATCTGGATGGAGAGCCCACTCCGGCCAATAAATTGGTGCCCACAAACCTGGAGCAAGCCATGGCCGTGGTTGTCACCCCACTGGCCAGCCTCCCGCCAGAGGAGGACGCGAGAGGCCGCACCAGGGGGTCGGCCGATGTTCCTGGTCAGCCGACCGGCCCTAGTGGCCCCTCACGTTCTCGCTCGGCGGCGCGGTCTCAGTCTCCGAGGAGGACCCAGAGGCGTGATGCACGGGCATCAAGCCCGTACAGAAGGCCGACGACGGGGCAATTAACCCCAAAGAAGACACCGGCGGCCGCTCCGATCAAGGGGGATGGACTCCCCAAGCTTCAACCAGGGGAGAAGTTGAAGGAGGTGGTCAGGAACAAGTGGGAGGACGTCGTGGCGTATCACTATACGTCCGATGTGTCCATCTACTCTCCTGCCAGTACCCCGGAGCCACGTTTCCGGATCTTCGGGGAAAGGAAACCCGGAGGTGGCTATGGTAAGGGGCTGTTCCCTCCCCTCACACCTGAGGAGAGGAAGGAGTTGGAGGAGTCGGTGGAATCTTCACCCGCCGGCAAGATCAAGAGGCATATCAAGCCTCCTCCAATTCGCAGGCCTGGGGGCCAATATGAGAGTGATGATGATGAGAAGGCACCCAAGGCTCCCTCCAACGCTGAGTTGCTAGAGTTGATTAATCAACTCAGTCGCGACTATGCAAAGTTGGAGAAGAAGTTCGCTGAAGAGCGACTTGAGCGCATAAGCCTTCAAGACGACTTTGATATGCTTCGTAGATCAACAGCCGTGAAGCTTAAGCGCTATGCCAAGGCTGCTGGGGATGAAAATCTCTATAATGCACCCTAGATACCCTAGGCTTTGGATTAGGATAGGCACATTAGTTTCTCTTCTATTCATTTATTTCATTTATTTCTTTTGATTATCTTGTAATGTGCCTCTGAATTGATGAATAAAATAAAATGTTTAGTGTATTAGGATTGTGTTTTCTTTTTGTTTCCACTTGTTTTGAGTGAAAGGTACAAGTGTGGGGGAAAATCGTAACGGGAAACAGGGCGATCCAACGTGAAATAGAGAATATCAGAACACAACAGAGCAGCACGAGAAAGACCTGAACCAGGGGAGTGTTGACGGTCCTTAAGTGCTACTTTTGACCGTCAATTCCTGTCAAATATATGTCAAATATAATCACCAAACATAGTGGTAGGGTTTATTACTAACTATTTCCACAAGTTTTGGTGTTTTAACGTATCATGCAGGAATTCACACTATAGGCCTGAGAAAGGTCCAAATATATCATTATCACAGACTACCTCAAATGGCCAATTGGACCGTACCTTGGCGCAGAGCTCGTCGAGACGATTCCGATGGATATATTATTCATATTTTTTGGAGTGCATATGAAAAAGATACAAATATCTCAATTTATTGCGCAGTCGCTGACGTCATCGCTGACGCCAGCGCTGCTGACGTCAGCACCGCCATCCAGGCAGGCCCGCCTGCCAGTGACGCCAGCGACCGCGTCGCCAGGCGTTCGCGCGCACGCGCGGGAAGGACAGGTGGCGCGGCCCTGTTGGTTCGGCGGCAGGACAGCTAGCGGCCACGGACTGGTTGCAGTCCGGCTCCGCACCGCATCCGCGAGCGCGCGGGAATCGGCCTG
>CM014273.1:21756113-21779853 GCA_004135705.1 Alloteropsis semialata | reverse complement strand
GAACAGTTCAATTAACCAACAATAACATACTTTACTGAATCAAAAACAAAAGTTCCATGCCATAAATTGCCAAGAATTGGTTATGTAAGAAAGCACGTGAAAGTTCAAAAGTGATATGTGGTCAAGGGAAAAGTACATACATTCATAAGTAATACGGGGAGTGCAAGAAAATAACAGTAACGTCAAGAATATGTAAAACTAATCAAATTGATACCGATTAAGCAACAAATAGTTCTCGAGCAAATAATCCGCCAGGACAATGTTTATAATACTATCTTATACATTTCGATATGGGTTTCTTACTTTATAGCAAATGGATATAGGCTTGATAAATTCAAAGAAAACCTCTCATGCACAATCACTAATATGTGTCAGACAGTGGTAGCACTCTAATCATCAAGTGGTGCAAAGAAATTTCCAACTAAGATTAAACTTTAATCGCAGCATCAGTATCAACATGGATAAAATTGATACATATCTGTACCTGATTCCTTCAGTAAACGTGTTACGCAGTATCCAATACCTACTGATAACTTTTTTAGTGAACGAGGTTCATATACAAGTATAATTCAACCTTTTTTCAAAAACAAAGTCTCACATCTGTAGAACCAGGATGTATAGCAGAAATGACACATCATATCGTGCTAATGTTGCATATCAGTAATTTGGTATCAATAAATGTAACCAAGTCCCAGTTGTAAAATAAACTCAATACGACTTGTGAAATTACATCTTAAAAGAAGCAGATGCTCAGATTATATTGACAAACCTGGGTATCCATGATTTTGAGCCCATGAATGATTGGTCCAAGTCTACAAAATAAGCAACAACCACCAACAAACTTAATGCTCCATGAAAGTTAAGGACAAGGAAACAAATGAAATAAAAACCATAAGCAGATCATGCAGTCAGCTGCTTGCCTTATAACTTAAAGCCAACTGAAGGTCACCTCACTCAAAAAAAGAGAGATTGACATCAATTACATCTAACGAAACCATGGAAATTTGAAAGACTGCATAGTAGAACCATGCTAGCTGCCATCGTATACCATCATATAGAATGTCAAACTACAACCAAGCTATAGCATAGTTGAATTGCATGGAATGGCACGGCATCGTGCTCGCTACGATGCTACTAGAAGTAATACCCCTTTCCACAAACCTAATAACCGACGTAGTCACACCTTCGCTACAAACCCTAGTACAAAATCAGCTAACTGCGTTACCCATTGCCACAATAAGGACGTCAACGCATCGCCAGGCATTTGAAACGCACACTGGATAAATCCGGCATACCTGCCCCGGCGGCGGAGGAGGGTAGCTAGGCGGCAGGGGCTGGCCGGAGACGTGGTGAGGAGGCCAGGGGTTCCCAGGCGGCGGTGGTTGCTGCTGCAGATAAGATACTTGTTTAGAAAACTTCATGCGCTTCATCTCCTGATATCGGACCTCATGAGCTGACACTTTCTGAACCAATTGCCCCAATGTCTCAAACTCCTGAGCAGAAAACTTGTCTTTAATCGGCGCGAGCAAACCTTGGAATGCAAGCTCGGCCAACTGCATGTCAGATAGCTTCAGACTGTAACACCGATTCCTAGTGTCACGGAATCGTTGGATGTACTCCTTGACGGTCTCATCATTCCTTTGCTTGATAGCAATCAAATCGGAGATCTTCATCTCATTGAGACCAGAAAAGAAATATTTGTGGAACTGCTTCTCCATGTCGGACCATCCTGTGACTGATCCTGCTGGGCCCCACTGGTGGTGGTGTTGCGGAGGGTAGGGGTGGCTGGGGTGGGGAGGGTACGGCGGCGGTTGCGCTGGATACCAGTGGGCGTTTGGGTGGGAGGGGTGAGGCGGTGGCGGCTGCGGCGGAGGCGCGTCGCCGGAGCCGGCGAAGCGGCGCTGCTGGTGATACGCGTCCATGGAGGAAGCGCGAGCTACGCGGCGGTGGATTTTTCTTCTTCCCCTTTGTCCTGCGTAGGGTCTGCTCGGGTTTTGTTGCTTCCGCGGGGCCTTTGGGCTTTTTGAGTCACCTGCCGCCCAGTGGCAAGATTATTGGGCCAACGAAAACGGGCCGGCCAAGTTGCAAACGGGGAGGATTTTTTTTTTGATAATTAAACGGGGAGGATTTTGTTGGAGGAAAGAACGCTGAATGAGATTGTTCCAGCAGCACGCCAGATACCTCAATCCTATTCATCAGTCGATAAATTTACTTATCCGCTTTTTTTTAAAAAAGTAATTCCCCTGTTATAGTCGAGAAATCTTTCATTACAAAATTACTCAACAATTTAGCTCAACTGTAAATTGCCACGAGCCCACGACACACCAATTGCGCATAGTCGACAATAATTTATAGTCTATACTATAAAGAGAATAACATTTGAAAACATTTTTCACCCAGAGTTAAACATCCTTACCCCTCACAAGAGGTCCCACCTGACAAACCAAAAGCTTGACAGGGGAGGGGGGAGATCGAAAAGTTGGAGGAAGAAAAATACTTCATGTTAGAAATCAGCTTCTTTGTTGCGGCACACAAGAACAGCAAGAACACAAGAGTGCAATAGTATGTAGGAGGAAGAGGGAGCTCTGTATATTTCTCACTTTCTTGGATCATCTTACAAATGAGCTAGGGATGCCCTTATATAGGCAGTAAGGTCGGTTTGCTACAGTAACCGACCTTGCTACAGTACCATGCTACAGTAGCCACCATTGCTACAGTAACCGCCATTGCTACAGTAGCCGACTTGAATTTTTCCTCCTCTTCATTTAATTTAGCCATCATTTACAAGATATGTTCACATTACTTAAGGATGTAAACCATTAGAACTTCTCCTCTCCTTCATTTAATTGGCCACCATTCTTGACTTTGGTTTCATAACACTCCCCTTTGGCCAATTATATGCTATGTGTATGCCTCGTTAAAAACTCCCCCCCAAAAACCCAGTGGGAAAAAAAGGTAGGAGAAAAGAGTACATCACATGTATAGGCTTAAGTTGCACCTGTTTGCCTCATTAAAAACCTTGCATGAGAAAACCCAGTGGGAAAAACTCATCAAGGGAAAAAGAGTACAACAGTTGATGTTTGGTTAGGTCTTCAGGATCAACCCATGACCTTTAGGGTCATGATTATGAGCTATGTCCTTCGGGGTTGATCTCCCCCTGAACCTTGCAACTCTCTAAGTCGTCTCATGCCTATTCCACGGACACATCGATGGAAACTAGAGGCAGGCAAAGACTTTGTGAACAAATCTGCCAGATTGTTACATGACCTAGCTTGCAGGATATTTACCTCCCCGATAGTGACAGAGGGAAAAATCTGAGTCTAAGTCCCTCCTCTGAAGCAGCTTCACCACACTGAGCCAAGAATCGGCTCACATGCTCGATGGTGGTCATATCATCTTGCCCGGAGAATTTGGAAAAAATCCGGCACTCTGTAACGTGGAGGAAGTGGCACTGCATCAAAGTAAGATGGGTACGGGTGCCGATACAACCTCGCTTCATCTTTAGGCTTCAAGCCGAATTGATTCTGAATCACCTCGGCTATCTTTTGTGACCAATCGGACTGTTGGTTCCCATGTGGCGACTCATCAGCTATGTCCATTACATAGTTGTTGTAATTTCCGACCATACGCTGATGTGAAGGAACTTCTGTACGTAGCCTTGCAGCAGCAGGCTGTTTCTCTTGTTCGCCCAAAGTCCTGGCATACTTTTCACCATGCGGGCCGACAATAGTTCCATCGGCCATCAACAGGAAACCGTTGGCCAGTTCAACAGGAGGTGGTGGAGCAATCGGCATCTGTGGAGCAACGGTCATTGCATTATCTGCAGTTTCTTTTCCTCTTCTTGATCCTGATACTCCTGCAGAATCTGCTATGAATACTGGCCCCTTCAAACAAACAGCATCGTCCACCGCCTTCTTGATGAGATTGTCCAAAGAATTCACCAGAGTACTTGATTGGTTGATCATTGCATGATGAACAGCCTGGTGAATCATCTCTGACATAGTAGCCTGATGCTCCCGAGCTTCAGTTGTGTTCTTGATTAACTCTGGATCCGGGAGAGGACCTTTGAGTATAGGACCTGAACGATTACGCCCAAACTGACCAAGGCATAGCTTCTCAAATGCATCGATGTGGGCCTGAACTGAATCCAACTGAGCCTTGGACAGATCGGCCTTTGTAACTGGTATGGTCACCTCAGTCGCCTTATTCTTGTCGTTCTTAGCCTTTTCAGCAGCTTCTTTCTCGGCAGCCAATCTCGCTGCAGCTTCTTGTTCAGCATCAGACGACGACATCTTGGATTTGTTTTTCGTGTCCCACCAGGCGTGCCAAAAATGTGTTGACGCAGAAAATCGGCGGACGTATCTCCTGCGTGCAGCACACGATGACCGGGGAGATCAGCTTCGCTCCAGTGCCAGTCTACACTCCAGTTCAGGTTCGCGGCGTGCCAGTCAATTTGACCTGAAATTGACAAGGGAATAAAACAGTTAAATTGCTCTACGATTGTGCCGGCTCTATTTCAGACGATGGAGAAGCGTCGAATTTTAGCCAAGACCCAATCAGACACGCATCGGCCGATACTGATCGGACCTCAGAATCGGACCTCAATGATGACGTCAATCGGGCCGAGTGATCGGACCTCAATCAGACACCAAATCGGACTTCAGGATCGGACCAATCAGGATCGGACTTTGATTGATATAACAGACTAGCCTTTAAATAATGAAATAAAGCATAAAACAAGGCCAATATGTAAAATAATGGATCAGCTATATCTTGAAACAAGATATTAAATAATCAAAGTGTAAGCCGATACATTGTCCACCTTGTCTAATTACCAGTTTGACTCGTCTTATCGGACCATCTAACCAACCGATCGGACTATAGCCTTTTCAGAGAAATCTAGCTCCGACGTAGGGAATCTAGATTTCTCTAACTATGATCAGATCAGATAGCTAGATAATCTGACTTAACTTATCAACCTGTCAATTAAACAAGATGCTCGCACAGGTGTTGACCAGATTAAGCAAAATAAACAGGTAAAACATTAACAGATACGTTCTGATTCTAAGATATGTTACTGAACAATTAAGCAAGATCCAGCTCCGACGTAGGGAATCTACACCACACTTAACATTCAAATAGCATTAAGGCATAACCAAAGCTTCCTTTAACTAATCAAGATGAACCTAGCTCCGACGTAGGGAATCTAGACCAAACATGACAGTCAAAGATTAATCTAAGCGTATTACAAAGATCCAGCTCCGACGTAGGGAATCTACACCAGTGTAATACCCAAAGAACAACTAGATTAAACCACAAGGCAAGATCGGACATAGAACGATGCTGTAAGATAAATAATGCTTAAATCGGACCAAGACCTATGCTCAAAGCCGTTGAAGAAGTAGAATTGATTCACATGGCGTAGATCTAAACCAATCTAGCAACTCCAACAAACCGCAAAGACTATCTTTAGTAACCAAGATTACTCTAGCTCCGACGTAGGGAATCTAGACTAATCTTGATACCTAGCTCCGACGTAGGGAATCTAGGCTTAAAGTATAGTCCGATAAACGATAATCTGTTGAATAATCAATATTGATCTAGCTCCGGCGTAGGGAATCTATATCAATCTTGATTATTCAGAGATAAATCGGTTGAACAGTATAAACGAGAAAGGGCGATGCGCCTCAATTCAAAGACTATACTAGTTCGATAAATTGACTAACTTACTGGTAAGCCGGAGATCAGAACTGATGCAGCCCGTCCACCAATGAGCTTCGTCGGTAACTACTACTAGGGTTTTGGCGTGAAGCCGGGTTGTATTGATTGTGAGGATTGTTCTTTACAATGGACGAGGGTTCATATTTATACCCTGGTCATGGAGAGTCCTGGTCGGACCAGACTAACTAAATAAGGTAAACTAAACTTAAAATACAACGGGACTCTCAAACACCTTCTGAAAAGGAAATAGTTCCCGAATTTGATACGCCCCTTCTATCTTAGCCGACACGTCTTTCCTCCCTGCATTCGCCATCGGATCGGACTCTCGCTTCATCGGACTCCTCTTTGGCATCGGCTTCCTTCTCTGTCACCTTTGGCTTTGACTAGTCAATGAGTCCACCGTACAACCTCATCCTTACCACGTCATCATCTGACTCAATATGTCAGGTGCGAAAATCTGGTGTCAACACCAAGTTTCTAGTGAATTGTATTTATATTTATGGCTCTAAATAAATTTATTCTAAAAATATATTTTGTAATTAATCTAATGATACTTATTTGATATCATAAATATTGATATCTTTTATCTATATTTTGTCAAACTTTATATACTAAAACACGACACTTTGCTAAACTTGCATTCTTTTTGCGATGGAGATAGAAAGAATGTTAATATGAATCTTGCTGTTCACGTGAATCACACACAAAGTACGAGGCGAGTCTACTAGCAGTAGCTCTGACCATGTGTTGACGTGAAAACGTGCCGCGCCAAATACTCACGCAAGCAGAGGAGCTCCTTGCAGCACCTCTGAGCAGACCGGTCAGACAGGTTCTCGCCGGGAACTCGGCGAGAGACCAACGAAGCGCTCGCCCGGGGGGACCCCGTCAGGGCAAGCGCGCCTTGGGTTGCCCTAGGCTCGGCAGGCCAGCTAGGGCGCCTTCTTATGCCATGGAGACAGAAGAAGAACAGCACATGGGGTTGAAAAAGTAGGGTAACAAGAAAGAAAGGTAAAACGATAAAGATAAATAAAAGATAAAGTGTGTTTGATCGATTGGATGATCCTCAATCGGCCGTGGCCCTTTATATTTATAGGGAGGGGATGTCTTGCCCTATTAGGAGTCAAAACCCTAACAAATCTCGTGCTAAAATACAACTCCTGGTCGGATTACACAGACCAAAACCGGTTAAACCGGTTTTGGATACCGGTTTGACCGGTTTCCCCGGGTGTTGATCTTCCCGAAGCCATAACTCTTTCATCCGAACTCCAAATCGGACGTTCTACATATGAATATTGATCTACTCGACGAAATCTACACAATGGTGAAGTCCAATTTGTATTTGGAGAAACTTTCCCATACCGGTCTGACCGGTTGAGAGACAGGTCTGACCGGTGTTGACTGGTCTATCCCAAATCTGCCAATTTTGGTCGTCAACATATGCCCCCCTGTTTTATGGCAAAGCTTGCGTTCCAGAAAATATTCTCAATGATCAAAATTGTCTAAAGACGATGATAAACAATATATCGCCTATATTATGATCTCTAAGCTCTTTATGGATGCTACTGTAACCGAAATAAAATCCTAGCAAGTACAATATGTATGAAACTACTATTTCGGCTTTTGACCAGTATGTCTAATAACTAAAACCTTTATGCGGCCATGGTGAACAATTAGAGCTCCTTGGCAAGGCATAAGCATAATATTGATAATCATAGAATGAGAACCAAGGATTATACCAAAACCATGGATTGTGATTAGATACACCTGAATATGTACTCCATGGCACATGCATCGACGGAATAAATGATGAAGACCAATGTGATGACCGTTGATACTTCTTTGCTTTTGGTGATGAAAAGCTCCTCCTTTGATGACCTTCTAACCAATTTTGCTTTTGCTCGGCTATTTTTTGATATTTATGTAACAATTCATCAAAGTTTGGCTTCTTCTTTACCGCCTTGCTCTTTGGTGTAACACTCTCGGCTCTACTAGAATTTCTGGCATGACTGGTCAGACCGGTTGGAGCACCGGTTAGACCGGTTCCTTCAGAACCAGCCACTTTGAGGTCATCGTGCCCCCCAGCCGAACTTGATTGTTGCTCAGCTATATTTTTTGAAACAGGTTCTTCATTGGGGACAATCTGATCAGTAGAACTAGCCGATGATTCTTCAATGTTCGGCTTTTCTATGTCTAGTGTCAAATCTGAATTTTGATTTAATCTACCATCCTTTTTGACACGATAGACTTGCTTGATCACCTTACGCTTATTTTTGTACGTCGACCGATTCTTTTGATCAAAACGGTCATTATGCATAGATGATGATTCACTACTTGTCGGCTCTCTATATATAATATGATCTGGATAAATATACCTAGGAAGAGACGACATATATGGATTATAAGACCATGGAGGATAAGAATAAGGCATGCTGCAATAAAATCCCCATGGCATAGATGTAGGTGATCCATGTGACGAAAACAGCATTGATGCAGAAAAAGTATTCTTTTGCCGATTCTGATTATGAAACTTCTCTCTTGGAGAAGATTTCGAGAGTTTTGAATTTTTTGGCCGAATAGCACCATTGACATTCTTTTGTCTTTGAGACTTAACCTGAAGTTTCTCATTAGACTTCGGCTTTTCTCTTTGATGCTTGGTATGACCTTTGGATTCAATTATTTTCCAAACACCTATTTCAGGTTTTTTAGGCTTAACCATCTTTGGTTTAAATTTATTTTGCAAAGCCTGGTGAGAAGCGGTTAGACCGGTCTGCAAACCGGTTAAACCAGTTGCGGTGTAACCAGCACCTTCGCCTTTGTTTTGTTGCCCCCCGAGTGTTCAAGTGCTAGATGCAGTTTTCATGCTCTTGGTAGGGGATTTTGGGTCAACAACTTCGGCTATAGACGGCCGATTTGTTTCTTGATCAGCAACATCACAAGTTGGCAAAACTTTGCAAGGATTAGGCATAACAGTAGTCGCCTTTTCAAGATCTGACTCTTGATTAACAGGACTTAGATTTACACTATTTTCCTATTAAGTAAGTCATCCACAAATCTAAGCAAACCGCTTATGAAGTTAACTTTGAACTTACTATGCCTTGTCAGATCGTACTTCCTGAACACGTTGATGACAGCTATATTCATCATGATGACGCCTTGTTCCGTTACTGATGCACTATTTTCTTGATGCCATCGAGTAGATCTCCAGGTAATCCTGCAAGGGTCACCATATTGCTAGGGCTTGACGGATCGGCCATGATAGCCAGATTCTCGTTCCCTAGCGGAGTCACCAAAAAGTATGTTGACGTGAAAACGTGCCGCGCCAAATACTCACGCACGCAGAGGAGCTCCTTGCAGCACCTCTGAGCAGACCGGTCAGACCGGTTCTGGTAACCGGTCAGACCGGTTCTCGCCGGGAACTCGGCGAGAGACCAACGAACGCTCGCCCGGGAGGACCCCGTCAGGGCAAGCGCGCCTTGGGTTCCCTAGGCTCGGCAGGCCAGCTAGGGCGCCTTCTTATGCCATGAAGACAGAAGAAGAACAGCACATGGGGTTGGAAAAGTAGGGTAACGAGGAAGAAAGGTAAAACGATAAAGATAAATAAAAGATAAATTGTGTTTGATCGATTGGATGATCCTCAATCAGCCGTGGCCCTTTATATTTATAGGGAGGGGATGTCTTGCCCCATTAGGAGTCGAAACCCTAACAAATCTCGTGCTAAAATACAACTCCTGGTCGGATGATACCAGTTTGACCGGTTTCCCCGGGTGTTGATCTTCCTGAAGCCATAACTCTTTCATCCGAACTCCAAATCGGACGTTCTACACATGAATATTGATCTACTCGACGAAATCTACACAATGGTGAAGTCCAATTTGCATTTGGAGAAACTTTCCCATACCAGTCTGACCGGTTGAGAGACAGGTCTGACCGGTGTTGACTGGTCTGTCCCAAATCTGCCAATTTTGGTCGTCAACACCATGGTGGCAGCTATGTCTTAGAAGTCGAAGTAGTATTGGAATGACAATTGAGCGGTTTAGCCCATCACATTTGGGCCTCACTGTGTTAGGTCCCACGCTGTTTATAACAGTCGACATGGATAAGGATTCGGGAAAATTTATAAACCTACATTAACTTTTACTATTTTTTAAATTCATACCTATGTTATGGGGTCTAAATAAAGAATTAGAAAGTGAGAAACTTGTCTCCTAATGTTTTCTATGGAAGACAGTTATTTTGTTGTACAAAAGAATTATTATAAACAACTAATTATATCTTGTACGGACACTTAATTAAACCATCTACGATTAGGGATATCTACATCACATTTGTGAAGCGAAAATAGTCTGCAATAAGGTCAAGTACATTGATGTCGTCTAATAGGCCGTCTCATGCAGTGACATGTAATCTTGAGACAGTTTAACAGAAAACATGTACACTAGATTGTCTTATAAGTTGTCTCATAGTAATTAATAATTTCTTAATTTGTGGATATAAAAATAATTATTTGTGAGCTGCATTGCAACAACAACACGTACAATGGTTATTAAGTGGTCTCATAGTCCTTAATTTTAGCTTTGAGGTGATTGCTTTGCGAAACAACCACCTTATTCTCTCACCTCTCTCTCTTTCTTCCACGTCATAAAAAATCCTACATGGAACTGCATGAGACAACCTATCAGACCGCCTATGTGTAGCAATGTACTTGCCCTAAGAATATGATAGCTTACACCCTCCAATTAGTGCAATAGTCTGATTTTTCAACCGTGAACTATAAACCCTAATTATGGAAACCAGACAAATTTTGTCTTTTGAGTGGTTTCAATGAAAATTTTATATTTTAAAATAAAAAATCTAGTTTAATAAAAAATCAAAACTACTACATAATATTTTAAGTTAAAATATATAAATGATACCAAAATTTTCTNGCTGAATGTTTGGGAATAACCTATATGTTTGTTAATAATCTCCATGATGAAGCTTGGACTTTACTCGAGGGCGAGTAAAGGATAAGTGTGGGGGAGCTTGTTGGCGATTCTTAATGACAAATTATTACTGCCAACAAAGATATAAAACATGATAAAACAAATAGACATAGGGTTGTTTACTAATGAATTCCATGAGTTTTGGTGCATATGTGCTTACAGGAATAAAGTGGCAAAAGAAGAGCTAAAATGGGCTTAGGGCCAGGTCGCCCGACATTCCCTGGTCGGCAGACCTGGGTACAGGCCCAGTGAGGTCCATCTTCAGCCCACCAACAAGAAGCACACTCAGGAGCGATCAGGCACGTTGAGATCAAGACGGTGGAAATGAAGAGTTGGGATTGGGCCATGTGGCAAGCACATGGATTTATGGGCCCACATCCCTAACTTAACTGACACATCTTTGCCATTACCCACCGGAAACCGACCAAAGGACCCACTGGAGAGTGACACTGACGAAGTGGGGCCGAGGGGCCACAGCCCTGGGTCGGCCGACCTAGCCAGGTCGGCCGACCGAGCCGCGCGCCCAAATCGCCACCGCCTTCACCAGCAACTGTCAACCGCCACCAGGAATTCATCCGTGCCGTGTATCATCAACGTCGGTGAATCTGATGGTTGGCCGATCCCCCCTAGTCGGCCGACCTGGGCCCATCTCCGGACCGCCTCAACCGCTGCAAACCGACTCCAAACCGCCTCTCCAAGCTATAAATAGCTGGACTCGGGGCAGGGCTAATCATCATCGAGCAGAAGTGAAGATCCAAGGCGAAGCCCTCCTCATATCCAGAGTAGAAATAGGGAGAGAGTGAGGGAGAGTCTGGAGGAGTCCCGGCCTGTCGGCGACCCTCCACCTGTACCTCGACGGATGCAAGCTACTCAGTAAGTATCCGGGATTCAACTAGTAATTAAGTCTGAGTTATAGATAAGTTAAGTCTCTATTGTGCTTGTGGATTCGTTGCTTTATTTATATAGTATTCTAATCTTTGATCAAGGTTAGGATAGCTGATATTATCTTAGGCATGGTGCTTAGGTGTATATCTGCCCTCGTTTGCCTCGTAGCCCCACGGATTAGTAGAGGTAGGCGGCAGGTGGTGACAGCCCTGTCCGTCCTTTGTAATCCTCCACGTACGGGTACGGCGTAGAGCTGTTGGCCGGCAATTTCCTAGAGGCCTAGGATACCCCGGTGCCTAAAGCAAGCATAGGAGAATTCTCTTAACTATAATCAGAGCCTTAGTGCTAAGTTATCCTCTCTACCCAGCCTTTATATACACTCGATCGATCCGGCTCAGCTTTAGTGATTAGATACACTTTTACGTTCCCTGTGGATTCGATACCTGGTTTACTCACGGGTGAAAGCTATTTCGACAGCCGTGCGCTTGCGGACTTTCTGTTTGCCACCGCTGGTGTCAACAGTGTGCTTAATTAGAAATATCATAAATCTATTGACTTCAAATTGGAGTAAGAATCACTTGTGCACTAACATAATTTAATTAGCTCTCATCGGTGATATTTTCATATTCTATTTTCTTGTGAAAGGCACCATTAATTCACTTTCTAGTAAGATTCACTTGGCACGATTGTGGTAACTGAACCAAAAGATTTGTAAATAAGGTGCTTCAAAATCATAATATTGATTGAACTGTCCACAAGGTGCATATGACAGTGATACTATGTGACTGCTTTTGAAATCTCATAGTGTAGGAATTATGACATAGTAAACTTGATATCTAGATTTTGTATCGATAATACATAACAAATCTACCAACCATGAACACTAATATGAAATTTTAATATCTGCATATTGGACATTGTTGAAAGATATTGCACCTTGGATGGTTGATGTGGAGGCGGCCCGGGAATCAAGAGACCCGGCACGCTATGGGATATGGGTACCCATGGGCCTACTACCGACTAGGTACACAGTCGGCCTGGGCCCACGTCTGACAACCCCAGGCCGGCCCGCGAGGTTTCCCGGCTTAATGGATAAAGGCTGGTGAGGATGTAGCCCGCAAGGTATATTGCGTTGTACTCGGATCTCGCCCGAGGATCACGGAGATTATGTTACAACCGACTCAGATTAGTTTCCTAGTTGTAGTCGGATACAATTAGGGATAACCGACTTGTAAACCCTAGGCCGTCAGCCTATATAAGGCGGCCTAGGTCGACCCCTTCATTCATCGAATACTCTCACCCTCATTGTAACCACAAACTCGCCATTATTCTCCGGAGCATTGCCGAGCGAAGCAATACAAGACCCCCGAGCACAGGACGTAGGGTGTTATACCTCCGGGTAGCCCGAACCTATATAATCCCTGTGTCCCTGTGTTACCTCAAGCTCCCTAGTCCCGCGATCGCCCTTTGCCTACAAATCTACCATCTGGGTACCCTCGGGTGGACTGCCGGACGATAACTCTGACAGTTGACGCGCTAGGTAGGGGAGATCACGGGGCATTACAGCTAGCTCGATGGCGGATCGTCGCTCCGTCATCTTCCCCAATAGCCTCAAGGATTGCCCGACACATCTCGAGGGCATCAGCATCTTCGCCGAGATCCACTCCATCACCTCTGACTCCACCACGTCGCTCGACGCCGCCACGCGGGCCAGCTCCGCGCTGACTTCTTCGCCAATCTCATTGTCGATCATCGCTTCGCTCCAACAGTGGCTTGACGCGGTCACCATCGACGATCAGGCTCCGGGCCTGACCGCTCGCCAGAGAATCCCCCCGGATGAGCTCCTCGTCGGGCTAGATCGCGTCCAGGGTACCATTGCCGAGTGCATCGCCATGTCGGAGGAGGCTCTGCGCTGACCTTGCAACCTGCTCCCGCTATGGTTGCGCAACGCCTCAGCGGTCTACTTGGCCCGACTCCGGAAAGACATGTCTCAGATCTGATCTGAGATCCCGCCCAAGCCCACCCAGTCCCCGAATTGAGGGGAGTTTCAAGTTGCCACAAGCATGCTCCTGCCGGCTTCGGCCGACACGAGCAATGACTCAAGCTACGCCACGCCTCCGGGGCATGAAGTCTTCGTCTCTATGGATTCAACAACTCAGGATGGAGAAACTGACTTGACCAGGGACCGCTGCCTGGAGCGGAACGCTGCCCGAGCTCAACGCTGCAACGAAGAAGCCGCGCCGCCTCAGGCAGTGGCCGGAGATGCTGCAGCCGCCGCAGCCGCCAAAGAGATCCCCCCTGGGGCTCCAGCAAGGCAGCAACCTCCCCCCGGGGTCCTCACGGAGTTCGGCCCATGAACCTCGACGGAGCTTTCGCCCGAGTGTCTTTTTGCACGCCTCAGGACAACATCGCAGCAGCATTCATCGAGCTGGAACACATGCCCGGTACCCCTGAGGTGCAACGCGCCTGAGCTCACTTGGAAGTAGCTCAGGAGCAAGTCAAGCGGTCGTACTGCGCCAGATCCCGATCTGGGCGGACCAACTTGGCTCGCTCTTCAAGCCTCCACTCTGCTCATAGCAAATCGGATAGGGGTCAACCTCGCCAGAGGAATCCCCCATTATCTGTCGTGGAAGAAGAGGTGGCCCAGAACCACCACGAAGAGGAAGAAGAAGAACGACGCAACCCACGCAACGCGGATCACCGTCGTGATCGCTATCAGGAGCAGCGCGACAGGCGTGCACGACGTCACTACCCGGCTAATCCCCAGGAAGGTGATCTCCGTGATCATCTGAAGGACAACATCCGGGACATCCGTGCCAACCTCAACGCCCAGCATCGAGATCACGACGTGGCAGAACTCGAGCGCCGTGAGCGCTATGACCGAGACTATGGCCGACCCGACCGCCAGCCGATCGAGGAAGCAGGCGATGCAGCGGTAGAGGAAAATGAGCATCGTGTAGTACACGAGCTCATGGAACGCGAGCAGTATGACACACGATATGGCCCTTCGAGGGATGACGCCACCAATGGCATGATGATGGTTGACCCCGAGTCGATCAAGCCCGACCCCCTCGTCACAACCACCGCAATGGCGAAGAGGAGGTGTTCGATGGCTTTGCCGCTTTCTCACACCCAGCTCCGTGCTGTGGAATGGCCCGAGTCATTCAAGCCGACCCAAGTCGAGAAGTTCGACGGTAGCTCCGACCCCAAGCTCTGGCTCAAGACATACTACACAGCGGTCAAAGCTACCCACGGATCCAACGACCAAGCCGCCGCATACTTCCCTGTGATGCTAGGCAAGGAGTCACTGCTGTGGCTCGAGGGCCTCCCTCGGGACACCATTGATAGTTGGGCAAACCTCTGCTACGCTTTTACAAAGAACTACCAAGTAACCTACACTCGGCCGGGCTCCAGATTTGACCGGGATAATGTCAGGCAGAAGAAGGGCGAGAGTCTCCGCGACTACTCTGACCGTTTCTTCGACAATCGGAACAAGGTCGCCGACGTTGAGGATCGGGACGTCATCGATGCATTCAGATGAGGCCTCATCGACAACCAGCTGTTCCGTATGCTCTTCAAAACCAAACCAACCATGGTCTCCGACTTGATGGATGTGGTCAATCTGGAGGTCAGAGCAGACCAAGCTGAGCAGGCCCAGTTCTAGAATAAACAGAAGTGGGCTGAAGACGACGATCGACTCGAGAATTCAGCCTTAGCAGAAGAGGAAAGCCAGCCGGAACCCAAGTTCCTTGCCGAAGAATTTCATGACACACTGAACTTTCAGTGCCCTTTCCACAAGGATGCAAAGCACAATCTTCGTGATTGTCACGCCCTACTCAAAGAACACGGCACCCTACTGCCGACTAAGAAGCAGCGCTACAACAACAACGGTGGCCGCTACAACAACTTCCACCGTGATGGAAACAACGGCGACGAGAGGGACAACTACCGCCGCTGAGAAGACCGTGATCGCCGTGACAACTACTGACGTGGCGACCGCGACCGCGAGGCTCTGGCTCGCCGGGACGATCAACGCCACCAAGACGATGAACGTCGGCCCGCTGCACCGGCAGAGCCGCCCAGGCGCGGCGCCAACGGCGACTTCCAGCATACCGACCGCCACGTCAACGTCATCATCGGGGGGCCCGGCGCCTTCCCAGATAGACGCAAGGGCAAGCTCCACAAGTGCGAAGTGAAGATGGTCTCCACCAAGCCTGTGGAATACGTCTAGTGGTCGGAGATGCCGATCACCTTCAGTCGCGCTGACCACTGGGTATACTTACCCGAACCGGGGTCCTACCCATTCGTCGTCGCTCCTGTCGTCGAACGAGTCCTCCTCTCCAAGGTCTTGGTTGACGGCGGGAGTGCCTTGAACGTCATCTTCATGGGCACCCTCAACAGCATGGGATTCGACTACAGCAGGCTCCTGAGCGCCGAAGATCCGTTCTTTGGCATTGTGCTAGGAAAAGCTTCCTACCTAATAGGAAGGGTCGCCCTGCCAGTCACATTTGGCACGGCTGACAAGTAACACACAGAATTCCTATACTTCAAGGTGGCCGACTTCCAGAGCTCCTACCATGCCATCTTTGGCAGACCCATGTTGGCTCGGTTCATGGCGATCCCGAACCACACGTACCTGGTTCTTAAAATGCCAGCACCCAATGGAGTCCTCTCCATCCGTGGAGACATCAAGACCTCCTTCGAGTGCGACGGGGAGGCTATCAAGATAGCCGAGTTGTCCCGACACCTCGGCAACAGCACATTACTGGCAGAGGAAGCCCCCAAGGCGGCGATCGGCGAGCCTATCCTCTCGGAGCAGAAGCAATAGCCCACGGCGCTGACACCCGCAGAAGCCCCCAAAGCGATCAGCTTGGGACTCGATGACCCCACCAAGATGGCCCTCATAGGGCCAGGGCTTGCTCCTAAATAGGAAGACGCGCTCACCTCCTTCCTCCAGGACAACTGGGACATCTTTGCATGGAAGCCATCAGACATGCCAGGAGTCCCGAGGGAGAAGGCTGAGCACTCCCTTGATTTGAGCAAGAACGCAAAGCCTACCAAGCAGAAGTTGCGCCGATTCGCTCAAGATCGCAAGGAGGCCATTAGGGTAGAATGAATAAGCTCCTAGCTGCTGGTTTCATTAGAGAATGCAAACACCCCGAGTGGCTTGCAAATCCTGTACTTGTAAAGAAGCAAAGTGGTGAATAGAGGATGTGCATCGACTACACGGATCTCAATCGCTACTGCCCTAAAGACCCCTTCACTCTTCCGCGAATTGACCAGGTCGTTGACTCTATGTCCGGCTGCGTGCTCCGGTGTTTTCTAGATTGTTACTCGGGTTATCACCAGATAGCCCTCAAGACATCCGACCAGGATAGAACGACGTTCATCACCCCGCACGGCATCTACTGCTACAAGACGATGAACTTTGGGCTGAATAACGCCGGCGCTACTTACCAAAAGGCCATCCAGTGCTGCCTCCAAAGCCAAATCAGGTGAAATGTTGAAGCTTATGTCGACGATGTCATCATCAAGATGTATGACACCGACTCCCTGATCGCCGACCTCCAGGAAACTTTTAACAACCTACGCCGCTTCAGATGGAAACTTAACCTGACGAAATGCGAATTCGGTGTGCCATCAAGCAAGCTCCTGGGCTTCCTGGTCAGCCAACGCGGCATCGAGGCGAATCCAGTCAAGCTGGACGCCATACGCAATCTCGAGGAACCCAAGTGCAAGAAAGACATCATGAAGCTCACTGGAATGATGGCGGCCCTGAGCCGATTCATCAGCAAGCTCGGCGAAAAAGGACTTCCATTCTTCAAAATCCTCAAGAAGGCAGACAAGTTCGAATGGACCCCTGAGGCTAGTAAGGCCCTGGCCGACCTCAAGGAAATCCTAGTTAGCCCTCCGGTACTCACGGGCCCGACCCCTGGGGAGGAGCTATTACTATACATCTCGGCTACCACGCATGTAGTTAGCACGGCCCTGGTCGTCGAGCGACCAGAAGAAGGCCACCCATACAAGGTCCAACGCCCTATATATTTTGTTAGCGAGGTACCCAGCGAATCCAAGGTCTGGTACCCTCACCCTCAGAAGCTGCTCTATGCGCTCCTGATCACTACTAGGAAGCTGCGCCATTACTTCATGGCCCACGTCATCCGGGTTATCTCGAATTTCCCGCTCGGAGCCATCCTCCACAATAGAGACACCAATGGCCGCATAGTGAAGTGGTCCGTTGAACTCGGAGAGCACACCATCAACTTCGAGCCATGAGAGGCCATCAAGTCCCAGATATTGGTCGACTTCATGGCCGAGTGGACAGAGATACAGATGCCAACCCCAGCAGAGCGGCCAGAGCATTGGAAGATGTACTTCGACGGCGCCCTCAACCTCGAAGGAGCCAGTGCAGGAGTGTTGTTCATCTCCTGGAGGGGCAGCATCTAAAATACATTCTCCATATACACCACCAGGCCACCAACAATGGGGCCAAGTACGAGGCACTTATCCACGGTCTCTGGATCGCGGTGGCGCTTGGCATCAAGCGGCTAATATGCTACGGTGACTCAAAGTTAGTCATCGAGCAAGTTAACAAGAATTGGGACATGAGCAAGGAAACCATGAGTACATACTGCGCAGAGGTCCGCAAGCTTGAGGCTCACTTCTATGGGCTTGAGCTTCACCACGTTCTCCGGGAGGACAACGTCGCCGCCGACGTCCTGTCCAAGCTAGGGTCAACCAGGGCCTAGGTGCTAGTCGGTGTTTTCGTTCAAGACCTGCGCACTCCGTCTATCAAGATGCTTGAAGACGGCAGCCCCGTGCCCGACCCGGAACCACTCCCGAGTGGTCCATCGACCAACGAAGTTCTCCTAGTAGAAGCAGACTGGCGCGCTCCCTTCATTGCTTTCCTCACAGAGAGCTGGTCACCGGGTACGAAGGAGAAAATCGAAAAGTTGACTCGGCGCTCGACAAATTACGTCGCCATTGGCAACGCCTTGTACAGAAAGGCCGCCTCCATGGGCATACTCATTAAGTGTGTCCTCCGCGACGAAGGCATCAGCCTCCTACAGGAAATTCACTTGGGCACATGCAGCAACCATGCAGCCGCCGGGACCCTAGTCGGCAAAGCTTACAGAGCGAGGTTCTATTGGCCAATGGCTCTGTCCAACGCAAAGGACCTGGTGCGCTGCTGCACCGGCTGTCAATTCTTCCAGAAGCAAAAGCACCTACCGGCTCAAGCTCTCAGAACAATCCCCCCGTCTTGGCCATTCGCCGTATGGGGACTCGACAACGTTGGGCCATTCAAAACCGCTCTGGGCGGATTCAAGCACCTCTTGGTGGCAGTCGACAAATTCACCAAATGGATTGAATACAAGGTCGTAACCGACACCAAGTCTGCTACAGCCGCCAAGTTCATCGAGGCGATCACCCACCAGTTCGGCATCCCAAACCGCATCGTCACTGACTTGGGATCCGAGTTCATGGGACACGAGTTCTGGACTTCTGCCAAGACAACTGCATCGACGTCTACTACTCTTCCTCAGCGCATCCCAGGTGCAATGGCCAGGTCGAGCAAGCCAATGGCATGGTCCAGGACTCGCTCAAGAAGGCCATGTACAACGACCTCAACAAGCATGCCGGTCAGTGGGACAAAGAAGTACCCCACGTCATATGGGGCGTTTCGGACACAGAAGAACCGAGCAACAGGATACACTCCATTCTTCCTGGTATATGGCTCCGAAGCCTTCCTCCCAGCTGACCTAGCGTATGGTGCCCCGCGCATCCAGCACTACAAGGAAGGAGAGGCAGAAATAGGTCGGCAAGTCGACATTGACAGCTTGGAAGAACACCGACTGGCTGCATTAGTCCGGCACGCCAGACATGAACAGCAAGTTCGACGGTATCACGACAAGAACGTCCGGGAACGCTCTCTCAACGTCGGTGACTTGGCCCTTCACTGAGTCATGTCCTCCAAGGACAAACACAAGTTATTGGCCCCCTGGGAAGGGCCCTTCATCGTCATGGAAGTCGTCTCGCCAGGAACGTACAGCCCCTAGTGGGCCAATGGTGACCCCATCCCGAACATGTGGAACATATAGCACCTCATAAAATTCTACCCGTAGATGCCTTCAAAGCTATGTACTCTTCCTTTAAAGTTAATAATAAAGCATTTTTCCTTGCCAATGACTCTGGGTCATAAGGCCCGCCATTTACTTTTTAGCCGACATCCAAGCGGATGCTCGGGGACTGGGTCCAACCCAAATAAACCACTCACGATCACAGGGAGAGTCCCTGCCGACTCTGACATCCGAAGTCCTAGCCCGACCCCATGTTCCCCCCAACGACAGCCGAGCTAACATGACCGGTCCGAGTCCCCAACTGTGAAACCCTAAGCTCCGTGCTCAACCCGCACGCCACTGGCGAGTAAGCCTTCCAGCTAAGCATCGCTGAGTGATAAGCCATCCACTCCGTGAGCAGTGGTCGGTGGGATACAAGGGCGCTTAAATGGCACAAGGCAGCGGCCGATCGGGCGACGCAAAGCTTAAGTTGGCAGGAAAAAGGGTCCACATTTCATTCAGCTAACACAACGCTCAAATACTCCAGCAAATTGAACTTCGAATTACTTATATTATAAGTACTGCTTACATTTACAACTCTTATACTGCAGGCCAAGCTCCTTCACAACGGCCACCGCTAACTGTGCACACTTGTCCACCAGCTCATCGAACCGATCATCGGAGACCCCATCGGGAAGGCCATCGCCGATTGGAGCAAGCTCGAGTGATGGGAAGTGTGCCCGGATGAGTGCCAGGATCCGACTATCACAGCCGACTGCGGTCTCCTGCACCAGCTGCGCCGCACGCGTAGGCTCGGCCCGGAGTCGTTGAATCAATGTCAAAGCCCCTGGGCCCGACTCTGCTGGGACCAGGGAGTTGGCGTTGAGCTCGGCTACCTGCCGCAGCTCCAGGAGCTCGGACCGAATGCCTACAACAGAAGTTCATAAATACAACAGCCATAGAAGACAGTGGTCAACACCATAAGCAACACTAACCATGCATGGCCAGGTCATGCTCATCCTTCAGGCGCTGGTTGGCTTCCATCGAGCGCTCAGAGTCGGCCTTAAGGCGCTTGTTCGCCTCCTTGAAGGCGCCGACCTCCTCCTCGAGTCTTCATTTGGCCCCGGCCAGCTTCTCCACCTTCCCTTGGAGAACCTTCTCCTTCTTCGCCGCATCTGCAAGAGACCATCATTAGTACAGATAACCCAGATTGGAAATCGCCTAGGCGTATCGCAAGAACTCACCTTCTGTCAGAACCTTCATATCCTTCATGAGGTCCTCGTTGAGCTTGACGACGCCGGCCATCTCCTTCTCCTTCTTCATTTGGTACTCCTTGGCCTTGTTGGCCTCTTGGACCCGTTCCTCCTGGAACCTGGTGAGGGTCCGATGGTCCTCAAGGGCCTGCCGCTTCAAGCGCAGGTCTTTCACAGATCGGGTTGTGAAACTCTATTTAACAACAGAAAGCGGTTAGCCGCTGCAAGAACAACAACGCCTGAAAAGCTTCCGATGTCATACCTGGACGATGCAATCCAGTACGCCAGCCACGTTCTGCAGCTTCTGAAGCTCGCTCTCGTGGTTGGCGATATCGAGCTCCAGAGCACGCTCCGGGGCCAGCGTTGAAGAACTCGGCCCAGCCCCAGGCCCGGTTGCGACGGCTTCAACCTTGGGCACTACGGGGTTACCCGTCCCAGTGCTCAGCTGCTCCCGAGCAAGTGGTCATCATCATCTTCAAGCAGGGGAGGGCCGCTGACTGGGTCCTCTCTCCCAGCCTCCTTGACCGACTCCCCATCCACGCCACCGCCCTCGGGTAGTCCCACCTGCCTGTCGGCAATCGAGGAACTGGTCTCCAAGGAGGGCTGCGGTGGACTCGGCTGCTGAGCCTGGTCCTCGATTAAGGGGCTCTTTCGCCCCTGCTCCGGCAGACTTTCTTCCACGGTGGCCCTAGGCCCCGTACCAATGACTGGTGACTGCACCAGTGCCGCTTTGTCACCAGCCCCCAGGGGTGACACCAGGCCAGCTCCACCTCCATGGCCCCCAAGCCTACACTCAAGGTAGAAACATCATAAATACGGCCACACAGGCATTCATCCGAAGCAAATCAAGTAACTTACCCGCTCTTCCAAGGACGCTTGAATTGGAACCTCTGCAGCAGTAGGGGCAGTGTTGAACTGAGCGCTAGCACCAGCTCCGGCTGGTTTGACGGCTGCACGTACAAGGTCCCATGACTGCCAGCATTGGTCCGGGCGCCTCCCCCAAGTTTGGGCTAGAGGGGGACCCGTCAGCTTCTTCCTCGGCTTCGCTCGCCGAGGCCATCAGCTTCCTCTTTCTCCTTGCCTCGGACTTAGCCCGTGCAGCTTGCCCCAGCTTGGGCGGTTGCCTCGGCGACGAGCCCCTGCCAGTTGCCTTCGCCGACCTCAGCACCTTGCGCACTGCTACGCGCCTTGGCTTCCTTGTCCCAATGACAGATGCCAAGGTCACCTGATCATCCTCTGACTCCTCCATAGGAGTCGGAATCACGTCGCTGGCCTCCCATTCGGCCGCCTCTTCATCCACCACCTGAGGCATTCGGGCTGCCTCCTCTGCCGTCATCAACTTCTCCAATCGGACGCTGCCCTCGGGCAACGGGGCCTGACAGAAATACTTTGTTGCGCATTCCTGTAAGCAACCAACACGACAACTCAGATTCGCATACACAGAGTCATGCATCAGACATCAAGTTCCAAAAGTACAACAAGGGACAGACACTAATTGGTCAACGAAAAGGGCACCGGGGCACCCTAGTTATAAATCTCCCCCGCATGAAGCTCGAGATTCTCTCCATGGTCTCGGTCATGGACACGGACCGGGTTTGTTCTCGAGTCGGGTCTCTAACGCCCGAGAACTCATATCCAGGGTGGACTCGGTCCTTGATTGGCTGCGTCAGGCGCCTGACAAAGGAAATCATTATGTCTGCCATAGTTAATTTCCTTTCCTTTGCCTCGGTGATCAGTTGCAGCAGCTCCTCAGCCTCCTGCAGATCGTGGCCCTCAGGTTGCGACTCCCAGTTGGTGATCTTTGTTGGCCGATGGCCTGTCTGGGTCGGCAAGGCTGGGGGATGGTTCGCAACATAAAACCAATCTGACCGCCACCCCTTGTTGGAATCATTCATGTCAAGAACAAAATACTTCTTGGACATGCCTGGCCGCAAAGAGAACCCAGCTCCACCAGTAATCCGAGCCGGGCCCTTGCCAGCATCTTCCCCAATCGCCTTCATCCGGTACAGACGCCGCCACAATCCAAAATGCGGCGGGATCCCCAGAAAAGCCTCATAGAGGTGGATGAAGACAGATATTGCCAGAATGGAGGTAGGATTCAGATGGGTCAGCTCAATACCGTAGTAATGAAGCAGACCTCGGAAGAAATCCCCCATTGGCAACCCCAATCCACGCTCAAAGAAGGGCACGAAGACTGCCATCTTGGTCTCCGAGCGCTCCCACGGCCGCACGTCATCCCCAGGGGGCCGCCACAGCAGCACTTCCTTGGGCCCCTAGCACGCCCTGCTGCACCATGTCTTGGAGCTTCGCCTCAGTCATGGAGTGCTGACCACAAGCCGGTTCCTGGGGCGGCACTCTCCCAGGCACGGATGTCAGCTCCACGACCTTGTCAAGCGACGCAACCGCCTTCCCCGTGGCGTCCGCCCTAGCACCACCCCCGCTGGTGGTGGCATCCCCCGCGGCCCCCGATTGGCCAGTGGGGGACGCCACGTTCTACCTTGCATCAGCAACCCCGCGTACCGCGGAGACGCCCGCATCCGCCATCTTCGTTGGCGACGGCACCTCCTCTTCTGTCGCCGGTGTCCTCAGCGACTCCTTCGGGTCCGCCATCTCCACCAACTGCGCGAGCGCGACATGGACGGGCTGTGGCGACAGTGGTGGTTGAACTCCGGCGGCGGCGAGTGCGTTACGGTCGAGTCACGCTCGCGGCGGCGCTAAAGCGGTGGTGGAGGCATGGGATGGATGTCAATTTGGGAAATGACTGTGGTAAAAACCGCCAGCGAACAGATCCGATTTATCCCCCTGTTGACGTCCAAAAAGTCAGGCGTTGACTCTCAAAAAT
>CM014273.1:21739093-21751843 GCA_004135705.1 Alloteropsis semialata | reverse complement strand
TATCGTTATTTGTTTATCCGCAGGGAAAGCATTTAGTTAAAAGAGAGATGTGCCATCCAATGCTTTTACGTACAATAATATTAATGTACCATAATCTAAACAGGGGTAAATGATATAGAAGTGAATGAATGGGTTGACACACAGAAGTTCATTGCTCATCATTATGTTAGTCTTAGTTAGTATAGTACACTAGTGAAGATTAATAAGGGTTCATTGGCATCATACTTATGGAACTTGAATATACTACAATACCCTATACAAGCTCATTCAATGATCGTATGCAAGAGGACAAATCGAGGTATCCAGTGGTTCCCTCATCAAGGGACGACAGTTGGACGTCTTATCATAAAGGCCTAATACCCACTCCCGTACGTGGAGGATTACAAAGGACGGACAGGGCTATCACCACCTGCCGCCTACCTCTACTAATCCGTGGGGCAGCGGTACCCTCAATAGTATTCCATATCCCAAACACCATGTTTGCAATACGAGATACAACTCTATCTATCACGTTAATAAATAGAGCAACCAAAAGGCACATTGAGCCAATGTCATAGCATACATTCACTTGATTGAGGTGTAAGACATAAGTAGTATATACTAAGTGGATAAGGTATAACAGAGGCATACAACATAAGTATGAAGGTATTTCCATTAAGCTCAGAGTATTACAAGTAAGTAAGAGAATACAAGAACTGAACTCTAGAACTTACCAAGACTCCTCCGGAAGCCCTTCAGAAGATCTAACACTATGACTATCACTACTAAGACTAAGACTAAGCTTGTAGCAAAAGAGAGCTCTTCTTCTGGTGTGTGTTGAGTACGGCGCCCTTTGCAGGTATTTGTAGCATCACAAAGGCGGTTGGAGTCAGCTAGAGGTGGTTGAGGCAGTTGGGAAGTGGGCCCAGGTCGGCCGAATCCCCAAGGTCGGCCGACCCTTGGATCCACCGTCTTCAGCGCTTCACGGCTCAGATGTAATCTCCATGGCGGTTTACAGTTGTAGGTCAAAGGAGGGCCGAGTCGGACGCACGCCGGGATCGGCCGACCTGGCTGGGTCGGCCGACCCCCCATAACCGCCATTAGGGCCCACCTTCCTCTGGGAGGCTTACATGTGGGTCCTAAGGTCGGTTCCAGTTGGGTTCTGTCGGTTTGGATACATTTGTCTCTGGTTGTGGGTCCTTCAATCCATTTGATGGACATATCCTTCACCCTTAACTTCCACCGACCATGAATCAATGTTCACGATCCTTCCTTAGTGTGCTTCTTGACAAGTGTGGGAAAATGGGCTTGATCAGGGTTCAGGCCAGGTCGCCCGACCTAGCCAGGTCGGCCGACCAGGGCCTGTGCCCAGTTTCGTCCATCTTTTGCACCGTAGTCCCTGTACTCAAATATATTCCAGAAATGCATGGTATACTATTATTTGAATACTAATGTCTAAGTTATGCCTTGATCTTTATTGGTTTCTGAGCCTAATGACGGTCAGATTTTATGTTATAAGGACCGTCAACAACTCCCCCAAGCTTAACCTTTGCTCGTCCCGAGCAAAGATTAGAACTTTTAGGCTCAGTGGATCAGGAGTTGCTTCCTTATTACTCCTCAAAAGTACCAGTGGTTCAGCAAGATATTCTACCAAGGATTGAATAAGCTGGTAAAATAAACTTCCCTTATTACCTTGGCCTTTCATGGGGCTTGTAGCTTCTCATTGTCTTGGGCGGTTGATGGCTAGAACGACTTAGACTAAGCACCTTTCCTTCTACCTTGCTTGACTATCAAACCGGAGGTTTTGGGATTTTCAAAAGGTGGAGTTCCTTAGGTGGTACTCTCAAGTCACTCATGGCATATTTCCTTACCAATTTCCTCTCTCAACTCTCATGTCACTCATTGGAGTGGAGCTTGTGCTAGGAGAGCTATATTGCATACTTGCAATGCACATATTGTAAAGTCAAAATCAGGATTCAAGGAGAAATAAATCATACCTTGAAACCAAGATGTGCATGTGTGTGAATGGCATAGCAAATGATAGCTCTTCTTTCTCTTTTGTTTTACAGGTCCCTCTTCCCCTTTTTTATAAAATTGCTTTTAGAGACATGGCTTTATTTTTGAACCAAGAGCCTTCATTTTCTCTCTCTCTTTTTTTTTCATAAGCTCCATGTCTCTTTTTGCAATAAAGTTAGGGAAGAGTACCAAACCTTATGTAGAGCTTTTATTGTGTGGATGGATGGGTGTTATGTTTACCTCCAGAATAGAAGTATAACATGTGTATGGTGGTGTGTACGTGATCTTGGTTTTAAAAGCATGAAGTAAATCTCTAAGAATCACAGTGACCTTGACAAAACTCATTGCAAAACAAGTTGCTTATGTAGGGTTTTAAAGCATTATGAGCCTTGGTAGGGAATTTAATCACCATAAGGAACTCTCTGGTTTTTATTTTAAAAGAGAAAACTCCGGTTATCAAGTCCAGCTTAGTAAGATCTTAGGGCACTTAGGTCTTATCATATCTTAGCTAACAACAACCTAGACCAGAGCGTGCTTATGCTACCCACAGATAGACAAGATAACAGAAAAGATCATGCTCAACCAGCAAACTCAAAACTAAAGAGAATAACAGGTTGAAACATAGGTATAAGAGAGAAATAAGAGCAACTTTTCATCATATCCAAAATAAAAGATTTAAGCATGGACTTAAAACATTTATGGGATCATTATGGATGGCTCTCATTTACTAACTTTATTTGAACTAAAAACTTTATTCAACAATGCTTACCTGATCTTACCTTATTGAGGGGCCTCCCCCAAGCTAGTCTATTAGCACCGATGTACCTGTCGGCGTAGGACTCGTGTTTTACGTCGTCGAGCGAAGACGTCTCCTTTGTAGGATTCAACTTGACGAAGCAGCATCTGACCCTGGAGATGAGGATACAAATGATTTAACCCGCCATACCTGTTTTCCCTTTTTCTGGCGGTCGATAACTTGTTCCGGTGTTTTCTTTGTCTGTGCTTTTGCACCTCGTGTAGACTTCTTGTTGTGTTTTGCATAATACCGGATGGGGAAATCCTTCTCCCAGAACTTCTCCATGAACTTAATTAGGCTGTCTTTCTCTGGATGTGTCACTTCCACCTCTTTGACATTCTGACTGTTTCTCCCGTACTTGATCTTGATCATGGAGCATTGCTCCACCTTTGGCCTGAACTCAAACTTCTCCTTCCTTCCATTAATGTTGAGCTGGATCTCTCCAGCACCCACATTAATGTGAGCGTCTGCTGTGCTCAAGAAAGGTCGCCCAAGGATGAGCGATGAATCGTTGCTCACGTCCATGTCCAGTACCACGAAGTCGACAGGAACGAAGCAATCCCAGATGCGCACCGGAATGTCCTCGGCTATCCCCTCCGGGTAGCGAACCGTGGAATCGGCCAACTGCAGTCTTATGGGAGTAGGAGACAAGGTAGTATAGTTAACGCGATCAAAAACTACCTTTGGCATTACGCTGACACTTGCCCCTAGATCACAGAGTGCATGCTCAAAGTGTTGTGTCCCGATTGTACATGTGATGGTGGGACATCCTGGATCCTTCTTCTTCTCCGGGACTTTATTTAGGATCGCTGCGCTGCACTCCTCAGTAAGCTTTACGACCTCGGTACTTGGGAGTGGACGTTTGTTGTTGAGAATGTCTCTCAAGTACTTTGCATAAGTCGGTACCTGCATAGCATCCAGCAAAGGCACATGTATATTCAATTTTTGTATAACTTCTACGAACCTGGCGAATTGCTCGTCCGCGGATGGTTTCTTTTGACGCTGCGGGAATGGCAAGACGTTGGAGTCGTAGAACTCATGCGGCGCGGTCTGTCCAGCTGGTGCTAGTTCGGCTTCTGGCTCTTTTTCCACCGTGGGGATCTCCTTTCTTGGTGCTGCTGTTTTCCCGGCATGGTTAGGGGGAACCGGGTCCTGAGTAGCCTTGCCGCTCCTCGTGGACACAGCCTTAACATTTTCAAAGGACGAATCCGGTTGTCCGAGAATTCGCCCCTTATCACCAGACGGAACAGCGGCAGCTAACTGAGCTAATTGGGTTTCTAACATCTTATTAAAACTCAGCTGACTTTGGAAGGTGGAGGACAAACTTTCTATTTTAGAGTTTATGCCCTCCAGAGCCTTATCATTAACAGCAAGCCTCTTGGAAATCGACTCATTAATCTTGGCCTGACCAAGGACAAGATCTTTAAGGGAAGGTTGATTGGAGAAAGAGTTATTATTGTTACCTCCCTGGTAAAATGGGCGTTGCTGATTCCAGTTCCCTTGAGGCCGGTACCCGTTGTTGCCGTTCACGAACTGTACCTCCTCTTGTGTCTCGGGGCAGTTGTTCCCCGAGTGGCCAGTTTCTCCACAGACTTCACACGTCATGTGTGAGTACAGTGGCCCTTCGTTGTCGGTGCCTCCATCCTTGGTGCGGTCATCAAGGCGCTTCATAATAAGATCCATCTTGGCGGCCAGCATGTCCACCTCCTTTACGGTGTGCATACCGCGTTTGCGTCCCTGAAGACGGTCGTCATTCCAGGATTGGTTTGACACCATCTTCTCGATGAGAAGCTTGGCGGCGTTCACGGTCAAGGAGAGGAATGCCCCTCCAGCAGCAGCATCCATGTGTTCACGGGCTGTTTGGAACAGCCCATGGTAGAAGTTCTGAAGCAGGAGCCACTCTTGCATGCCATGGTGGGGGCACGCCAGAATGTAATCCTGGAAGCGATCCCACGCTTCCGGGACCGTCTCCCCGGACTCTTGCTGAAAGCTAGAAATTCTTCCCCGAAGGGCATTGGTTTTCCCAATGGGGAAGAACTTCGCCAAAAAGGCGTTGGAGCACTTGATCCATGTATTCACCGCCTCACGGTTGGAATAGAACCATTGTTTGGCTCTACCCAGCAGCGAGAACGGGAATAAATGGAGCCTGATGGCCTCTTGATCCACCCCTCGGATGGTGATGGTACTGCACACCTCCAGGAAGTGCTGCAGGTGAGCACTGGCGTCCTCATTGGCTTTCCCACAGAAGGGGCTAGCCTGCACCATGTTGATAAGCGGAGCCTTCAGCTCAAAAGCATGATCCCCCACTTCCACTGCTGGACCCGTAGGGATCTGGGCAGCGGACGGAGCGGAGTAGTCACGAATGGTCCTGTCGGCCATGGCTTCTTCTGGTTGGGGTGCTACGGGAACGGGTTGTTCTCCTTGGTTGGAGGATTCTCCGATGACTGGTTTGGTTTCCGATAAGAACACCTGAGGGATTACGACACAAGAGCGTACCCTCCTTCCTATGGTATTTGGGTTCTCGACGTAGTTGGATGGTAGTTGGAAACCAGTCATGCACTACCCTGTTTCACATCACAGAGAAACAGAGCAAAAAAGGGTAAACCTGCTAGAGTACTGGCAGTTAATTTTGTTGCACGAAATGCATGGATGATCAAATCTCTTTAACCACTGCTTTCCCCGGCAACGGCGCCAGAAATTCTTGTTGGTATTTCTTAACATCACTACTTAGAGTAGTAATGGTACTAGAGATACTTCATCGTAAATCCAGACGTTACAGATATTCTGCAAGCGCACAGAAGTACGTTGTAGCATTTCACCTGGGAGTATTCCAGAGTATCGTTATTTGTTTATCCGCAGGGAAAGCATTTAGTTAAAAGAGAGACGTGCCATCCAATGCTCTTATGTTCAACAATATTAATGTACCATAATCTAAACAGGGGTAAATGATATAGAAGTGAATGAATGGGTTGACACACAGAAGTTCATTGCTCATCATTATGTTAGTCTTAGTTAGTATAGTACACTAGTGAAGATTAATAAGGGTTCATTGGCATCATACTTATGGAACTTGAATATACTACAATACCCTATACAAGCTCATTCAATGATCGTATGCAAGAGGACAAATCGAGATATCCAGTGGTTCCCTCATCAAGGGACGACAGTAGGACGTCTTATCATAAAGGCCTAATACCCACTCTCGTACGTGGAGGATTACAAAGGACGGACAGGGCTGTCACCACCTGCCGCCTACCTCTACTAATCCGTGGGGCAGCGGTACCCTCAATATATTCCATATCCCAAACACCATGTTTGCAATATGAGATACAACTCTATCTATCACGTTAATAAATAGAGCAACCAAAAGGCACATTGAGCCAATGTCATAGCATACATTCACTTGATTGAGGTGTAAGACATAAGTAGTATATACTAAGTGGATAAGGTATAACTGAGGCATACAACATAAGTATGAAGGTATTTCCATTAAGCTCAGAGTATTACAAGTAAGTAAGAGAACACAAGAACTGAACTCTAGAACTTACCAAGACTCCTCCGAAAGCCCTTCAGAAGATCTAACACTATGACTATCACTACTAAGACTAAGACTAAGCTTGTAGTAAAGGAGAGCTCTTCTTCTGGTGTGTGTTGAGTACGGCACCCTTTGCAGGTATTTGTTGCATCACAAAGGCGGTTGGAGTCAGCTAGAGGCGGTTGAGGCAGTTGGGAAGTGGGCCCAGGTCGGCCGAATCCCCAAGGTCGGCCGACCCTTGGATCCACCGTCTTCAGCGCTTCACGGCTCAGATGTAATCTCCATGGCGGTTTACAGTTGTAGGTCAAAGGAGGGCCGAGTCAGACGCACGCCGGGATCGGCCGACCTGGCTGGGTCGGGCGACCCCCCATAACCACCATTAGGGCCCACCTTCCTCTGGGAGGCTTACATGTGGGTCCTAAGGTCGGTTCCAGTTGGGTTCTGTCGGTTTGGGTACATTTGTCTCTGGTTGTGGGCCCTTCAATCCATGTGATGGACATGTGGCTCATCCTTCACCCTTAACTTCCACCGACCATGAATCAATGTTCACGATCCTTCCATAGTGTGCTTCGTGACCAGTGTGGGAAAATGGGCTTGATCAGGGTTCCGGCCAGGTTGCCCGACCTAGCCAGGTCGCCCGACCAGGGCCTGTGCCCAGTTTCGTCCATCTTTTGCACCGTAGTCCCTGTACTCAAATATATTCCAGAAATGCATGGTATACTATTATTTGAATACTAATGTCTAAGTTATGCCTTGATCTTTATTGGTTTCTGAGCCTAGTGACGGTCAGATTTTATGTTATAAGGACTGTCAACAATAGCCGAGCCAGCTGGGCCGGAGAGGTACCAACAGGCCGTTAGCCGACCCCAAGGGTCGCCCGACCTATGACTAACTTTCCTGCGATGCATTCACTCAAATTTCAAAACAGCTTTTGCATCTTGTATACCGCTGCGAAGACTCAGCAGAATGGCCCTGCGTCATAGTCGCCCGGCCCCATCCGCCGGCCGACCTAGCCTTGGCCCTTCTGTAACTAATTCAATTGCCATCATTTCCTACCAACGAATCCAGTGCAAACCTTGAAAGCTTGGCTAAAACGGAGCCGTGCTAGGGTCGGCCGACCCGAGCCGTCGGCCGACCCCAAGCCTCCTCTGTTCAAAGAAAGTCGGTGCACTCCACCATCAATTCTTGCCTCTAGCTAAGCTGCCAAGTGCCCTCGGCCTTTTTCCTGTCCCTCCTTAGGATTTTCAAGTGATGGGCTCTCAAGTTTAAGAATAAAATACAAATAAAAGAAAGAACATGTTTTTAGTATAAGTTCCCTTTGGGTATTTTTGGTCGCTAACCATTACAGATTGAAACTGAAAAGAACAATGGGGGTACAATGCTTAAGAACAAGGAGCTACATTAGCAATACCAACAATGGTAAGTTTTGGTGATGGAACAAATTCAATGGAGACCTACACACTTAATTTTTTGGGTGTCCTGTGATACACAAAAATCCAAGTGTGGGGGAGGTCGGTAAGTCCTTCATGACAAGTTCCATTTGTACAAAATTTTATCTTGGTTTTCAGGTGATGCTAGTTCATGTATCCTATCTTGCTTAAAAAATAAATAAAAGAAAAAAATAAAATAAAATTTATATATAATAAAGCCGGCGAGGCTCAATGGGATTAAGACAACAGGGTGTACATGCCATTGTGGCGTTTCACCTCGGTAGTCCCCATATGGCTCCTAGCTCCACCTTGCCTTGCATCCTTGGTTCTTGTGCTTGCTTTCATGAGAAAAGACGTCTGCTCATGTTTTGCCGCCTTGCCAACTACTTGTTTGGGAAATCCCAACATTTAGTGAGCACAAGCTATCCACGTGAGACCACGTCACCATTAATGATATAAGCAAGAGCCAAGGGACTACCGTGATGGAAATCATAAACTAATCATCCACCGCCAGCGGTAAGTATGCTAAGGTAAGTGTCATGTCATGCTTTTGACTTTAAAACAAAGCCCTTCCGGGAGGTAACCCGAAGTTCACCACTCATATACTCATGATATCTCCATTTGAGAATAGCTTGATCATGTTCTCATGCCTCTTTTATCTATTCTCGTATGCTCTGGTTTGAATGTATCTTCGAACTACATTCATAGACCTTTTAAATTATGCATGGTGCTTAGGTTAAATGATCTTCTTTAATCAAATGACGCATGGTGTCAAGTTTGATTAACGAACCTTAGAGTAAATGCATGTATAGATATTGGTTGTATGTATGGACTAACCCCTGCAGGAAAGATTTCAAATTCGAGCGGGTAAGTCGTCAAGCTTGATTCAAATTGAAGATAAGCCAAGGCAATGGATGCACTACAACAATGTTGCACAACATACAAGGAGGTACAACACCTTTCGAAGGTTCACTGTGAGCATAATGCAAAACCCCTTGTGTTCATGTTGATGCAATTTAAATTCAGCCTTGTTTGAGTTAAGTGGTGAAAATAAAATTTGAAAAAAAAGAGAGAACATCTGGAAAAATGGCCAACAGGATCTACGCTTAACAATGTTAAAGACCAATCTGTTTTTAAGCGTGGATGTGATCAAATAACCCGATAGCAACAATGATTTATTCTTTATAGTCCTTCGGATATTCGTTGTCCACTAACTTTTTGCAGGGATGAAGTAATGACTAAGGGATGGCGAGCATAACTTCAACATTCAACATCTTTAGTCACATGGAAGAAATTTGCACAATGAAGTGTTGAGGCCATAATACCAGGGTGCCCGATCACGAGGATTACTGACTACCGACTCCGACAGAAGAGGACTCCAAACAAGACACGACGACCAGATCGCAGAAGGAAGGCCCGATGATAGTTAGAGTCTTACTAGGTTTAGGTCTGTTTTGTCTTGTAAGGCACGTCTCCCTGGATATAAATAGTGGGGGTCCTGTATGTAGAGGGTATTCCCAATCTTAGCCAATCCACCCGAGGGTACTTGTTACGCCATTGTAATCTTACTCGCCGAAATAATACAAGCAGCAACTGGACGTAGGGTTATTACTCGATCTCGAGGGCCTGAACCAGTATAAAATCCCGAGTCTCTCTATTTGTTCACCGTGATTAATTTTCGCACAAAGTAGGGTGCGTGCCGGACAAATATCTGTCGAGTACAACCTCGACAGAGGCGCGCCAGGTAGGGGCCTTTGCGTGAAGAAAGATCAGGCCGATCATCAACGGAGTCTGGATCACCGACGCGTCGAGTTCATCGATGCCCTACATGCCCAGTTTCGTCATGTCGGAAGGCATGGGAGTTCTGCCTCCGCTTCCGATCTCTACGCTCATAGCCATCTAGTGCCTGCACGGGAGATCCACTTCGGGGATCTCGTGTTCGAGCACCAAGGCGATTACGAGCTCAAGATGACAGGGATCCATGATCCCGATCTCACATGCGCCGGTCGGGAAGTTTTCGCAACCTTCACGGAGCCAACTCCCGAAGACATTGCCGATCGCACTACAAAGTGGATCTAGCAACGGGTCGGAACAGCTCGAAGACCGACGCATCCATGTGCTAGGCCGCTGCTGAGTCGTCTAGCTCGCGCAGACCCATGCCTCCTCCGCGTTTCAGCAATGCGCCAACCCTTCAGACGGCTAGAACCCATACACAGGAGGCTGTGTCCTCATTGGCTTCCCGAAATCTCAACATCGATTTCTGGGCAGTCGAGCAGGACAACCTACAGCTCCGGACCCTCTTGGAGACTATGGAAGCAATGGCCGAGGGAACCCCAATGGCCACCATCGCCAAGAAGGCTAGGAAGGCAGTGGACAAGGCCAAGGAGCGCCCGCGACACTCGTGAAACTCTCAACTACAATCGAGATTACTGAGCACTTGATGGCTACTACCGGTCCCATCCAGATTCGCCGCCACGTGACTCCTGACCAGGCGCCTCGCATACTCCCTGGGCCTGTGCAAGGTTAGGTGGCCCGAAAAGTTTCGTCCTACCAACATCGAGAAGTATGATGGAACAACCAACCCCCGCGAGTGGATTCAGATCTATTCCAAGATCATCGATGCCACTAGGGGTGACGATTACGTCAAGGCCAATTACTTGCCGACTGCCCTGCAGGGATCAGCCCGAACGTGGCTCATGAACCTGCCCAAGGCCAGCATCAAGTCAAGGGGCCATCTTTGGGAAACGTTTGAAGCCAACTTTCAAGGCACCTACAAATGCCCCGGACACGAAGGAGATCTGCTCAACTGTGTGCAGAAGCCTGGAGAATCTCTCCGGGACTACATCCGTCGCTTCAGCGACACCCGTAACACCATCCCCGACATGGTGGATGATCGGGTGATTGTGGCCTTCAATCAGGGCTGCAAGGACGAGCGAACGGCAGAAGAGCTTGCCAAGAAGAACCCGAAGACGGTGGCCGAGCTCTACAGGATCCTGGAAGAGACCGCCAAGATGGCGGACTCCCGAGCACGGGTTCACGGAAAGCCCAAACAGAGCCAGCCGTTTGGGGAAGGCAAGAAAAAGAATAAGCACAAGAACAAGAAGCGCAAGTCCGAGGGCGAGGAAATCATGGCCGTGGACGACAAGCGCCCATACAGGCATCAAGGTAAACCTACCAATCTCCCGATGTACTGCCCAATCCACAGGTCGACGAAGCATCACTTCGTGGACTGCACGGTGTACAAGAAGTAGAAGCAGGAGGATGAAAGCCTACAGCAGAGGGCTTCACGCGACCAGGCCGCTCATAATCCCCGAACGATGAACTACATGGATTGTGACGATGAGCCAGAACTTCCCGAAGACCTAGAGATCGCCACAATTTTCGGTAGCCATTCTACACGAACCTCCAAGTCCCAGCTAAAGCTGGTCGAGAGGTAGATAGCAAGCATCGAACCCTGCAAGCTGCCGTTAAGGGGGTCCGAAATCCCGATCACATTTGATCAAAGGGATCACCCTGAGACGCTGTATGACGGGCCGCTACTCCCACTGTGCATCAAACCCTGGATCGGGCCCCGCAAAATCGAGCGAACCTTGATCGACAGTGGAAGCAGCCCTCAATCTGCTGTTCGTCAACGCCTTTGATGAGCTCGGAATCCCGAGGAGGTCCTTGTCCCCGGTGGAGAAGCCTTTCTACGGGGTCATACTAGACATCCAAGCCTTCCCCTTGGGGAGGATCGATCTGCAGGTGACCCTCATGGAGGGCAAAAACATCCAAACAGAGTTCCTCACCTTCGAGGTGGCTGACATCACATCGGCCTATAACTGCATCTTGGGCCGGCCGTTCCTGAAGAAGTTCATGGCGGTCGCCCACTTTGCCTACTCCATGATCAAAGTCCCAGGGCCATTGGGCCCAATCACCGTCTGCAGTGATCGCAAGGGCGCGGTCCAGTGTGACATGAAGACCCTGGACATGATCAAGGGAGACGACCAGGAACCAGCCAAGGCTGCTGAACCTGCCAAGAAAAAGACCAAGAACCTCCCGACCACTGATGCAAAGGCAGCAGTGGCAGAAACCTCCCGAGCAGCGGAGACCCGATCAAGGGCCAAGGGAAAAGAAGTTCCCGAACCGGTGCCTACGGGGAACAAGAAGACCGATGACGGCACCGCCGAGAAGCAGACCGTGGTGGACCAAACCCCGCTCAAGGGGACACCATCGCAGGAAGCGAGCGAGTCGCCGGCTGCCACCTCACCAAGCGTGCCACCAGCGAAGCGCTCTGACTCGGGCACGAAATCGGTGGCCCTTGATGAAGCGAACCCAACCAAGACCACCCAGGTGGGCTCTGGTCTGGGTGACAAATAGGAACTCGAGCTCATTGCTTTCCTCCGGGCAAACGCAGATGTGTTCGCTTGGGAACCATCTGACATGCCCGGGATCCCCAGGGAGGTGATCGAGCACAAGCTTGGCATACGAACTGGCGTCCGACCAGTCAAGCAGAAGCAAAGGAGATATACCCCGGAGAAGCGAGACGCCATTAATGAAGAAATCAACTGATTACTCAAAGCCGACTTCCTTCGAGAGGTCCCTTGTCCAGAGTGGCTGGCAAACCTTGTCATGGTGAAGAAGCCCAACGGAACGTGGAGGATGTGTGTGGACTACACCGATCTGAATAAAGCTTGCCCGAAGGATGAGTATCCACTCCTAGGATAGATCAAATTATAGATTCAACCTCTGGATGCGAGCTGCTTTGTTTCCTAGATGCCTATTCGGGGTATCACCAAATCAGCATGTGCATTGACGATGAGGAAAAAACTGCATTTGTAACTCCCTTCGGTGTTTATTGCTATATAAAGATGCCTTTTGGTCTGAAAAACGCAGGTTGCACTTATCAAAAATGTGTTCACATTGTTCTTGAGGCCAAATCGGCCGTAACGTGGAAGCATACATAGATGACATCGTTGTAAAAAGTAAGTTAAAGGGCTACCTGATCGCTGATT
>CM014273.1:21710827-21738093 GCA_004135705.1 Alloteropsis semialata | reverse complement strand
TGCTTAACAAGAACCATCAACTGCACCCTAATCGGACCATCGGCTTCGTCGTTCATATAGACTCTGAGGCTGACGGCTACTATATCCTTGAGCTAGCCGATGACCCCTTCTTCAATTAATTGATGTCCGATGCCAACGCTTGATCTGATAATATTTTAACTGCAATATTAGAAGCTCCATCGGCCTAATGGTTTGATGTCTTTGTATTCCCATCGGACCATAGCTTGATGTCTGTTCCCATCAGACCATGGCTTGATGTCTCGGTGTCTCATCGGACCATGGCTTGATGTCTGTCTTCCCATCGGACCATAGCTTGATGTCTCGGTGTTCTCATCAGAGACTTCAATTGGTTGTCGAAAAAACTTGCTTCGTCCGAAGGGATATATATTTTCCAATTGGCCATGGGATAAACAACTACGGTAATCACAGATGCCTCCATCAGCTGATCCGTCAAGCTTCTCGCGGAACAAAACCACTCCATCAGACCAACTCCGCCGATCCGTCAGCTTTTTCTTCAAATAGAATCATTGCATCGGACCAACATCCAATCCATCGACGAATTCTTTACTCATCGGCTTCGCTTGCTGTAGTGTATCGACTTCATCAGCTTGCCGCACCTGTCGCCGACGCAGTAGTAGCCGATAGTCTGGTCAGCTTTTTGGTCTGATTAACTTTGATAAAGCAGACCACAACCTGTAGTTCATGCCTACACCGGCGAAATCAGGGTCACGTATTCATTGGCGAGCTAGATAGATATATCGGGTATTAATTGCTCCCATCATAGCGTACAAAGAACATTCAATCGGACCCAATCGGTCATTGGAGAAATAAATGCAGCACGATCGGACTCTAATGGCCAGCTTCCATCGGACTCCATATCTGTAACCCTCTCTTTGCCGATTAAAATACTCNCTGGCAATCCAAAGATAAATCGGTGGCACCATTGCCTCACGTAATTGCTCGCAGATATAATAAAGACAGCTCTCCCGCAGCTAATCTTGATGCAATCATAATAACAGATCGGCTTTGCCCGTTGCAATATGTTCAATAAGCTGTGAGAGCCGATATGTTGTCCCTCCTGCCTAATCTCTTGGACAGGAAGCTCGCAATGATAATCATCCTGATAGAACAGTAACAAGATCGTTCCAATATTCACAGCTGTTGAAGAAACAGATTGACTCACATGGCGTAGATCTAAACCAATCTAGCAACTTCAAGCAACAGCATAAGCTGCCTTCTAATAATCAAGAAGGATCTAGCTCCGACGTAGGGAATCTAGATCAAACCCGATATTCAAAGAACAACCAGATTAAGCCTAAAAAGGTGAATCGGACCTGGAACGATATTGTCAGCTCAAATCAGACTAAACCAATGCTCATAGCTGTTTGAAGAGTCAAATCAATTCACATGGCGCAGATCTAAATCAATCTAGAAACTCCAAACAACCGCATAAGCTGCCTTCTAATAATCGAGAGAAATATAGCTCCGATGCAGGGAATCTAGATCAAACCTGAAAACTCGAAGAACAGCCCGTCAGTAACAGATCGGCTATTATATTGAATAAGCAAAGTAGAGCCGACATGTTACGTTGAACAGCATAAACGAGAAAGGGCGATGCGCCTCAATTCAAAGCTTACACTAATTCGGTAGTTGAACCATCCAAACGAGAAGAGGGCGATGCGCCTCAGATCAAAGCTTGGATCGATCCGGGTGACGGAACTCGCGGCAGGCTGGAGATCGAAGACTGATGCAGCCCAGCTTGCTGAAGAACTCGTCGATAAGCTACATGGTTCCTAAGGTTTTGGCGTGATGCCAGTTTGTATATTGATCGAGAGATAAAAATTACAATAGCCAGGGGGTCTATATTTATACCCTGCTGCCTACCTAGAGTCAGGAACAATGACTCGTACAATACTTGCCAAAGAAGAAATATCTAAACAAAAGATAAATATTAAGGTACATGAACTCTATTTTCCCTTCCATAGAATCCTCTCTAGATTAAGCTCCTTGCCGATCCGCTGCAGAGATATGGACCTGTAGGTGTAATTAACTTGGACTCCTCGTGTGGCAACACATTTTTCTCCTTATTTAAATCACCTTCACGTACATGTGCTGGCCTTTCTTTATTCTTAGTCACTTCGGGCTTGCACGACTCCACCTTCTATTTATCTTCCCTTCGTTTATTAAATAAAATAATCTGGCTTTGTCGGCAACTGCCCTTGACTCCCATCGTCCGATTCTTCTTACACGAACTCTACTAGGCTCTTGCCGATCAGCCTGCAAGACATACTAGTCTTTGTATGCATGATTAATTTGGGTTTCTGTCTTGATCTTTCTTAGATTATCGGCTTTATTTTAGGGACTCCTCTGGCCATAAAATTACCAAATTTCGGTGTCAACACATGCCCCCCAGTTCGAAGTATGAATTCTTCATGCTTCGAATTATTGGTCCTGATAGCCGATAATCTTTTATTCCTTACCGATATAGTCTGATCACCACATAGAAAAGGCTTCGTCAGCTTTTTTTTTTTTGCTTAACAAGAACCATCAACTGCACCCTAATCGGACCATCGGCTTCGTCGTTCATAAGCCGATCTATAGACTCTGAGGCTGACGGCTACTATATCCTTGAGCTAGCCGATGACCCCTTCTTCAATTAATTGATGTCCGATGCCAACGCTTGATCTGATAATATTTTAACTGCAATATTAGAAGCTCCATCGGCCTAATGGTTTGATGTCTTTGTATTCCCATCGGACCATAGCTTGATGTCTGTTCCCATCAGACCATGGCTTGATGTCTCGGTGTCTCATCGGACCATGGCTTGATGTCTGTCTTCCCATCGGACCATAGCTCTCATCAGAGACTTCAATTGGTTGCCGAAAAAACTTGCTTCGTCCGAAGGGATATATATTTTCCAATTGGCCATGGGATAAACAACTACGGTAATCACAGATGCCTCCATCAGCTGATCCGTCAAGCTTCTCTCGGAACAAAACCACTCCATCAGACCAACTCCGCCGATCCGTCAGCTTTTTCTTCAAATAGAATCATTGCATCGGACCAACATCCAATCCATCGACGAATTCTTTACTCATCGGCTTCGCTTGCTGTAGTGTATCGACTTCATCAGCTTGCCGCACCTGTCGCCGACGCAGTAGTAGCCGATAGTCTGGTCAGCTTTTTGGTCTGATTAACTTTGATAAAGCAGACCACAACCTATAGTTCATGCCTACACCGGCGAAATCAGGTTCACGTATTCATTGGCGAGCTAGATAGATATATCGGGTATTAATTGCTCCCATCATAGCGTACAAAGAACATTCAATCGGACCCAATCGGTCATTGGAGAAATAAATGCAGCACGATTGGACTCTAATGGCCAGCTTCCATCGGACTCCATATCTGTAACCCTCTCTTTGCCGATTAAAATACTCCATCAGACTTCATCGGCCATCTTGTTTGTTCACCACTCAAAGACTTCTTAATGTATAGCTGATGAAGACATCCGGACAACTGATATACCAGAGGTAAAAACATTCTTCAATGCTTCTGAGTCCTGATCATTGGCCGTTGACAGAAAATAGAAGTATAATATTCCCAGATGAAATTACGTCGGTTCCCATCAACCACCATAAGCATTATCTCCATGACTCAACAGCCGATGTATGTACTACTTCTCGGTATCGGCTAATTTTTCCTTTGGTCCGATCCTGCTGAAATACATTTGACGACCCCCTTTTTTTTATTCTCCTGGCTGATAGGATTGTATACTTTCACAATAATATTGGACCGGCCTCTATTGCAGCAGTAAATCAAGAAATCCATCAGCTTACCATACAGAAATATAATATAATATCCATCGGACCAATCGGACCTTCAGCTGGCGCAGATCAATCGGACCAATCGGACCTTTCTATCGGCCATCAATTATCTGAAGCACATTTTTTCCTATCAGTCTTTTGCAGGTCCGATAGGTGCTGGCCCAACGTGGGAATGCTGAAGTGTAGAGAGCTCCCCTTTTTTATATATCCATCGGACGTCTCCTCATCGGACTCTGACGTGAACTGCTGCTGACGCACTTATCGACGCAAACTGCTGAAACATTTGTAACTGTAAATCGCCGCCGACGCATCTGCCGATGTTGATGAAAACAATCGAAGCGCTGCTCCTTTAGCCGATGAAAATAATTTGGTGCTGTATCATCTGTTTATGTGAAGCAAAATGTAGGCCAAATATTGCTTTAGCTGATATTTCCTTGACTGATATTCTAGATTAATTTGGACAAGAAAACCGATGCATTTAAGCATGCCCCTTTGGCCGAATATATCAGCCTGATCTCATCAACCTCGTCGAAAGACACTATAGCCTCCGTCTGACTCCGAGTTATACCATCGAACCACATCGGACTTCCATCAGACTCCTCCATCGGCTATCATGCTATCAAGTCCGATGACCAGATTTAATCTCAGCCGATGAGAGTATGGATGAATTTTTTCTTGCAGCATTGAATAAAAAATTGAACTTTCTTGCAGCCGATGACCAATATTTTAAATTGCAATATTAGAAATTCCACCGGCTTGATATATAGCTTGATGCCTGCATGTCATCGGACTCTGAATCGTCTCCATCCGACCCATCTATCGGCCATTGTACCATACTTTCTCTTCTAATGGAAATAAATCTTGCTTGCATAGGCTTTCCAGCATGCATCGGCTGAGGAAGAAGGAAGTACCAATCAATCCTTTGCTTCTAATCGGAATGCCGATGCCCCCCAAGCCTGATAGCTTTTGAAATAAAATAACTCCATCAAACCAAGGTCGCTTCGGTTATCATTATCGGCCATCAGAAAAGTAGCATACCAATAATACAGGCCGATGATTCACTTTGGCCGACAACGAACACAGATTAATCGGACCAATCGGACCTTTGGTTGGAGAAGATCAATCAGACCTTTGGTTGACCATCAGCTATACGAGCATTGGACTATCGGCCTCCAACTCATACCATCAGCAAAGCAAAAATGACCATACGTTGGCTCATCGGCTTGATGGCCTGACGTCTTGACCTATCGGACCTGTCTCCATCGGACCAAGAACAAATATTTCTTTAGTCATGTTTTCAATATAATCTGATCTGCCGAAATAAATTCGCCAATCTTTTCCATCCTGCAGCCGATAGAATTGTATATCTTCCCAATATCTAGACCGGCCTTCAAAATCCAAATCATCGGACTCGGCCATCGGACCACAGCCATCGGACCTCCACATCGGACTCTATCGGACACATGGGCCATGACGTGTGATGCATCGGCCAGTTGAATATATCCATTGGCTATTATGCTACTACTAGACAAGATAGCTTCATCGGACTTCCCAAGTGAAATCTCGTATCCGATGCCTGAACCTCATCAGAAGTACACCGCAGCTCGCAGAGCGGCTAGTAGTGCAGCCTGGTCCGATTGAACCTCATCTGTAAGCCAATCTCGTCAGTACCTTGATCGGACACCCCGGTATCAGCTTTCCCGTACAAAAACAGCCGATAAACAAGAACGGCTCTCAAATACGTCCGATGATGGGTAATATCAGCCATAGTATTGCTTTTATCCTTCCAATACATATCAGAAAATCAATTGTAGCCTTCCGTGACAAAAGCAAGTAATTTGCTAATTAATTACGCTCCTCCTTTCGACAAAACGGTACCGGCCTGAATGAAAAATTTCCATTGCAGCATAGTTCAGGAATTATCCCACGGCCGATTCTTCTTTTTACTGCCACAATTAAAACTGAAAACTCCCAGCAGATCTCATCGGACTTCAATGATTGGCAAGAGACAACAGTATCCGATCTGCTAACATTATCAAGAAATTGGAGCGTTACCTCCTGATGGACTGAATTCCATCGGCTCTTGATATTGGAATATAATATGTTCTGAAATTATTCCATAGCCGATAGATGTACTTATCAGCTTTCAATGGTCAATACTATAATTTGATCAGGTCCCACCACAGAGCTGACATATGTATCTGTATTAGCTAGCCGACAAATAATAGAATACCACTTTTCTAAATTGATTGCAGATGTCCCCGAGATACATATTTAGGACTGGCTATCCGCAAACAATAAGCATGGACATCGGCTTCTTTGGTTGAAATCTCCATCGTGACTTTTTCTCAGACATGTCGGCTCGTATATCACCAGCTGGCTCATAGCAATATTCAATTTAATCGGGTCCCACTGGGCGTGCCAAAAATGTGTTGACGCGGAAAATCGGCGGTCGTATCCTCAGCAGTCAACACAAGAAGACCAGGGAGATCTGCTTCACTCCAGTGCCAGCCTGCACTTTGTTCAGGTTCGCAGCGTGCCAGTCAGTTTGACCATTCAACTGACAAGGAGCATGATCGATATCATATAGCGAACCGGCCGTGCCTTTGCAGAATATAATCAGTACAGAATAAGGCCGATACGCTGTTCACCGTCTTAACCGCTTGATCATCATCTCTAATACATCTGCTAGCTTTCCAATCTCTCATAGCTGTTGAAGAATCAGATTAATTCACATGGCGTAGATCTAAATCAATCTAGCAACCTCAAACAACCGAATAAGCTGCCTTCAAATAACCAAGATAAATCTAGCTCCGACGTAGGGAATCTAGATCAAACCCGAAAACTCAAAGAACAACCCAATAAACAATTAATCACTGAATAACCAAGAGAAATCCAGCTCCGACGTAGGGAATCTAAACCAATCTTGGCAATCCAAAGATAAATCGGTGGCACCATTGCCTCACGTAATTGCTTGCAGATATAATAAAGATAGCTCTCCCGCAGCTAATCTTGATGCAATCATAATAACAGATCGGCTTTGCCCGTTGCAATATGTTCAATAAGCTGTGAGAGCCGATATGTTGTCCCTCCTGCCTAATCTCTTGGACAGGAAGCTCGCAATGATAATCATCCTGATAGAACAGTAACAAGATCGTTCCAATATTCACAGCTGTTGAAGAAACAGATTGACTCACATGGCGTAGATCTAAACCAATCTAGCAACTTCAAGCAACAGCATAAGCTGCCTTCTAATAATCAAGAAGGATCTAGCTCCGACGTAGGGAATCTAGATCAAACCCGATATTCAAAGAACAACCAGATTAAGCCTATAAAGGTGAATCGGACCTGGAACGATATTGTCAGCTCAAATCGGACTAAACCAATGCTCATAGCTGTTTGAAGAGTCAAATCAATTCACATGGCGCAGATCTAAATCAATCTAGAAACTCCAAACAACCGCATAAGCTGCCTTCTAATAATCGAGAGAAATATAGCTCCGACGCAGGGAATCTAGATCAAACCCGAAAACTCGAAGAACAGCCCGTCAGTAACAGATCGGCTATTATATTGAATAAGCAAAGTAGAGCCGACATGTTACGTTGAACAGCATAAACGAGAAAGGGCGATGCGCCTCAATTCAAAGCTTACACTAATTCGGTAGTTGAACCATCCAAACGAGAAGAGGGCGATGCGCCTCAGATCAAAGCTTGGATCGATCCGGGTGACGGAACTCGCGGCAGGCTGGAGATCGAAGACTGATGCAGCCCAGCTTGCTGAAGAACTCGTCGATAAGCTACATGGTTCCTAAGGTTTTGGCGTGATGCCAGTTTGTATATTGATCGAGAGATAAAAATTACAATAGCCAGGGGGTCTATATTTATACCCTGCTGCCTACCTAGAGTCAGGAACAATGACTCGTACAATACTTGCCAAAGAAGAAATATCTAAACAAAAGATAAATATTAAGATACATGAACTCTATTTTCCCTTCCATAGAATCCTCTCTAGATTAAGCTCCTTGCCGATCCGCTGCAGAGATATGGACCTGTAGGTGTAATTAACTTGGACTCCTCGTGTGGCAACACATTTTTCTCCTCATTTAAATCACCTTCACGTACCTGTGCTGGCCTTTCTTTATTCTTAGTCACTTCGGGCTTGCACGACTCCACCTTCTATTTATCTTCCCTTCGTTTATTAAATAAAATAATCTGGCTTTGTCGGCAACTGCCCTTGACTCCCATCGTCCGATTCTTCTTACATGAACTCTACTAGGCTCTTGCCGATCAGCCTGCAAGACATACTAGTCTTTGTATGCATGATTAATTTGGGTTTCTCTCTTGATCTTCCTTAGATTATCGGCTTTATTTTAGGGACTCCTCTGGCCATAAAATTACCAAATTTCGGTGTCAACACTAGTATATCTTCCATAATGAAAAAGAAGCCGGTCACAACTTGAATTTTAAGGCTAAATTCTTAAGAGAGAGCAATATGTCTTGTTATGTATGACTAAATGCAGGTATGACATTGAAAGGCAACACTGATTTCCCTTTAAGAAAAAAATGACTTACTCGAGGACAATCAAGGTTTAAGCATGGGGGAATTGTTGGCGGTCGTTAGTGGTACACTTTTAGTGCTATTTAGGTGGTGTTTTTGGACCAATTCATATACTAACCCACCACTTGGCAATTGAAATAACCCCATTTTCGCATGTGTGTGGTGTTCTGGACTGCATGGCATGCACAACCTCAACCTGCTGCAAACCCTGATCTGAATGCAGATGTGGCAATCTCTGATCTGAGTCCTGCTGCTGATGAAGATACACCAGAGCATATCCAAATGCAACCAATAAATAAGGATTTCATTCCAATACCACCACTCAATCCACAAGAGATGCAAGATCTGGAGAATTTCAATGCAATGCAACAGCTTGAAGTTATTCTGCAAAATGCTCTGAATGCACAGATGAATGATCCCCAGGAAAGTGCCCCCATCAGCTTCTTAGTGGATTCCTTCAACCCTTCCTCAGAAAGCTCTGTTAATAATGTTGGGCCAGTTGATCTTAATATTGCTTTAGGCATGCCTGCTCATCCTCCTTTGGATTAATTTTTGCCAATGGATGGAGAGGTTGAAAATCCTGAAAACTTTCGGATGGGACCACTTCATGTTGGGATGGTCAAAACCTATTTCTCCCTGGACATGGCTTCCCAACTGTAGGATCGAATCCCTCTAATATGAGCTATCAGAGGGGGGGGGGGTGAATGATAGAACAAACTACAGCGGAAACTTTTTCACCCTGAAAACAGATTCTGGTTCTCCACTAAAACGTGTGTCATTCCTAGACAGTACCTCCTAAAATTATGAAACTTTGCCAGAAAATAGGTTATGAAATTATGCAACTAACCCAACTGGAATCACATTAATCGGAGATATACAACTCAAGATATTAATGAAACACTCAGACCCTATCAGATGGTGTCGCGAATAGGTTAAACCCTAATTTCGAGATTAAACAAAATATATTTAGGGCAAACCAATCAAACTTCTCAGATCAATAACTTGATGCCCTAGCTCAGTTTTGGATGGATCAAAACAAGTCTAATCACAATTACCACTGAATCAAACTAGAACCAAAACCGCGCTTGCAAAGATGAAAAGCGAGAGAGCGAGGGAACGAGATTACCGACACATCAATTTGCAAACCTTGATCTTTATTGATTGAATGTGTTCAAAAGATGCCAGCACATGCATCCATGCAAATGATTTCTCCCAAATCTCAAAACCCTAGATGGGTATCTATTTTCTCTAAAAACAGAAGCCGCAACCTGCTCGACCTTCTGTCGTCCCTGCGCCAGGCAACTCAAAAACCCTCGACAACCCTCGCGTGAGCATCGGTCTTCTTTTTATACGGCCTGCACTGGCCGAACCTGACCTGGGCTACCTGACCAAGTCCTGGTCATACACGACACCCTGCATGAGCCGCATGCTTGCATGCACCACGGCCAAACATGCACCTGCCGCACAACAGCAGCACACCGTTTGTCCGTGTCCAACATGGACACCTGAACATGACCTCCACGGCCAGCACTATGCATGCAACCTGAGGCCATGCACATGCACACAGCACACGCACCCTCCACTAATTAATCTAGCAACAAGCTAATTAACTAGCAACACATGTGTATGTATGTCACACATACACATATCCGTCTTCACGCCACGCTTCAATATGCCATCCTGGCCAACCGCTGGCAGTCGCAGTTAGACCAAATCCGTCGATGCTGAGTCACACACTCGCACTTCGACAATCCTTCACATGCACCATTCTCTAGCCCGAACATCCCGCGTGACATCCTTGACCAATAGGACCTTAGTTCCTCTGAACTTAGTCCCAAAACCTCAGTTCCTCCTGAACCTAGTTCCAGTCCGTCACCGGCCATGTTCCGCCTCAAGCAACACCTGCACATGAATCAGACACACACCTGTGTATGAGCACAAGTCCACAACTTGACTCAAGATCAGTCCATGCAACACACTCACATGAGCATGTAACATCCAAAACAACATACTACCATGAGGACATCCAAACACGCTACTGCAAGCGCATAGATAAACACATTAGCACACATGCATATAACTCTATGCCAATATGCTAATTCACTTTGCAATACCAATTTCAATATAAACCAATTTTTCATCACACATGATCTCACAATCTCTCCCTTGATGAAAACATTGGCAACACCATATAAACATTGAACATTGGCAATTAAAAGCAAAGTGAAAAGATCATCGTAAAAGATCCAAAAATTCTCCCCCTTTCTTCAAAAGAAAATTCTCCTCCTGAGAGAAACAAAGAAGAAAGCAAAAGAAAATCTCCCATATATATGGATTCATCAAGAACACAAAAGAGAAGAGAACAAATCTTTTTGTAAATATCAGATTTATATGTTTTTAATAGCGAGCATCATAAGTCGTGCATATATGTAGCAAATACTTGTCCAAGCCAAGCTAGAAAATAGTTGCAGCATCACATCCATACATATACAATGTAACTTTCAGCACAACCAAAAATCAAGTGCAATTAAAAATTTATTTCATGACATGGTCTCCCTTTCTCAACTATTTCAATACTTGAAAAACCTTAATTTTTTGTGCACTTCATTGTACTTTAAGAACTGATTCAATTATTGCAACAAAAATAAATTGCAAGGAATTATATGCACCATCAGCTTTACTTTTCAACCAAGTCAAGCCTATGTCACATTGACAATCAGGAGCTTAAGAGCAAGGTTTCAGTCATACACAACTCCTTCCAAGTTCATATCAAGGTGCAATGATAAGCAATCTCGTTAAGAAGAAGTGCGATAATGCATATTTCCTTGATCTTTCTCATATCATTTTTTCGTAGCATATAATTTTAAGATTTCAGAATTAACACTTTTAGATCAAGATCAAAATAGTCATGAAAGTTCAACCATGACAAGATTTAATTCAGGTTGTCATTCCATTTAGAAAGTCATGCCAAAAACTACACCATACACGCATAGATATAAAGTTGCAATTAGTTAGTACCATAAACATGGCTTCAAATGACATACATGAATAAAATATAATGCTCATTCTTTTTCTTAGTTTTCTGATTTTTTTATTTTCAACAAAAAGAAAACTAGAAGAGAAAGTATCACAAAGATTCTCAAAGCTCCCCCTCAAAACAACCATCTCAATTTTTTAAAGAGACATCCAACAATATATCCAATAACTCCCCCTCAAATGAATAACCAATGAAATCAAGATAGATATAGTGAGACACATGTGTTTTGAGTTATCTTGGTATATGTTCAGCTAAGCACAAGCATAAATCATGATGTGGCACATCAAAGCATGAAAAGGCATGATATAATATATAACATGATTTTAATGTGCCAAGAGATAAATATGAGCATATAAACAAGTATCTCATCTCATACCACAAATGGACATAACTGATTGTAAAAGGTATGAGTATAAATAGCTCACAAAGTAATTTNACAAACGCCTCTTGAAAACCATCTCAAAGGTATAGAGAACCATCCAAGTCTTGATCACATCCAAAAAACCAAGATACACCAAGCTCTTGTTCTCCATCATTAATCTGAAATACCTACATAGAGATAGAAGATGTCGAGGCCTTGGTACTGGGGTTAGTAATAAAAGATTTAGGAATCCAGTACTTAGACACGTGACTAAAACCAGTAGGTACAACATGAGTATTTTTATGGTAAAAATCAGATTTGGCGTTACTCATGTTTCTAGCAACAAAAGGTGTTTGCTTCACCCTATGCACAAAGTGAGGAGTCACAACCTCACGAGGAACAACATGTGCACTTCTGAAATTAGACTTAGCCTTTGCTCTTTCTTTTCTTTGTTGTTTAGCTAGTCTAAAGCAAAATTCTTTCTTATGTCCTTCCCTACCACAATGAGTGCAAGTGTACTTGACTTTATATTTAATTTGAGAAGTAGAGGATACATTTGCATCCATTGTGCTAGTAGAAGACATAATTCCAGCAGATTTAAAAACCATCTTTTTAGGCTCATCATGAATTTCAAACTTTTCATCACCAAGAGATTTAACAATAGTGGGTGCATTATTCTTGGAGTGAACATAAGGGTCAAAGCCTAAACCAGGTTTATGTTTCACTGAGTTAGTCTTTTGTTCCAATATTTGATTCAATGTTTTAGTTCCCATCTTATTTTGCAAATATTCGATTCGCTTCAAAAGGGTGGAATAATTTTCACAAGCACTAGACATGGGTTTCTTTTGATTACGACAATTAGAGCAAGAAAGAACCTCATGTATAGAAAAATCATTTTTTAATTGATCAACTCTAGCATAAGCATCTTTCAAATTTAATTCAAGGACATTGCATTTATCACAAGAAGTTGGTTCATCGGTTACACAAACATGATTCTCAATTTTCTCCTTTTCTACCTTAAGTTGCTCTAGTGTTGAAGCATGCACATCCCTTAGAGAAATGAATTCAGCATAGATAGAATCACATGATTTGCATGAATCATCAACTGGAATCAATTGTTTAAGCCTAGAAATTTTAGCATTTAAAGATTCAATCAAAGCATCATGTTTCTTGATCTTTTTATTTATTTTCCCTAATAAAGTGCCAAGTTTTTCAACAGCAATAGATAATTCATCATAAGTAGGTTCTACCTCATTTTCGCTGTGGCTGTCAACGACGCTACTGGAGAAGCTCTTGCTACTTGCCATTAGACATAATCCAGTCAAATCACGCACCTTCTTCTTGCTTTTGTTTCTTGTGTCTTCATCGCTGCTCTCAGAATCAACATCGCTCAAATTTACTTGCTCAAGTGCAGCAAGAACTTGATTCACAACCTTGCCATTTATAAATCCCTTTTTCTTCTTCTTGCTCTTCAATTTGATCTTCTTGTCATCATCGCTACTGTCTTCTTCAGACTCTTCATCCCTTGCTATCCTTGCTAGAAACTTTGGACACTTTGGACGAATATGTTTAAGCGAGCCACACTCAAAGCATCTTTGAGGACTAGAATTTCCTCTCTTTCTTGATCTCACATTCTGCAAGGCTTTAGTAAATCGAGTCGAGAGGAGTGCCAAATCATCTTCTGGGAGTTGTTCTAGCTGTTCATCGGTTAGTGAAGACAAAGAAGACAAAGCATGGCTAGTAGAAGAATTATCATTATAAATCTTGCTAGACTGAGATGTTAAAGCAATTGATTTGGAACCATTCTTCCTAGCAAGCACATCTATTCATGAGTTTTCAGTTTAGAATAAAGCATATCCAAAGTAAGTGTACTCATGACAGTAGATTCTCTAATAGATGTAACCTTCATCTCTCAAATAGACATATCTAATGCTCCAAGTAATTGACGTGCATTTTCAGCATCAGTGTAAGTAACATTAACAGCTCGTAGATTACTCAATATTTTATTAAAACGAGCAAACAAGTCATCAAGAGATTAACCAGGTTTCATCTCAAAGTGCATATATTCTTTTTTAAACATATCTTGTCGCACTTCTTTTATTGTGTTTGAACCTTCATCATAATCACATAAAGCTTTCCATACCTGATATGCAGATTTGTGATGAATAACACGATCGAAATCACTTCTTTCGAGACCTTAGATGATCAAGTTCCTTGCCTTGCTATTGTTCTCCACATTTGCTCGATTAGCATCGTTGATTACTTCAGGCACTACAAAAGGAATAGCCACCTTCTCCCAAATCAGTGAGCCCTGTGCTTGAATATAAGCCTCCATCTTCGCTTTCCAGAACTGAAAATCAACACCATCGAAAACACATGCTTTTGTGGAATACCTATCCATTGCTAATAATTCTAATCACCAGTTAAGATCAATTAGAAAACAATCTAGCTCTGATACCACTTGTAGGATCGAATCTCTCTAATATGAGCTATCAGAGGGGGGGTGAATTATAGCACAAACTACAGCGGAAACTTTTTCACCCTGAAAACAGATTCTGGTTCTCCACTAAAACGTGTGTCGTTCCTAGACAGTACCTCCTAAAATTATGAACCTTTGCCAGAAAATAGGTTATGAAATTATGCAACTAACCCAACTGGAATCACATTAATCGGAGGTCTACAACTCAAGATATTAATGAAACACTCAGACCCTATCAGATGGTGTCGCGAATAGGTTAAACCCTAATTTCGAGATTAAACAAAATATATTTGGGGCAAACCAATCAAACTTTTCAGATCAATAACTTGATGCCCTAGCTTGGTTTTGGATGGATCAAAACAAGTCTAATCACAATGACCACTGAATCAAACTAGAACCAAAACCGCGCTTGCAAAGATGAAAAGCGAGAGAGCGAGGGAACGAGATTACCGACACATCAATTTGCAAACCTTGATCTTTATTGATTGAATGTGTTCAAAAGATGCCAGCACATGCATCCATACAAATGATTTCTCCCAAATCTCAAAACCCTAGATGGGTACCTATTTTCTCTAAAAACAGAAGCCGCAACCTGCTCGACCTTCTGTCGTCCCCGCGCCAGGCAACTCAAAAACCCTCGACAACCCTCGCGTGAGCATCGGTCTTCTTTTTATACGGCCTGCACTGGCCGAACCTGACCTGGGCTACCTGACCAAGTCCTGGTCATACACGACACCCTGCATGAGCCGCATGCTTGCATGCACCACGGCCAAACATGCACCTGCCGCACAACAGCAGCACACCGTTTGTCCGTGTCCAACATGGACACCTGAACATGACCTCCACGGCCAGCACTATGCATGCAACCTGAGGCCATGCACATGCACACAGCACACGCACCCTCCACTAATTAATCTAGCAACAAGCTAATTAACTAGCAACACATGTGTATGTATGTCACACATACACATATCCGTCTTCACGCCACGCTTCAATATGCCATCCTGGCCAACCGCTGGCAGTCGCAGTTAGACCAAATCCGTCGATGCTGAGTCACACACTCGCACTTCGACAATCCTTCACATGCACCATTCTCTAGCCCGAACATCCCGCGTGACATCCTTGACCAATAGGACCTTAGTTCCTCTGAACTTAGTCCCAAAACCTCAGTTCCTTCTGAACCTAGTTCCAGTCTGTCACCGACCATGTTCCGCCTCAAGCAACACCTGCACATGAATCAGACACACACCTGTGTACGAGCACAAGTCCACAACTTGACTCAAGATCAGTCCATGCAACACACTCACATGAGCATGTAACATCCAAAACAACATGCTACCATGAGCACATCCAAACACGCTACTGCAAGCGCATAGATAAACACATTAGCACACATGCATATAACTCTATGCCAATATGCTAATTCACTTTGCAATACCAATTTCAATATAAACTAATTTTTCATCACACATGATCTCACACCAACACATGCCAGTCCATCCAGACACCTACAGGCTTAGAGCCAGATTCTTTGACGACGCATCCCCACACCTGCCCAAAGTGGATATACCTGCTAATTGGAGTAACTTCTTCACTACTTTGCTGCTCTCTAAAACACATTTCCAGTGGGCTAAGTCTTTCTTTACTTCTGTAGCATGGGCATATATGTTGAACTCCTCTCCAAGCTCAGCCTTAAGCTTCTCACTGCCACAGGTATGCTCCAAAGTTTCTCAGCTTTGCATCAATCAAGATGATGAACCTAATGCAACACTCTCACCAACTGCAAAGGTTGTGAAACCAAAAAGAAAGAAAGGAAAATCCTCTACTCCTTTAACTATTGTGGAAAATGACACCCTAAGGAGAAGTCTTAGGGTCAAAAACTAAAACAAAGGGTACAATACCAATGCTTGTGTTGACAAGAACTACTTTGCTTGTACAGTTAAGCCCCCTACTCTCTCTCCATATGTCATTAAAAATTTTGGAATCACCTTCTGTAATATGCCTTCACATGACCTTACTGATGAGGCTCTTCTTTCCAAGAAGAAGACTACAAGGAAGGTCATCAAGAAAGTAAGCAAGGACAAAGCAGAAAGTTCCAGGCATGCAGCTAGAAAGCAAGTCAAGGACAAGAAAAAACAACAAGTGGAAGATGAAGATGACGAATCTCAGTAGCAAGAGTAGCCTGGCACATGGGCTTTTGCTTTTTGTCTTCTAAAGTTGCTTTTGTTTCAGAACATGTCTGTTTCAGCTATTTCAGCTAGACCAGTGCTATGCGAACTCGTTGGTCAGATTATGTTGCTATGCTCCTCACATATGATGTATGTGAAGATTAACTTTTTTTATGATATTTAGTTATGATGAATTCTGATAATTGCTTTCGTGCTTGGAAAGTCCTTTCCTGGAATGCTCGTGTTAGTAATTCTGACAAAAAGTGGAATTCCATCAAAGATAAGATCAATGAGACTGCTTGTGATATAGTATGTCTACAAGAAACAAAAAAAAGAACTTTTTGATAGTCAGTCCATCAAGCAGTTTTGTGCCCCCCACCTAAACAAATTTGTCTTCCTGCCTTCTATTGGAGCATCAGGTGGTTCAATTATTATCTGGAATGGTTCTAAATTAGATGGTGACTTAATCTTCACTAATGATTTTTCTTAATCTGTGGAATTCACAATCCTACACGTAGGAGCCACTTGGGTCCTAACAAATATTTATGCTCCATGCACTGACGAGGGAAGGCTCATCTTTCTAGAATGGTTTCAAAATATATCAATGCCTGACCATATTGATTGGCTCATTGTTGGGGACTTTAATCTAATCAGGAAATAGAAGATAGAAATAAACTAGGAGCCAACATCAATAACATTTTACTCTTCAATGAGGCTATTAGTGCTCCGGGTCTGATTGAAATCCCACTAAATGGCAGGAAATTTACATGGTCAAATAAGCAGGAATCACCTCTTCTAGAAAGGCTTGACTGGTTCTTCACTTTAGTTTCCTGGACTAATAACTATCCCAATACTCTAGCACATACCCTAACAATGGAAACTTCTAATCATGTTCCCTGTGTTATAACTATCAATACTGATATCCCCAAAGAAAATCTCTTTAGTTTGAAAATTTCTAGATGGAGCATGAGCACTTCTTTGCAGTAGTTCAACATGGATGGTCTCTACATGTTAATACAACAGATGCATGTTGGCGGTCGTTAGTGGTACACTTTTAGTGCTATTTAGGTGGTGTTTTTGGACCAATTCATATACTAACCCGCCACTTGGCACTTGAAATAACCCCGTTTTTGCATGTGTGTTGTATTTTGGAGCATATTATGTTTTTGCAAGAAATACAATATAAATGAAGGGGTTTTGTACAACTCAGAATTGGGCCCAGACTTTGAATGATGAAAGACACAATCACCAAATTTAGATTATAGGCCCGCAAGAGATGCTGAGCTTGTATGGGCCATATCTTCTTCATCTTAAGTCCGATGGGGGCAAATTATATAAGAAAATTGCACGGTTCAAAAATATGTATAACTTTCGTGTGGAGCGCTCGGGAATTTGAGGCCTCTAGAGGGGTGGGCCGGCCGACCCAAGGCCTACTAGGCCAGCCGGCCCAAGCTGTTTTTGCGCCGCCTCGGCCTCCCCTTCGATCTAGGGTTTCCTCGGACTATTTATAGCTCCAATACCAGAAGGCATGCGAATCCATTCACCAGAAGCCGCCGAAACAAAATGAGAAAGAGAGATTAGATGAGCTCACTGCAACAATCAATGCCAGCGAAGGAGATATAGGAGGCCCGCAAGCCATCGGCCTAGGGGGTTCCTCTCCCATCTCACTGCCATCTTTGGTGACGACGTTCCTCGGTGTCTCCATCTCCCCTTTTTGCTTCAATCTTTGTAAGATGATGGGGTAATGCCTCCGTTCGTCCCTAGGGTTACATGGATCTATGATTTGTAATCTCTACATACACATTATGCCTATCAATGCCTCATGGTCTATGTCATTGCAATGCTTTATTTACATATGGGAGCGCTTTGTTCTTGATCAACATATGTCCTCAGTAGGGTTTGTGGTAATCATGGTGATTAGCTTAACTCTATGGATGCTTTGTCATGGATGTGTTAGCGAGGTGGTTGACTACCCTTGTGTAGTGACAGTATGCAAGAGGGAAAAGACCAAGTGAGCACATAACCACTATGATGCTAGTGAAGGCAACACCCATTTGTGTAGTAGATGCATATTCATGAGAACCTAGACCCTAGGGAGGGAATACTTATCTATCTTTGTTTCTCTCTTGTATCAACCTTTATTACTTAGTTTGATCTTAGATTAATCTAGTTTAGTTTGTCATCTCTCTACACAACCATATTACTTGCTTAGTTAGTAACCTTAGCACAAAGTAAGAGCCAACATCACACTTGTTCCACGGATTGATAAACCTTGGGGGAATACTCGAAGGGAAAAGCTACCAACGATCCGTGCGCTTGCGGTTCACGAATTGACGCGTCTAAGGGCTGTCAACAATGCAGCAAAAATTATAACAGCAAAATTCTAGAACCTCATAAGGGTTCTCAAGGCATGGAGAGCAACTATTTCTATGTTAACTGAATCCATAGCAAAAACCAACACTACTACAGACAGGGGCTTCACCAGCGCCCCTTTCACCAGCGGTTCTGGCCGAACCGGCGGTGAAGACCCATCACCGTCGGTTCAGAAGTGGGTGGCTAGGCCGAGCCCTGCTAGCCGTTGGAACCGCTGGTGTGGGTACCCTTCACCAGCGGTTCATATTACGAACTGCTGGTGAAGGTTCCAGCCGCCTTCACTGGAGGTTCGTATCATGAACCACTGGTGAAGGGTACCCATCACCAGTGATTCGTATTATGAACTGCGGGTGAAGGCTCCGCACAGTATAAAACCCCCTCTAACATTTCTAGATGATTAGCTATTAAGTGCTTTGAACTAAATGACTGGTGAGGAGCTTTGAATTTTTTTGAAATGATTAGATATTTTTTATAGATTAAATGAATTTTTAGTACTTATAAATTAATTTTCTGTACAAATATTTTTTTAATTTTTATATTATGTTTCTGATATTTTTTTTCTTTATCTAGAAGCATGTAACGGACAACCACAAAAAATTACAACCTGATCGGACTTTAGTTGTGGCCTCTAGAAATTTATAAAGATTCAGAGAGATTAATATAAATAGACTGCATCCCCTATTCAATTACATGTGATGAGTAACGCGCGAAGGCAGAGGTCATGAATTTGAATCCCACAATTTGCAAGAAGTGCAAAAAATTGTGGTGTTAGAAGGGGGTAGGATGGCTAGTTCCTTAGGGGGGGCCTCTCCCATTCAAATAATTTTTTTGCTATCATTTGATATTTTTTCGTTGTTTATAATGCACTTTTTAAATTATCTTCACAACCGGTTCGTAATACAGACCGGCGGTGAAAGTCTATACTTAGTTCAGAGATCTAGCATTACATGGATGGAGTTTCAGAGACTTACTCAACAAGTCCTTAATATCATTGCTCAATCAACAAAAAATATACCGGAGACAAAGAGGCATGATAAAGTGGGTCAAATTTGGAGATGGCAACACAAAATTCTTTCATGCCAATGCAGCTATCAAGTTAAGGAAAAATGCAATAACTTCCCTGAAAGATTCACAATAATATATATGGACTACCCATATATGCCAGCAACACGTGTTTTGAATGTTTTCCAATTCCCTAGCTGCATCATTATTAGTGCTTGCCTGCATAAGCGAGCGGAGACAGAGAGTGCACAGCCAGCAGCGCCGTTTATTTCTTGCCAAATTACATCTCCTAAAGCAGGTTCTACCCGTGTATATATATTTACAGATGGGCGAGAAGTGCCCCCGTCCTCACTGCTCGATCGTAACCATTGATACATTTCAGTCCCCAAGACTAGGATCGATCCAATATGATGGACAACCGCTGGAAGACCATGTTCTTTTTCACCATGCTCATTGGATCCCTAGCATTGCGGCCTACACAATGTACGTATATATGTGGCGGCCAACCCATCTTCGTATCCTTAAGCTTATATAATAGATATATGTTTTGCGCAATTGATGGACACACAGATTCCACAGGTCGCCATGCCGCCAATGTTGTTAACTCCACGTCATCGAATGATAAAAAGGTATCCTTGGTTTTTTGCGCCAAGGTAGACTGCGATTACTTCCCTGACACTCTGATATGCTACTGCTGCCCGGACATGAGTCGAAAAGAGTACTGCCATGCCAAGTTGGATGAGTGTAGGGCAAACTGCGCCTCTTGCAAACCCAAATGTTTGACATAGCTTTCTATCTCTTTATTTGGTGATAATGGAAGGCACCCCAACGGAAGAAACTATGAATGCAATTTGTCAAGAAGAAGAGCGATCCTGTAATCATGGGTTTGAAACGAGTAATAATGTTAGGATGCATATAGATGTTTGCTATACATGTATCAACGGTTTTCCCTTGATTTAGTTTATTAATTGTGCTGGACTGGACCTTTCTATCACACGCCACTAAAAAAAGATGATTTCTATACGCACCCCCCCCCCTCTCCTCTTTTACTCCACACGGCAGTCCGCGGTCCGCATAGGCAACTGCCATGGGTTATGGGTTAGCCACTGTTAATGCATTTCCAGGCCAGTGGAAATGGTCATTCTGCAGAGATGCTTACTCAGAGGGAGGCTGCGTAACCACCTCTGGAATTTCATTTTGCTCACTCTATCCTGAAATACAAGGTATTGAAGAGTTCAAAATTTATACACAAATACAAGACATTCTAGGACTTTTATTTAGACAAGTATTGAACTAAAGTGAACGAAAATGATGAAATGCTAGAGCCTCGTCAGCATCAAACAAAAGGTATCGGGCCTCGTCATGCGGATCCCATAACAATGTCTTGAGAAGCGTTCGGCCTCGTCGGTGACGAACAAAGTAATTCCGGACTTGTCGGTCACGGTAAAAAGAATATCTAAGCCTTGTCGGTCATGAGAGAAGAGACTTCATATGGATCATTGACCTTTACGGTGCGGAAGAATGGTATTGTGATGGTTTGTGAGACTTGTGCTCATGTAGGACTTAGGAGATTTCTCCTGGTATAAGCTTTATAGATCGTCGCTTCGACACTAAGTCAACCGAATTAACTCATTAATTGTACGGCATGTACACGTGTATGGTGTTGATGATAGCATCACCAAAGCCTTGAAAGTTCGTGCGGGCCATTTGTTAAGCCAAATTGTCATAATGTCGTTTCCTTTTGAAATCGGCATAATAGTAGTAGCAGGCGAGAGCACTAATGAAGTAAACTCTGATGGCCCAGCTTCTTTCGTGGAATGATCAAGGACTTAGCTCCCTTGTGGTCATTGTATTTCCCTTTATAATCTAGTATAGGCTTGAGTGACTTGATGAGATAAGTGTTTCCATTAAATATTGCAAGAGAATCTCGCTTATGTTGGATATGCACCTTTTGAAAAACTCATCACGATGGAACAAGGTTAAAGGTCTGAAGTTTGCTTAAATTCAATATCATTGTATTTATATTATTATGGCATGTTATTTATTGCTAGTCTATCTTTTATGATAAAAAAATAGCCGGTCACAACTTAAACCTTAATGCTAAACACTTGAGAGTGCATTGTGTCTCGTTATGTATAATTGAGTGCAGTGATGACATTGAAGGGCAATGCTGATTTCCTGTTAAGCATGTATCCTGGACTTACTCAAAGACAGACGAAGCTTAAGCATATATAAAATCCGAGGATTGAATGAGTGCTTTTATGTCTACCTTTGCTTGCTTGCCTTTTACCTTGCCCTTGCAACTTTTGATCAAGAGCATTGTCTTGAATTCTAAATCTTTTAGTTGTGGAGTTTAGTAATTTTTTTTTATCATTGCAGTACCAATGCTTTATGTTCTAATAAGCCTATGGGCTGATTTTTTTCATAGATAAATCTTTGTACACCCATATTTTTATTATCTTTGCTGCTCCTCTTATCTTTTATTTGAAGCACTAGGTACTTGACTCGCTTGCTCAGGTTTGGTTCAAGACCTTTGCTCGACCCCTTTAGAAAAGTTTGCAATTGCCTGACTTGCTTCAGGATGAGCAAGGTTTAAGCATGCATGGGGGGAATGTTGGTGCTTATTATTATCACCTTTTAGTGTCATTTAGTTGAAATTTTTGGACTAACTCATATACTAACCCGCCACTTGGCATGTGATATTACCCCATTTTCGCATATGCATGTATTTTTGGAGGGTCTCTGTTTATGCAAGTTTTTGAGCTACTCTGTAGCACTTATGGATGAGGACCAACATCATGCACAACATAGAGAAATATGAAGACCAAGAACTTAATATGTCTTGGAGCCCATTCGTCCCAATATACGATGAACTAACCTCCAAGAATGTGTAAGGGCTAAGACTTGAGGATAAGGTTGGATGACTTCGGGATCAAGGCGAATCAATCGAATATTTGCAAAGTTATCAAGTCCCAATACGATGAACTAACCTCCAAGAATGTGTAAGGGCTAAGACTTGAGGATAAGGTTGGATGACTTCGGGATCAAGGCGAATCAATCGAATATTTGCAAAGTTATCAAGTCCCAATCATATCTTGAAGCTACTGACATCCTAGGCCCACATGCATTGGAATGAAGATTCTAGAAGGTGCAAGGAGGCTTGGGAACAAAGATGGGTGTGAGGTGGCAAAAGGAAAGCTACTGACATCCTAGGCCCACATGCATTGGAATGAAGATTCTAGAAGGTGCAAGGAGGCTTGGGAACAAAGATGGGTGTGAGGTGGCAAAAGGACAGGCCAGGTCGGCCGACCTGGGCCCTATGGGGCCAGCTGACCTAAGCCTTTTCTACGCTGCCTCGCCCTCTCCTTCGACCTAGGGTTTCCTCGAGCTATAAATACTTCGTATACCCGGCGGCACATGTATCCATCCACTAGAACTCGACGAAAACTAGAGCATACACCAAAGGGAGATGACGAACGCCGCAAGTCTTTAGAGTTGTCTAGGATATGGCTTAGGCTAACCCTAGCTGCCATGGCCTCCCTGCGCGGTTGTGCCATGGTGGACTTTTGGAGTAAGCCTTGGATCCATCAAGGCTTACGTACACACGATGGTGATATCAGTCTGATCTTGTCTCTACTTTATCTACTAATATTCATGCTTATTCATATGTCTAGCTAGCATATGCTTTTAGTAGGAATAGATCTAATCATGGTGATTAGTCTATGTCTTGCAAATATATCATAGTAGTGCGTAGGAAGTCAGTGGTCAATTACCCTCGTGTGGTGAAAACATACGGGAGGGGAAGTGTCGAACGATCGCATAATGTTCAGTACGATCGACGGCGAGTATCTTAGTTGTCGCAGCAGCTATCAAGGAAGAGGAGTTTCGAGTAAGAGCAACTTGGTAGTTGTTTGGGGTAAAACTTTGGGAAACCGTAGATATCGGCGTGCACCTCGCAATGACGATCATGAGAAAGTAGGCCCTTGCGAGCCGACTTTATGAGGGATGACTATTTATCAAGGTGCTACATGGTTTGGATATCATTTTTGCTAGAACTAGCACTGGAAGATGAAGGCCCATGCTAACTTTGGTTGTGTTACCTCTTTATGTGGATGAGATCTATTTACTCTCATTCTTATTATTCATCTTATATGCAATTAATGTTTCATGCTTAGGGTTAATCCATTAGATTAGATAGAAAACCCTAGTAAGCTCATTGTCAATTCACGGATTGGTAAACCTTGGAAGGAATACTCTAAGGAAAAATCTACTATGATATGTGCGCTTGCGGTTCACAACTTGGCGCATTAACCACCGCTAACAGTGGGATTTGGCCTTGTGTGTCTACTTTGCGGGACCTCTTCTGTTCTCGTCGATAGTGATATGCATTGCGCTTTCTCCAGTGTTCGAGCACATTTCGTTCCTCCTATAGTCTTGTTTCTGAAAACACTTATTTCTATAATACACGTGGAGCTAGGTTATTGCAAAGGTATATGTTAGTAAGATACACAGTCCTCCTTCACATTTCAAGCATGACGACGGTCGGATTTGGCTTGTGATGACCGTCAACATCCACCTTGCCACTTATACTTATATGACCATTGCGTTTGCATGTAAAACAAAGGTCATCTTTGGAGAAGATAACGGGGATGTGCGACCATAGGGTCGATTTGTTTGGTGGGTAGACTGATATATTGTTGATATTTTTGGAGAAATTCTTCTTTTGCTCTTTGTTCCCCTAATCCAAGGAGGAGCCTCCTGAGATTGGCATTACTGTTGTGGTTGACATGGCCTTCTTCTTGAGCACACAAATGGTGGGCATCGTCAACTGTTGGTGCGAAGATGGTGACCTTCAGCCCAAGCGGTTTAAAGATAAAGGTAATGATAGAGAATTAAAAGTAAGGGCGAAACTTATCATGGAACAACTTCATAAAAAATTCAACCCTTTACATAAAGGGGAACCGTAAACCCTAAACCCAAAAGCCCCTTCTACAGTGAGTACAGAGGAACCGTAAACCCTAAACCCAAAAGCCCCTTCTACAGTGAGTACAGAGGACATTTCTTATGCCACTTTTGAGTTTGACCCTATGAAACCAGCTGGTCCCTCGTGTCCCTTGTACAATGATATCCATAAGGGTAAAATTGTAAAAATTCAAGCTAGTCTAATTCCAGTAGTCTTCTTGTCCCCGAATTGAGCCGCGAAACCTGGAAGTGTCATTCTTGCCTTGACCTTCAGAGTTGTAATGGTACTAGAGATACTTCATCATAAATCTAGATGTTACAGATATTCTGCAAGCGCACAGAAGTACGTTGTAGCATTTCACCCGGGAGTATTCCAGAGTATCGTTATTTGTTTATCCGCAGGGAAAGCGTTTAGTTAAAAGAGAGATGTGCCATCCAATGCTTTTACGTACAACAATATTAATGTACCATAGTCTAAGCAGGGGTAAATGATATAGAAATGAATGGGTAGGTTGACACACAGAGGTTCATTGCTCATCATTATAGTAGTCTTAGTTAGTATAGTACACTAGTGAAGATTAATAAGGGTTCATTAGCATCATACATATGGGACTTGGATATACTACAATACCCTATACAAGCTCATTCAATGATCATATGCAAGAGGACATATCGAGGTATCTAGTGGTTCCCTCATCAAGGGACGACAGTAGGACGTCTTATCATAAAGGCCTAATACCCACTCCCGAATGTGGAGGATTACAAAGGACGGACAGGACTGTCACCACCTGCCGCCTACCTCTTCTAATCCGTGGGGCAGCGGTACCCTCAACAGTATTCCATATCCCAAACACCATGCTTGCAATATGTAATACAACTCTATCTATCACGTTAATAAATAGAGCAACCAGGAGGCACATTGAGCCAATGTCATAGCATACATTCACTTGAATAAGGTGCAAGACATAAGTAGTATATGCTAAGTGGATAAGGTATAACTGAGGCATACAACATAAGTATGAAGGTATTTCCATTAAGCTCAGAGTACTACAAGTAAGTAAGAGAATACAAGAACTGAACTCTAGAACTTACCAAGACTCCTTCAGAAGCCCTTCAGAAGATCTAACACTATGGCTATCACTACTAAGACTAAGACTAAGCTTGTAGCAAAGAGAGAGCTCTTCTTCTGGTGTGTGTTGAGTACGGCGCCCTTTGCAGGTATTTATAGCATCACAAAGGCGGTTGGAGCCAGCCAGAGGCGGTTGAGGCAGTTGGGAGGTGGGCCTAGGTCGGCCGAATCCCCAAGGTCGGCCGACCCTTGGATCCACCGTCTTCAGCGCTTCACGGCTCAGATGCAATCTCCATGGCGGTTTACAGTTGCAGGTCAAAGGAGGGCCGAGTCGGGCGCACGAGGAGATCGGCCGATCAGGCTGGGTCGGCCGACCCCCTATAACTGCCTTTAGGGTCCATCTGCCTCTAGGAGACTGATATGTGGATCCTAAGGTCGTTCCAGGTGGGTTCTGTCGATTTGGGTGCACTTAGCTCTGATTGTGGGCCCTTCAATCCATGGGATGGATGGCTCATCTTTCACCATTAACTTCCACCGACCATGAATCAATGTTCACGATCCTTCCTTAGTGTGCTTCTTGACCTGTGTAGGAAATGGGCTCCATCGGGGTTCAGTCCAGGTCGCCCGACCTAGCCAGGTCGGCCGACCTGGGCTGTGCCCAGTTTCATCCATCTTTTGCACCGTAGTCCCTGTACTTAAATATATTCTAGATATGTATGGTACAACCTTATTTGAATACAAATGCCTAAGTTATGCTTTGATCTTTATTGGTTTCTGAGCCTATTGACGGTCAGATTTTATGTTATAAGGACTGTCAACAAGGGGCATCCTTTTTCTCGACATGGTGCTGCTCCTTGATTTCCCAGGCGATCCACACTCCTTTATTTTCTGCGAATACGGAAAAACTGATGATATAAAGTGTCTGAAGGTTAACCCGGTGAATCTACCCAAAGGTCAATTACGACAATGGCTTAAATTGGGTTACGTTCCTGCTTTCTTAACAACTAATTCCCGAATGAGTCATGCGGAGGTTGGCGATCCCCAACACAATTAACATTGCCTACTTATATGTCTGCATTCTTCAATCAGGGACATATTTTGCCAAGTCTTAAATTGCTAGAAACAGGGTTGTACAGCATGATGCTCAAACTATTCTTGTTGGATTTATTTATGCATGGAACAACCCTATTATAAATAATCTGAACCTACATGTGCCTTTCTAGATATGTCTATTGTATAGCTATCATAACTATTACATATAATTGTACGGCTTCATTAGCTGTTCCTGCCAAAAAGTGTGATGTAGGACCCATGCCTTGAAGGTTGCTAGGGACGCAAAGCGCCATTGTATAGTAGGCCATGGAGCCAAATGAATGTCAGCTTAATCTTCATATTGCATAACTCTGATTTATTTATTTTTTTGCTTTTTTTAGT